>JAPDEJ010000043.1:0-414270 GCA_027569045.1 Aspergillus biplanus
CCCCCCCCCCCCCCCCCCCCCCCCCCCCCCCCCCCCCCCCCCCCCCCCCCCCCCCCCCCCCCCCCCCCCCCCCCCCCCCCCCCCCCCCCCCCCCCCCCCCCCCCCCCCCCCCCCCCCCCCCCCCGCATTCCCTCGTGTAAACATCTAGAGTCTGCCAGGGGCTAGCAGGAATTGCAGAATTGAAAGATTTGACGCGATTGACATACTCATATCTTTTGGTTCCTGTATGCTGTTGGTTTGGACCCTCAGGGCTAGTGTTACCCCAGGGCCAATCCCAGATTTCGCGGGGGAGTGTGGAGCAGGTAGCTAGAACACGATGAGAAATTGCCATCGTTCGTAATTCCGTCTTGCCCGCGTGGTATCTAACGGTGGCTTTTCTGCGTTCGTGGGGCACAGTTTTGTGTAGAACCAAGATATATATTCACGAACCTACGGCGTGGAGGAGAGAATAGGGTAGCATGATTATACCCACAGGCATGACTTTCATGACAGCGTTGGTGCTAAAAGTAAAATATAGACACTTTCTAGTTAAAACGTCTGATATCTTTCAAACTAGGTGGCTATTGCAAGAGGCTCATATGGCTCGATCCCGTATTTATTTGCGTTCTCCGATCCGTCCGTCCTGCCCATGCGGGGGTGCTAAATATTATTTTGGGCAGTTATTCCTCGTGTCACTGATTTTTAACCGCCTTGGGGTGTCAACGCATTAAATTATAAAGCCATCACCTGTGAATCTTGGATCTTTTCTTGCATTTCCTTTCCAAACCGGGCGTGGATAAGTGGGATTTAGGTTAAATCTCACTGATTAGCCCGAATGTAATTTGGATTTAGTATCCTAGTCGTGGGCTGGGGACTTGAGGCTAATTGTCCCGAGCAGACCTGGTCATTCTAGGGTTGTTTTAAGGCCCCCCGAGTGTTCACGCCGCTATCTCTTCTTTTATGCCAAATGGGGAATCGACCGCACACCTCAGCTGGACCCCTGCTCGTTTCCTTGTCGTGTTTTCAGGCCGGGAGGTTTTCAGCTCTACCCACCAATCACATACGCACGGTTAAGATCCCTATATTTCGGGTTTACTCTTGGCTCCCCTTATAAAATGAGGCTGCTGCAACGGAATTTTTCGCAAATCTTATTCTTCCCCCAAGCCCCTCCTCACCATGCATCTTTTTCACGGTATTTTAATTTTTCTCGCATTGCCTTTGACCTTTGCTACACGGGCCCCGAATTCTGCTGTAGGCCGGCCATTGAAGTGCTCAAACCCCCCCAAGCGCAAGGAATGGTAAGCGACCAGATTGTCTTCTGCGTGGAGTACTACATTCTTAAGGATTGGCAGGCGACAGTTGAGCAGATCTCAGCGCCTAGACTATCTAGATGCCGTCAAGTGTCTGGCCAATACAAAGTCCATCACCAGCTTTGACAAGGCGCTCAATCGCTTTGATGATTTTCAAGCCGTTCACAATAGCCAGACGGACTATATACACTTTGTGGTATGTTGATTGCCACTCTCAAACCCCCGACTAAAGCCTCAGGATGATGAGTAATTAGGGTTTCTTTCTTCTCTGGCACCGCTACTTCGTTGCCACGTACGAGAAAGCCCTGAGAGAAGAGTGTGGCTATACAGGTGCTCAGCCGTAGGTGACCTCACACATATTCAGAAACTTCTAGTTATTTCTTTGCATGTTTTGTCTTTACTGAATGAAGAAGATACTGGAACATCTCCCAAGATGCCACCCTGGTGAATATCAACACCCTAAAATCCTTCGACACCGCGATTTTCGACCCCCGCTACGGATTCGGAGGCAATGGAAAATACGTCGAGCATACCCCCGAAAACAACCCCTTCAACATCACCGGTGGCACCGGCGGTGGATGCGTTCAGGACGGGCCCTTCCGCGAGGGCCAATTCGTAACCAACTACCCAACACGCAGCTGCTTGAAGCGGGACTTTATCCCCTGGATCCTGAACACGTTCGGCCACCAGAGCGTGGTTGATGATGTCATGCGCCAGCCCGACTACACGAGCTTTGCCTTTGCCGTTGAAGGAATACCCAGTTTTGCCGTCCCCAGTATCCATGGCAGTGGCCATTTTGGTGTTGGGGGCGTTCTCGGACAAGCGGGGGATATGTATAATAGTCCTGGAGGTATGCCCCCTGCCTTAAGCCTTTGTTTTGGTGCGAGAAATGGCAATACGGCGGCTGACGTTTTACAATCTAAAAGAACCTCTCTTCTATCTCCACCACGGCAACCTCGACCGCATCTTTTGGGAATGGCAGGAGAGGGATCTCCGAACCCGCTTGCACCAGGTTGGGGGGCCGGTTACGCCATTCGACTACGGCGGTGTCAACGTGACACTTGAGTTCGAGGTGGACTTGGGGGAGATCCGGGGCTCTGTTGCATTATCACAGTTGTTGGATATCAAGGGGGGGTTCTTGTGTTATGATTATTAATATGAAAGATGGAATATAGACAGGACCTTACAATTATGTTTAAAGCCAACACAATGATACTTGGGGTTGATACAGTGCCCCATGAAATGAACTGGAGCTGAGAGATCGCTACAGGGTCAGGCCTTGACCACAGCAGATAGGCCTGGAGCAAAAGAAAGAAAATAAGGAATAGTATATATTGCAGACACAAGAAACGGCTTCCGTCACCAGGGCTATTTTGTCCCGAAAATGCAGTACAGTGCGCCGAGGCCAAAGCTTGCTAGCGTAGAGGTTGGGGCGACAGAGGATGCATTGCAGGTCGCATGCCTGGCCTTTTCCTCCATCATGTAGATGACCACATTTTCATCCTCTCCTGGTACCCGTATGGTCTCGGTTCCCGCAAGGTCACATCCAAAGTGCTCGTAGAGGGATTTCCCCATTGGACGGGCTATCACAGTCCACATCCAGTTCCTTTTCTTGGCCTCCTCCTGACCCCAATCACATAGCTTAGTAGCGGCCCCACGCCGACGGGAATCGGGGTGCGTGATCACCCACACAAGGTGAACCTGGTCATTTTGATATTTCGCGAAATACTTCTCGAAAGCATACGTGACTGTCCCAGCATAGGCGCTTATATGTTCAGGATTGGCATTTCGGCGCTCATCGATACCTAGGGCTGGGAAAAACCGTTAGGTATCTTAAAAAATGGAAAGGCTTGCCGGACGCTTTACAAGAGAATTAGAGAGAGAGATACCACCACCTGTAGACTTTGTCTCAACTGCCACGTCCCATACGCCAATCGAAATGGGCTTGTGAACGACGCCTTTCCCACCATCATAGCCTTGGTGGCTGGACGCAGGATCAGCTGTTCACCAGCGTGAGCCTCTGCTTTGACGACCTCTCCGGCCATGGTTTCGTCGCGTCTATAAGTAAACACAACGTGATTCAATAACTAAAAACAAAATTGGCGGATGAGCCATGAACTCGGGCTATCGGGGGGTTGGTGGTATCAAGACACCCAAGATATCCTCACAGGACGTCGTCTTTATTGTATTTCAACCTCTTGAGTGGTCTGAAATTTTTGGGGCTGGCTGAGGGCTTTTAGATCCCTCTGCGGCAGGCAATACAAACCGGCATATCGGGGAACGCATCGCAAGGTTCGAGGACTTCATCCAGGAGCTTTCCGCCAAAAAGCAGGTCGAAGCTATAGGCCACACTGAGGGAGAGCTAAACTCCCCAAATCCTGATGCCTCAACGGCTCAGTCGAGGGCACCTCTGATTCTAGCTCCTCCGGCGCCTGCGGGAATAAAGATACATACAAATCAATTATCCTGGATATTCCCCCCTTCATCACCTATGGGCCGTCTTTCCAAGTGAAGAGGATTCCAGAATCCTACTCGTTGCCAGTTCGCGACCATCGCTTTACACCTATTTAATCAACACGCAATCTCATAAGAACCCGACGCTCGAGAGGCTCGCTGAACCGCTCCCGAGCCCCGAGTTCCCTGGTCCGGACACTCGCCCGGTCCTATTCGCGAGGTGTCTGCTCATGTTTGCTATTACGCTGCAGAGCCCGTGTGGAGAAAGTGTGCCCCGTCTTTCTGAGCCTCCAGCAGTCCTAAAGCGTCGCTTCATAGACGCGGCCATGAGATGGGTGACAACCAGGGACGAGATGCACGGCACCCTGGAGGGTTGGATCTGCATCATGCTAGAGGGCCTATTCCATTCACAGCCGCTCAAATGCCAGATCCCTGCAGAGGTGCAGAGAGCGGGGTAATATGCAGCCTCACGACTGCACAGCTTTAACCACGATCTTACAACATTTAACTCTCTACTCTTCACTCTCGACTCTTCTAGTACGCAACAGCTTCCAGGTCAAGATGAAGCTTCTGCATTCATATCTTGATCGCCCTCTCCGAGACGGTAAAGACGCCGACGAGTGCAAGCCCAACTGTGCAACCGAGGCCACAGCCAACATTGAAAACTGGTATCAGGCGGGCAGACCACTCTTTCCCCGAGAAACGCTGCAAAGCATAGTCGATCAGTTGCGCTCACCCCTCAATAATGGCGACATGATCCTCGTCGAAGCCTTTGATGGGTTGACATACCAATACCCAGTGAGAGCAGGGGATATCCAAGAATTTTTCGAGTCTGACGAGGAGAATGAAGAGCCAAAACGGGTAAAGCAGGTAATGTAAGAATAGGGGTGCTTTATCCTCCATCCGATCGAGCTATGGCTAAATATCAGATGCTTGGTTAAGGGGTGCTCCACACATTCATTATCGTTCTTTCGAGGGGCTCAAACGGGACTTGGAATGGAGTCTGTCCGGCGCCTATTGTAGCGTGCGAATCGCTCACTGGGTCGAGCCTGTAAACCCCACGCCCGAATCTCTGGACGGATTTGATGCGGGCTTGGAGTTTACGAACACCGTGCTCCGGGACTGGGAAGGCAGTGAGGTGTGGAAGGCCATAAAGTCCACATTGCTGTCGTTCGCACTCAACACTAAGATTCGCAAGATAGTTGGCATGGAGTGCGGTTCTTTCACCTCGGACATAAAATCGCGTGGATCCCGGCGATCAGCGGTGCAGCACGCCCTTCTGCTATCATTAAAGCAAGCTTTAGAGGAAAACAGGCCCCGGGGGAACGAGGTCACTTGCTATGCCCAGGACCCCGCGTACTCACAAGTTGATCAACTTGTTCTTGAAAGACTAGGTATCACGGTGGTCGAAGATCCCGAGGGATTTTTAGAGATAGACGATACAACCCTTTTGGTCTCCTGCGCTCCCAACATCTGTGTCAAGGAGATTGTTGCAGATATAGCGCAACCTCCCATTATAATTTGGGATATCATTCGGGCGGAAGATCCAGAGTATCCCTCGTATGTTTTCATTTTCTTGTTGTCCTTGGTGAGGAATTGTCTAATATGGGTAACAGCACCGATCCCAATTCAGCACGCGTTCACGAAATGGCCGAAACGTGCTACGATCAGTTTCCGTTTCCAGAGAATCATGGCGATAGCTTCTCGCCGATGACAATAATGGTCAAAAAGCAGGCACAGGCTTCACAGGAGCAGTGACTTGGGGACGAAACCAAAATATATTCGCCTTGTATGAAAGGTTTTAGCCGGAATACACGTCTTGTCCCTGCTGCCCATAAAATGGTCATAGACTAGTCTCTAGTTGCTAGATGCCTTTGAATGCCTCCCGCACTTTCCAATATTCCTGAAACTGCAGATCTGATGCTACGATCCCAGACGCTGAGTACACTCAGTGGTCTCCTTGTGGATAGAGTACAGCGGGGCTGATAAGCATAAAACGAGTGAACAAATATAAGGGAGAGATGGTGGAAACGACAACAACAAAGTAAAAGCATTGTTATACAGATCGTTCACCCTAAAGTAAAGAAAGACGAAGAAGATAGGCCAGAGAGAGAATTGAAGACAGACAAGACGGGGAGAAAAACAAGGGGCAAGGAAGGCAACAGGCCATACATTATAAACGTTCAGGGCCTACGTGACCTAGAGTAAAAGCAAACCCAAACCGATTTCCCTATCATTCAAGGTCTTCCACTCGATAATAGACTATGACGCAGATCCCATACTTGCTACATCCAAAGTGTCCAAGCCCCCAAGCCAGACGATATACCCAAGGTCCATAAAGCTCACACAAACAAATACAAACCAGTAATAAAGCCCGGTAACAGGCCTACATACCCGAAGTACAAACAGGCGACTTACATTTATACATCAGGTCATAACTGCAAGACTGCAAGACATCATGGCAAACAGCCCCCCTATCAGGATCGGTAACCGGAAAGCACCGCCCAATCTTATCATTCGGACTTCCCTCCCAATAGATATTGTACTCGTCCACGTCACGGACGTATCGCAATTTTCTGCCACCCCGATTGCACGGATTGTACGAGTTCATCCGCCGCTCGCGGAACGCCATATCCCACCAGGCATTCTTGGGAGAGTCACAAACGTCGCCGTTAACGGCGAGGCCACCCAGCTGGTAGTCGCCTGAGAAACCGTAGCAGGTTGACATGTAGAGCTCCCAGTCTGCGGCGACGGGGGCGGCGATGAAGGAGAGGGCGAGGATGGCGGTGATGGGTTTCATGTTCGTTGTTTATAAGGCTGGTTCATTGTCAGTGTGGAGGGACTGAGAGGTGTCAGAGGAGATGGTATGATGGCTCTCCTCACCTAGAGTTCAACGAGTCGATGATATGGTTTTGATACGGTTTATATGGAAGTTCTGGTTTGGAAGTAGAAAGGTTTTTGATTCTCTGATTAAAAGACCATTTGACCTGACCTTTCGCCCATATTTATACCTTTCATGGACGCAATATTCCAATATTTCAAACCCCCGATTTCACAGGATCAACCCATCCACTGCAGCGCTGAGATACCCCCTGAAACGAAGCGGCCCCGTCCCCGCGCACAATGAAATGGCAAACCAGTATACGATGCCTCTGTTCGATGGGGTCGGGCACTCTTGGATAGCAAGCTTGGCTGTTGGAAACGGGGCGCCTAACTATCTACAACTTCATGAGCGAATAAGGATTTGATACTAGGGCAACTCGGGATCTATCATATTCGATTTAGCTTAGATCTCCTGACGTATGGAGGATCGAACTGAGCTCCGGCCCTCCCTGCGCCCCCACGAGTTTACTTGGCACCAACACCAGTAACCAGTCATGAGTCCCGCCTCCCGTTCGGCCCCCGGAGCCTCCCCGGATGAGATATACATTGCGCTCTTAGCAATAGCTCCTCTCAGGCCCCCCATATATTCATGTCTAGTTGATTTACCTTCCCTCATCTTGCGGTCTTGGCAAAAACCGCAGCCAATATACTCTAATCTACCCCGTCTCGCCCACGGGCTATTGGAGGGTTTACAATTCTCCGAATTACTTGGACTGTTCTGGCCCAGCCTCCTATGCAAGCATGCCGGCATCGAGATCTCGAACTATTCTTAAATAGTTTGCAACAATACTATCGGATATAGTTTGCTCAGACGCTTTAAAATGAATATCGAGGGCAAATGATGTGGCCGCCTACTTCCGTTTGCAATGGAACCAGATGGAATCTATGCCTCGTTGCCAAAGGTGTTGGTTAAAATGATCATGATAAATTAAAGAGTTCTATTTCTACAAATTCAAGTAGGCATGCCCCAAGGCGGTCTACCAGTAGTAGCATAGGAGTATTGTTCAACATGCCGGCGATGAAGGGAGGGTGGAGGACCCTTGCTAGAAGAGCTATTGACGGTCATTGACATAGTAATCTAACTAATCCAGCCTTTACTTTTCAACCAAGACCACGAGCTATATAGATACCTGCTAAGCAAAGGAATCACCCTAAAGCAGCCTTATGATAGCAACTCGATATAGACATAGTTCTGATGTTGAATACTCTGATCTGTAGGGGGTAGTATAATCCAGTGCCTTTTAGGTGGGAGTTAAAGGTGGGCTAAACCTGATAATGGCAGTGTTACAAAAACAATAAGATTCGACTACGACTTCTAGATGGCCAATCTGGGATGGCCAGTGAAAAAAATGACCCCGACCCGATTTGAACGGATAACCTTGCGATCGCAATTGATAATTATTGCTGGAGTCGCACGCGCTACCGTTGCGCCACGAGGCCATTGATGAAGGAATTGCAGTCCCAGCGGGGGTTGAACCATGACTTTAACGTTATTATATAGCACCACATTCTAACCAAGTGACTTGTGGGATAGAACCGGTGTTCATCAAGGTGTCTAACCCATCTACAACGGGAATAACAGACTCATGTCTTATTACACTATCTAGGGAAGCTAGCGGATTTCCTGGCTTTAGTTTAATTCTATATTAGAGTAGTCTAGTAATCTTTAAATCTAACCTAGTCTTCTTTCTATTTTAATTGGCACTGAGGTACAATAAAGTCAACTTCTTGCTTTCGAAATCTATTGCGTTTACCTGCACAGGTTCAAATCCTGTCGCCGTTGATATTTTTTTTTCTCATCACGCTCCAGTCGTTCGAAATGGCTTCATGCTTGTTGATTATTTATTCCCTACGAGTGAATCCGCTGAATCCGCTTTTGGGAGGCTTCCAACACTGATTGGTGCCGATCAAACGGTTACGACACCGGAATTCAGTCGGATGGTAGAGAAGAAGATTCTAAAGCAGCAGGTGCAGATTCATGTTTACTTACTCGCATCGATCCATTGGCCCAGCTGTCATGCGGGAACCCCAGGCAAGTGCCAGTAATCTATCAGAATCCATTATCCTATTTCTCTTACAAGACCCGTCCTCCAAACTGTGCCCCCTAAGACCCCAACTAATTTGCTCATAACATACTATCAGTTTTGAGATCCACGGTAGCCTTATTATGCTCCGCAACGCTCAGTAACTTCCCATCCACCAAAGAGCGCATCCGTCCCGAGATCGTCGCTACTGTTTTCAGTAACCGAATCAAAGAAAACAGAGACAGGAGGCACTGCACTCACCTAATCGAGATCCCATCTGCAGAACCTCACACTCCACCAAAACGTCCATGCCCAGCGGGGCGGGTCGCAGAAAAGTGACGCTCAGCATTCGAGACACGCCTCCAAACTGCCAAAAGTCCTTCCTCGATGCGGGCGCCATCGTCATGGTGGTGACCATATCAAACAGCAGACTGACCGCGCCGCCATGCATGTTGTCCATGCGGTTGCAGAACTCGCGCACGACCTTAAATTTGAATGTGGCGGTCACTTTCGGGGGGCCCGTAGCAGAAACCAATTTCAGATGGTCGCGCATCAACGAAGAGTCAAATCCCTATATGGGACAGTGTCAGTGGGTATTGGTATTGGTATTGTGCCTCTGAGAAAGAAAGTTCTGACCTCCTCTGGTTGTGTGCCAGCCTGGTACGAGTCTAGGAAGGCCTGGATCCGTTTTTCGGGGT
The DNA here is from genome assembly GCA_027569045.1 of Aspergillus biplanus. Taxonomy (NCBI): domain Eukaryota; kingdom Fungi; phylum Ascomycota; class Eurotiomycetes; order Eurotiales; family Aspergillaceae; genus Aspergillus; species Aspergillus biplanus. The sequence goes on from JAPDEJ010000043.1 coordinate 9,349, forward strand.
CTTCAATACCCACGTCGAAAGTGATCCCCGGCCTGTTGTAGTAATCATTTGCATATGCGTGTTTCTGCTTCATGGTGTGGACACAATTTTTTGATTTGTGTTACCGAATGATGGCTCAAAGTCCACTCAGGTTCCCGTCGGTCATATTGGTGCTGTCGCCGTGTTCCAACGCTACTTGTACTTGTCATATAAGAGGGGTTAGCTTCCGGACCGAACCTCGGTTGGTGTCCCGAAGCCTCTTGTGCAGCCGATCGGCGGACTTCACAAGCAACGTGCCTCTTAAATAATACAGATACCGTCGCAGCAATCAGTGGCAGCCCCTAGGTGGTTCATGGTTACCACTGGTGTCTAATCGGAGTTAACAGCAGCATGTACAACTTGGGTGAACAATGTCTGTCTGAGGAAATGAAAATAGATAAACTCAAAATTCGTAATGATCTTGTAATAACGGTCAACAGCGCTCAAGGAAACTAAACAAAGCATAAGTCTACATCCAACCTAACACTCTATATCCACCGTGTATCTCCAGGTATCGTGATCCTCGCCCTCGTCAGGATCCTTGAACTCAATGTCCACCTTAGAAAGACCAGGGAGCTGATACCACCCGGACAGTTTATCCCAGTCATAGCTGTTACCCGACAGTTCCTCCCAGATAAAGGACAAATCCAGCTCCATTCCATATTCGCCACAATCAAACGTGAATCGCTTAGTCTCGGTGGTTTCATATTCCGCCTCGACGACACTGTGACACACAATCGTGCCGTCGATCTTCCAGATCAGCTGTGCTTGCTCTGTGTCTCTGTCCACTTCTACCGCGTCAATGATGAAGTTCATGCAGGCGGGCCCGTCGTCGCCGTCTCCGGGGTCGTCAGGCTCATCGGGGTCATCGGTCGGTGTAGGCTTCGGAGTTTCCGTCGTTGTGCGAGTTGGGCCCGCAAAGTCTGGTGGTTGGCCCGTCGGTTTCGGGTTGCAGTAGTAGCCCTCGCACAGTTTCCCGCAGTTATCGGTGCAGGTTGGGAAGGGGTCGCCTTCACGCCAGGTAATCGACGAAGGGAGGGGGATATCCGATGGCAGCCCGTTCGGGTTCCCAATGGGGCATTCACCACCATCCCGTCGAAGTCGACGGCTTCCATCACCGCCACTGTAGTCGATACACTCATCGAGATCGAACCAATCCGCCAAATCCTTACAAGGATAGATACTCTTATCCCCGACTTTATACTCGATCTGAAACCCGTCCACCAGACAATTCTTCTTCAGCACCTGGCCACTCCAAATAGACGGGACTTTCTCATCAGGTGGTCCTAGCGCCCGAGCCAGTTTCTGAATCAGTTTCTTGATAGGCGCGTACGGGGTGTCCCCCCGACTCAACCAGCTCTTCATAGCGTCGTTCAGCGGTAAACCGCGTATGTAGGCAACGAGCCCGCTAACCACCGCTGTGCTGTACGATGTGCCGCTACCCAGGCCCTCATCGGGATCGGGTTCCATCATATTGACCCCAGGCGCATAAATCAATATGTCGTCGGAGTTCTCGCCGAAATACTCTTTATTATCTTCCCACCGGCCGCCCTTTTGTGTCAGTGCTCCAACAATGATCATTGCATCACTCAGATCCTCATCGAGCGCATAGCGTTGTGGGAAGTCCCAATTGACATTCGCGACGTCTTGGTCGTCTTCTGTATTGCCAACCGCTGTAACCATCAGGAGGCCCTTTTCCTTGAGCATCTTGAGAATCCGAGCTATTCACATTCGCACATAATCCGTTAGCAACCCTATCCTCTTGCCCAAAACTCCATCAGGAGAGGAAGTGCAGGCATCTTACACATCATATTATGAAACGGGCCCTCCTTCACCCAAGGCAGTTGAACCCGCCACGACATGTTAAGCACACCACGTTTCCCTCGATCCGGATTCTCAATCAGATCGTCCAGCACTATTAACAGCGCATGGAGATTCCTCTCGAACGGTCCGGGGAGCGGACCGCGAACGCCAACCCCCGCGATCACGGCGTTGGGCATGATCCCCAGCGTTTTACCCGCAATGCGACCCGCCACCATGTTTCCGTGCTCGCATCCTAGGTCTCCCCACTCGGGGCCGTATTCCGGAACATCGTCAAGGTCGATTGTTTTGAGGTGGCTGAACTCGTCCTAGCATATTCCCTATCAGCAGCCATGTTCCAGAAACAAAGAAGAAGGGGGCGGTGCGTACTGGCCATTTTTCCAATTCAAAGCACTCGTCAACCACATAGACAACCTGCTCAGAGGGACTATCCTCGTGATAGTAATGATATTTCCACTCCTTTTGGGTATCATCGACGTTAAGGTCGTCGGTGGTGAAATCGCGGTTTTTCCACCACTCGTCGATACCCGGGGGGATGGATACGCGCGAGTTAGCCCAGTCTTTACTGGTGCGTGGATCAGAGCTCCAGGCCCTCTTGTGCTTTCGCTTGGTGGTATCCATTGGATCTGGTGCTGGGAGGCCCTCCTGGTAGTCTACCGGGTCGTACACTTCATCAACCTAGTGAGCGTCAGCAACATCATCACCAACAATACCTAGATGTGGGGGGAGGGAGGTTGTCTTACCTGCTTCATCCGCTTAATAGGATCAATCAACACATAAGGCAGATTATCCACCCAGAAAAAGGCAATAAAGTCCATCTTCTTAGTCGCTGCCTTCGTGATCTTGATATTTGACCCGGGGTAGTTAGGCAGTCGTTCCAGTCGATCAGTGACAGTATCGCAGTCTTCGGGATCCTTGCAGTAGACTACGAACCCACTAGCGACGCAGGACTGCTTGATAAGCTCTGCGTCGTATGCCCATGTCGCTGGATCATTTTGGTCCGCGAATGGGCCGGGGTCTTCTACTCGGGCAAATATCTTTTTCTCTTCTTCTTCTTCTTCCTCCTTGGTGTTAGTATCTGCGTCCACCAGTGACGTGGGAGTCGGCACAGCCATATTCGTAACGGGAACATCCCTCTGCTGATCGGTAGGTTTACACGTCGTGCCAGTCGTGGAAGCGCTCTCGTCCCAGTCCGTAACGTGGCATCCGGTGATTGTATGACAGGTTGAGGTTTTTGTCGTGGTGGTGGTTTCGCCGGCGCCGTTGACACCGTATGAGGTCCCGTAGGAGCAGAGCTCTGCTTTTTCGGGCTCGCATGGGTCTGGCTTGTCTGGGACGGGGTCAGGTTTACCATCGGGGCCAATGCTGCAGGTGATATTAGACAGTGTTTCAGGTATGGCGAAGGGGGCAAACGTACGTGAGCACAGGCCACACTGGTGGTTTTGGGGTAATGGTCCAACCGGGTGCTGGGTTGATGGCTCCTGGTGGTGGGGGGCCTCTGTATTTTCCTTATGTTAGCATTTCTTTCGCAAGCAGGGCCTCAATGGACAATGAAAAAGGAAATCGAAAGGGAGCTCACGGTCTAATAACCCCCGGAGGTAGAATCCACTTCCATCCCTTAATATTCAGCTCATCGATACACGCCTATACCCTGTTAGTTGTATCCCTTCCCAAGAAAGTGGCCTACCTACATCAAAAAACCACAGATCACACGGAACATTAACACTCTGCTCATCATCCTCTGGGTCCGTAAGCTCCGGCTCAGGAGGCTTGCTAGTAATCGGCGTAATCTTCGCAGGGACAGTCTGCCAGTTCGTCCGCGTAGGCAAGGAAGTACCATACCACGTCGGCCTCGGACCCCCCTTTTGCGGCGGCGGGGGGAAACTGATTTCCGGGAACAAGGTGGGAAGTAACGTCCCGCCGTCTGTCGGGATAGATGTCGAGTTTCCGTCCCAATGGTCTGGTCTGTTGGTGATGAGTGGCCAAGGTGGTAGAAGAAGCGTTTTAGTTGTCGTTTTCTTCTCGTCCCCGACTTTATATGTAATCGGGACTTCGATGCTGTTAACACTGAGGCTGGGGTATGGCTGGATCATAGTTGCATTGTTGATATTCATCCCCGTGATGGGGATATTGTAGAAGCTCATTGTCTCGACGGTGAGTGCGTCCGGTGTGACTGTGATAGTGGTTGTGGTCGTGCCCCCGATATCCACCTCGGTCGTCCAGGGCTTCAGCGTGATCGTGGTCTTTTTGGGGAGTTTACTAGGCGGCAGGACCATCATGCAGGGGGGTTTGCAGTTTATTTCGTGGCCCTTGTATACATTGTCATCGACGTAGATAACTTCGTCTTTGTTGTTTTTAGATAGCAGGTCGACGGCCCAGTCGCTGATGCCGGCGAAGTTGAGTTTCTTGTATTTGTCCGCCCGGCTTTTTTTGGTTTTGGACGACATGTAGCCGACCCATTTGACATTGTTGTAGACCATGATGTTGCTGTCGGAGTCTTCGTCGTAGTTGTCTTCCCAGTCGGTTTTGCCTGTATAAGGTTAATCGAGGTCTGATATAGGATCCGGCTGATCACTCACCAAGTTGTTGGATTTTGTAGATTTTTGCATTGGCGATGTATCCCCTTGTCTCTGTGCAATCTCCCTTTTTGGCAGGGGATTTATTCTTTTCACCTGGATAGATCGTCGTGGTTAGCTGACCATTCTCTAGACAGAGTAGAGATGAGGTACCTACCAAGATAGTAACAGTCTGGCCCTGTACATCCCTGCTCGGCCATTTTAAAACTATGTCTATAGCTGCTTATACTGACCATGATCTTATTCACTGGGACACCTGCCTTAGTCACCATAGCAAGGGAGTTCATTGTCTTGGTGATATTAACATGAGAGCGCAGGCAATTCCCAGCAGGGCAGCCAGGAGTTGTGTATTTATTATCCACGTTTTATTACCCATGTAAGTTATATGTTATATAAATAATATAGTCAACCACCTTTGTAATCTGGTTAATCGGAAAGTTGCATAGATATTAATAGAAAGCTGGTGCAGTGATGGAAAGACTTTTGTCATCTAGCATCTTGTCTTGCACCAGCTTGAGAAATTCAAGGTAGTTCACACCATTATCAGGGCCTCCTGGCTCAGAGCCCGGGATATTATCTGCACTGGGATATTCCCAGTCAAAATCAACTCCATCGAGCTTATTATCCTTGACGAACTTGGCGATGTTATCAGTGAATTTCTTTCTGTTGTTAGTTTTCACTCCCTCGTGAATAATATTGCCCGTCCCCGGCTTGTTGAAGAACGCCCATCCACCGAAGGAAATAATTTGCTTTAGCTTGGTATTTATATTAATAAACTTCTTAAACTGGCTTTCAACCCCTTTGTCACTGGGGACGAAATCCTCGGAAATGTTTGCAAATGCAAAGTAGATATGTGTATAGGGCTCCTTAATCTTATCTGTGTTTATATGCAGGCATGGCTGCTTGTAATTCCACGCTTTAAAGTACGCCACCTGGCTGAACCCATCGCCGGACGGAGGGTTGTTATTGTTGATAACATCCATCCCGCAATTTAAGATACAGCTGTTTGTGTTATTCTTCGCGGTGCCGGGGGTATCATTGATTGAAGTATTAATACAGAACTCTTTCGTGGTTCCGCACTGGCCCCACGTATTGCAACACACGTTGAGCGGGCATTAGTTGAGATACTTGATCTTGGTGCCGTTGGTAGGTCTCTCCGTGCCTTCAATAGTTGGTCCACAGATAGCCTTTGGGTCAGGCGTGGGAATAGGCGGATCCCCCTTACTCACACAGAATCTCATGCCCTTCTGTTATTGCATTGTTAGCTCAGTATATCAAAACTCAGTGACAGCTACATACCTGGAGCCGACGGCACCCCGTCCATCCCCACGTCTTCCCCTTATTCAAATCCTCAATGTCATCGGGATCAAGATGATATTTCTTCGCGACATCGTCACACAACTCCCCCTCTTTGAGCTCGTGGACTTTGCAGAACCCGTCGTCATCGGGCTGCGGGCGCAGATCCGGCACCTTACCTGACGAGCAGCAGATCGGGTCGTCTACCAGTAAATTATCATAAAATTTGTCATCTCCATCGCCGTTCCATTTGATGAAGTCAGAGAGTTTGACACCGTCCCCGCAGCGGTCTTTGGCGATGCTCTCGCAGGTGTCGCTGGATTCAATGATAATATACTCACAGGTTTTGTCGTCGCCTTCTCGCGGGGAGAGTCCTAGGCCACGGCTGATGTCGTTGGCAATGCGTTTACTGGATGTGAGGGGACTCCAGTACGCTGCAGCCGTATGCGACAGCGCAACCGCCACAACGGCAGCACCGGATATTTTCATATTCTGAAAAGGAAAACAAGAACAAAAACGAAACCATTTGCTGGATAATAATTCCTGGCGACCTTCCAGCCGGACCTTCACCCCCTATAAATACTAGTACGCAGGAAACGTCGCGACTTCACAGCCTCCCAATCCAACACCCACCGAACGACCCCGAGATCCTCCATGTTAGATGTAGCTGAGAGCCACGAACAAGTGATCTGCAGGGGATCAAACCAAGCTCTGCGCCTCCCGGCGTCTCATGAGTTTACTTGGCACGAGCACCAATCAAACCATCGTTCTCTCGGCATTGGGACTCCGCCTCGCTGTTCGGCCCTGTTTTGGCCCCATCTCTTCCCCGGATGGGAGATTCGGTGCGCTCTTGGCGATGGCTCGGCTTAGGCGTCCCGTACGTGCTTGTATGAGACTATGTCGTGATCTGGGTTGAGTTTTCGCCATCAGAGAGGAATTTAACCAATGTGTGTCGCATCTCCTGGATGAGTGGTGATTTATTTGATGGTGGGAGGACGGGGCTGTTGGTGCTCTGCCTTGTGGGCAGGGGTTGTGAGCTCGATTAGTCGCACATGGATATCATTTTTTCCCGCCTTATGGAGTTAATTCTGGCGGGATCAATGTTTTCGAAGGAGCTGAATGCTATAATTAGTTGACTGGGTGTGATAATTTCGGTTGGTAAAGGAGGTGTGCGCCCGATTTCTCCATATTGGATTTGTATCACAGTAGTTATTCACGTCCTACTCTGTACATACGCTGCAAAATATGTTCCTGTTGCTACCATATCACATTCCAATTTGTCAATCCCGGTGGATATTCGGTGTACACGCATCCTATATGTGAAATAATCAGATTTAGTGATCAAGGACCATGCCTCTTCGAGGGTGCGCGCTATATATATATTTCCCCCACATTTCCGTTACGTATCTATAAACAACATAGGTTGGATATCACCACTCTCCTCTTTTAGGCTTAGTTCCCGCCAGTCCAAGTCTGGTCTAGCGCAGTATAAACTGAGTTTAGCGCCTTCCATCTCCCATCTCCTTCGGGTGGCGCTAAACCCAGATTGACCGGAGCTAAACCCAAAGTGATCCATTAGGGGGAATTTTGTAACCTGTCGCTGGTGTCATATCCAAGCTTCACGCGTTGTTTATCATCAAAGCTCAGCTCCCTCTCAACCTCACCTCACCAACTCCAATCACCCCAGGAACAAAAGCTTAAGCTCCAACATGCCCCCAAATAGAGACGCACCGGGCTGGACCCCCCTCAGCGAAACCACCCTCAACAATCTCATGCTCGAGGCGCGGGCCACTGGAGACTAGTGAAAGCCGCCATGGAACAGCACATGTTCCCGACCAACGCCCCTCCACCTCCCCCGAGGCGAGCGGCAAAGAAAGGCACCCGATCTGAGACCAATGTTGACACTATGCTTGTATCTGCGGCGGACTCTATGGCTCGGATACGCACCATTCTTTAACAAGGCATGGTTAACCCCTCCACCTCTGCCCCTGCCCCTGCCCCTAAATCCAGCGGCGGGACGAAGCGAAAGTCGGATGCAGCAGCAGACGACACCACCAACCCAGAAGACGACATGGAAAAAATGGACGCGATAGACGACGACGACCCGCGCCTCGACATGATAAAATGGGACTGCAACCAGATCCGCACCAAGATCCACAACTTCATCAACTCGGGCGCAATGAAAGTAGGCCAGTTCCAGGATATACTCGAAGTCAACTCACGAGGCTACAATCTCTTCCTCGGACAAACCGGGAAAGACAAAGGCTTCGGCTCAAACACATACTCATCCGCGCACCGATTCTTCATGAAACGCGAGCTGGCAGGGATCAAAGAACCCAAGAAGAAAGCTGCTACGTCGAAAAAGGCGAGATTGGAGGCGGAGAAGAAGTGGGATGTTAGTGGCGTTTCTCTGGACGGGGAGGAGGACGAATCGGTTGAGGTTTATTATACGTGTGATGTTGTGAGGAGGAAGATTCGGGCGCATTTGCGGGACCCGAGTGTGACGCAGGCGGGGTTTTTGAGGGATATTGCGAAGACGTATCCGGCGGAGTTGAATAAGAAGATTCAGGGGAAGGTTTTGAATGACTTTTTGGGGAAGAAGGGGCCGAAGGATGGGAATACGAGTAGTGTGTTCTATGCGGCTTATGTTTTCTTTGAGAAGTTGAGGGTGAGGGATGGGAAGCCGAAAAGCAAGTTTCGGCAGGAGATGGAAGCGATTTGGCGGGGCCAGGGAGGGTTTGATAGGAAGCATCGACCTAGTGATGGGTATTGGTGTAGCTCGGATAGTTATATCTATATTACTGAGTATGGGGAGGTGAAGTCTGGGCGACGGAGGTGAGTGGATCTTTTAACCGTTTTTTTTTTCTTGCGTCCAGTTTGATGTGTTGGCAATTTCGGGTTTGTGATATCTTTTGTATAACATTTTAATATCAATTAAGCGTTCTATTCTAAAACACAAGCAAGGACGCGGCATAAAATCTAGAGATACACTGCTAAAGCTTCTCAGAAGGCAGCCGCTGTTGCCGGGAATTAATGAGGTCGATCTGAGCCTGGAGTCTCCATGGTACGTCCATAACCCCCATATGCACTTCCAGCAACTGTATAGAGTCAAGGTTTCTATAAGCTGAAGAGGTGATGACTTCCTCAAACGCCAACTTGGTATCCACCTGGCGACTGTTTACCTGGCCGTCCTTCATACCGAAAGCACTGAGGAGGAGGGTGTGATTCCATGTCGCAATATCATTGTAGCCTACACAAGTCAACCTATAAGAACGGGGGCGTTTGGACTAGGGTGGAGTGTACCTTCGTTTTCCCCATGTATGGCGCGTTCAATTGTATATCCTCCGTTATTAATGACAATTCTGGAGCTAGGTTAGTAGCGACCCCAGAACACAGTGGTAGTCAGTCTCACATTATAATATTCCGCAGACCACGTTTAATCATTGTTCCGATTTCCTGTACTGTTAGTTGCAAACTGCCATCACCCACGACAAGGATAGTCTGTCCTCGCTTTCCGAGTTCAGACTGTGCCATTGCAGCTCCAAGACATGCTGGGACTGAGAATCCGATACTTCCGAAATATATTTGCGTGAGATATTTTATGTCAGAGGGGAAGGTAGCGTCAGATAAGCCAAACTGCGCTGTTCCGGACTCGCCGATCAGGATGTCTCCCGGGCAAAGCATCTGGCCGATCCTGGTCCAGATCCACGATTGCGTAATATTCTTTGCATTGAGGTCCGCTGGCGGTGCAGGTACTGGAAGTTTAAGTGTATTGTTCCATTCGAGACGGTAGTTTTCAAGCTGTTCAATGAGGCGTTTGAGGACTAGACACGGTTAGAATTGTGCGAACAGTTACCGTCAGCGCTGAAAGGATGCTAACAATAAACAATAGGCACATCAGGGAAAACACTATGTCCAACAACAACCCGATCAGCTTCGATAGATATATAATTTTCCTTTTTAATATTCCTCGAATGCCCCCCGGTGTTCGAATCGGATAGACAAGGTCCAAGGTCGATAACCAAGTCACTTCCCACCTCGATGCTCTCCGCAACCCCCGGATGCGATACCTGCCCGTTATAAACTCCATAGAAATATGCTCTTGATTCGTCGATAATCGACTTCCCCATGGGAGTGCTGAATGTGGGGATCTTTAGGCGTTCCAGTAACTGGCGGACAACCTCCTCTGCTTGGAACCGAGCTGTTAGTGCGTCGACGATGGCGACGGGCGCCTTTGCAGCTTTCAATCTCGACATGACTGCTTCAACCGCAGAGAGACACGCAGAGTTGTCAGCATACGGCTTTAAATTGACCGGGGTATCTAATGCGGCGGCGGGGACGCGTGTGTGGACGAAATCCATCGGAACAAATATGTAAACTGGCAGGCTTTCCACGTAGCATTCGCGTAGGACATTCTGTGAGATATTGGATTAGCCAATAGGGTTTTGTGATTGTAGAATTTGCCTTACATCGATTTGTTCGGTTGCTGTCGCCGCATCATCGACCCAGCAGTGTGCAGCGCGAGTGTGGCTGGAGATCTTTGAGTATACCTACCTCTCGAGTCAGCAGGAATACACCACCTTGGGCCTTTTGCCACGTACCCGATGGTCTGGCTGCGGACCTAAGCAGTGATGGATCATGGACCTTGCTTGTTGAGCCTTTGTGGGTGTGGTGCCTACAATATGCACGAGTTTGACATGTTCGGTAAATGCCCCCGCGATGCCATTCAGGGCACTTAATTCCCCAACGCCCATCGTGGTCACCACTGTTCCCATATGTCAGTCCAGTTTACCGCATTCCCTTGATTGATTAATTCCTTACCGACACCAGGACATCCCTTTACCCTGCAATAGCCATCTGCAGCGTATGCAGCGTTCAACTCATTTGCGTTCCCGACTACACAGGTTAGCCATATAGACATCAACAGTCCGACGAGAACTTACCCCACGTCAACCCCGGAACATCATTAATATAATCCAGGAGTTCCAGATTCATATCCCCCGGAACCCCCATCACACTCTGCACGCCTAATTGGCGGATCCTATTCGCCGCATTACCTAGTTAGTACTCTAGCCCAACCCTTCATAACTGAGAAGACTCACCGCTGCCATAAGAACGAAGCGATCGGAATCGACTGGTCTTGGCTCGTGGAATTCATCTTGAAGGAGCTTGGGCTTGGGCCTTTCACTTTGATTGGGGAAGCTTGCTCAACTTTTAATGAGATGGCGCTAGACTTTATCTTTTTACGAGTCTTGTTAACTCCCCGGATTTCCGGCGACCAATCAGAGAGCGGATTGGAAGGAGGTCAGCGGCTGTAATTCCGCATCACCCCCTCTTTTGACTTTGGTATATTGTGTTCCCTTTAGGTGTGAATAATTGCGATGGGTGAGGGGAAAGGCTCATTGGGTTTGCGTCGGTTGGGGGCTATCGCCGTTTATATCCGTATCCGGTCCGAGGGGGACAGGCATTTTGCGGGATATGATAGTTGGAAGCGGAATTTCCGATGTTGGACTTCATCTGGGGCGGAAATTTGGTATCTGGGAGATGAGGCTACCCAGTGCACGCCTGTTTCTATCAAGATACCTCAGATAGCCCCTGTGACTTGCATGTATATGCCCGTTATTGCCCTCGCTTTATAAACAGTGACAGTATAGGCCGCTGGAGATAAGAAAAATACACTGTTCAATGCTATAGCCTGTTCGTTCATATGGGGAAAATCTTTGAAAAGGCTGAAGTCGCCCAGCACAATCGCGCCGACAGCTGCTGGGTAATTCTGTACGGCAACGTATACAATGTCACAGAGCTGCTCAACAACCACCCTGGCGGAGCTGAAGCCATCTTACAATGGGCCGGCAAAGACGCCACGCAAATCTACGACGAGATACACCCGCCCGAACTCCTCATAGAAAACCTCCCCCCTCAGCGCTCCTAGGCACTGTTACACTTTCAACAACACCCAGCGATAGTCCCCCGCAGCAAGACAACAAACCCAACCCTCAACCCTCCTCAACCTCGACGACATCGAATCCCTAGCCAAAGAACGCCTCACCAAAAGAGCATGGGCCTACTACTCCTTCGCCTCCGACGACCTAATCACCAGACGCCTAAATAGCTCTATATACCAACACATCACCCTCCGACCCCGGGTCCTCATCGACTGCCGGCTCTGCGATACCACTACTTCCCTGCTGGGAACACCAGTAGGAATCCCGATCTACGCCTCGCCCACCGCCATGACCCGTCTCGCGCACCCGACCGGGGAGTCCGGCATCGTGGCCGCCTGTGCCGATTTCGGAGCTGTGCAGATAATCTCGAAACACTCGTCCATGGCACCGGAGGAGGTTGTCCAAAATGCCGCGCCGGACCAGGTCTTTGGCTTCCAGCTTTATGTCCAGGTGGACCGGGCGGTTAGCGAGAGGATGTTGGCGAGGATAAATAAGATAGCTGCGATTAAGTTTGTGGTGTTGACGGTTGATGCGGCTGTGCCTGGGAAGCGGGAGGATGATGAGCGGTGCAAGGATACCCGGGCTGCTTCCGGGCGGATAGTGGAGGAAGAGGGGGGCCCGGGACGGCAAATGCCGGAATACATCACGGCGGCCAGAGGCGGAGGGGGCGTTGGGGCGAGGATGTTCGGCGGCACGGATCCGTCGCTAACCTGGTCGGAGACAATACCCTGGTTAGTCACACAAACGGATCTTCCGATCGTGTTGAAGGGGATCCAGACGCATGAGGATGCGTATTTGGCGAGTTTGTTTGCGCCGATGGTGAAGGGTATTATTGTGTCGAATCATGGGGGACGGGCGCTGGATACGGCGCCGCCGACGGTGCAGACGTTGCTGGAGATTAGGAGGTTCTGTCCGGAGGTTTTTGGGAAGGTGGAGGTTTGGGTGGATGGGGGGGTCAGGAGGGGGACCGATGTGGTCAAGGCGATGTGTTTGGGGGCGAGGGCTGTCGGGGTTGGGAGGGCTATGCTCTGGGGGCTTGGAGCTGGGGGGGTGGATGGTGCGAGGAGGACGTTGGAGATCTTGTCGCAGGAGATGAAGACGTGTATGCGTCTGCTTGGGGTTGAGAGTGTTGGGATGTTGGGACCGCAGCATGTTAATACGGGGAGGATTGGGCAGTGGATCTCCGATGGGCCGCAGGAGTATAAAGGGAAGTTGTAATGGTTGTATAGCACTATTGTTCCTTCTTAGATGTCAAATCTACATCAATATTATTATCTTTTATCGTAAAATTGAGAGCTTCTCTAAATTACATTCCTTTTTCTCGTGCCTAACTCCACGCCTTCATCATTTGAGGGTAGCTTTCAGCATATACTAACCAGGAAACTGGAGGAGATATATCCCACTATTTGTTTACTTTACAGCCATCAGGGCCGCAAAATATCATAAGGACGACGTGATCCTCCCAGAGTTCAATTAATATCATTCTTAGCTTCCTGACAAATAATAATCCCCAAGTAACGATTGACAGCCAGGTCCCCTTGATTCATATGCAACAATCTCTTGTCCAACCACCATCCCTCACCTCAGCTAGATACCCCTGACAAAATTAACATCGTTTTCCCAGCCACTCATTGCCGGTCACTGCCCCATAGCAGGCACCGACTGAGATGGGCGGCTCCTTATGCGAGGGCCGTAGACCCTCAACAACGCAACCGGGATAAACAACACCACCAGAATCAAAGCCAATGTCAACCACGCCCACTGAATCCCAATTCTATCCGCAAAATGCAGCCTAACCAGCCCGTTAGCAAGCCCATACCCGACCCTAGGAAGAGGAAGAGGGGAACTCACGCATAAAACGAGATAAAACACGGAAAAATATGCCGAAACACGTTCAGTATCGTCGAAACCTCCGCGCTCTGAGGCTTATAACACTATATCACCCAAGTTAGCTCACAACCCCCCCTCTCTATCCCATTGGACACCGGACAGTCAAACTCACATCAGTCGTATAAGAATACATAACCGTCGTCGCAACCTGCAGTCCCAGATTTGCAATCCCCATCCCAAACGCACTCCCAACCCAATGCACCCCACTATCTGCCAAACAAAACCCCTCAATAATAATCCCAACCGGAATCAGCAACGCCCCCCCTATCGCATTCAGTCTGGCCTCAGGTAACCTCTCCCCATCATGTCTCCTCGCATGGCGATTCGACATCCAATCAACCACCCACCCCGTACTCAACTCCCCAATCAAACACCCAATGAGCAAGGGAATGCTCAGCATCAATCCGATCTGCGTTGTGCTGAACCCATAGAAGCCGCTGAAGAGCTTTGCGCCTGTGAATGCGAACATCACGGACCCGTACCCGAAACAGGCCATGTAGAAGGCGGCGTTGAGGAGGACGACGATGCAGCGGAGCATGCGGAAGGGGCGGGTGAAGTCGGTTAGACGGGGGAAGGTACCGGGGACGTGGCTGTGTGCGAAAAGGAGGTTTTCGAGGAAGGATTGTTCGCGGTAGGGGGTGGGGGTGGAGGTGGAGGTGGAGGTGTAGAGGGTCTCGGGAAGACAGAAGAGGATTACGGGCAGGGTGCCGGCTTGGATGAAGCCTGGGATGTAGAATGTCGCGCGCCAGCCGAGACTGGAGGCTACGAAGCCACCGACGAGGGGGGCGACCTGCATCATAAACAATCAATACCGGTGGTAGTGACTAGGGAGTGAAGGGGGCGTACGTGGGCACCGTTGGTGATGGCGAAGGTGTAAATCCCCATATAGATACCCCGCTGATGGGTAAAGTATAAATCACAGATTGTTGCGGCACCAAGGGAAATTATCGAGCCCGAAGCTATTCCGTTGAATGCCCGTGTGGCCATGATACCTGCCCAAGAGTCGCAGTAGCCGGCTGCAATGTTCGTTACGGCGATGACGAGGGTTCCAAGGAGGTAAACCGGGCGACGGCCGTATGTTCTAGCGAACGGCACCACGATGAGTGGTCCGATACCACCGAAAACCAGATACATTGTGAGTTCTGCGCCAGTCAGCTCTTTTTCAATTTTGATGATCATGATCATTTAGTTCCGGGGGGGTGATACCGTAGCTTATCTCCGGCACGCTCATCTGAAAATGCTCGCTCATAAGGACAAAGGCCGGGTTGGCGCACGCCGCTCCCATTGATCCAATCAACCCAAGCCAACTGACCTGAAGGGTGATGGACAGTTTGAGAAGAAAGGACCAGTTCTGCTTTTGTCAGTCATAGCACTATATAGAAGCCTTTTGATCGTACCAGAGGGTTATCCTTATGGGGTGTTGGCTGGGGACTCAGGGGCAGCCCATGGGGATCTGTATAGACAATCGGTTCCTTGTCCGTAACATTCGGGGACGAGGCCCCTGGGTGAGGAGTGATGTTCTCCTCGTGAGAGACGTTCGACTTTTCGAGATCCATGACTGAAAACAGCGATAACCGACAGCGATGGAACGAACTAGAAAGTGAAGCCCCTGAATGATGCGGGAGACTTATATAGGCCTCCGCCAGACCCCCCAAGTCGCCAAGGCTTTTCTTGCGTGGAGAGCGGAATACTCCAGTGATACCCCAGTTGAGGCCCCAGGTGATACCCCAGGTATTCCTATCTATTCCTGGTTGTTCTCCAGAAATTGCTAGCTGGGGGGGCCCTAGCTGGTCCCGTCGATCATAGCTCGACCGGCGATCCGGGGAGATAACGGACATTGGCGTCGCCACCTCAAGATACCCGAGGAAAGGGGAAACCTCCACCCGAATAACACGTCTCCGCTGCTGAACGACTCCGCACCCCGCGTTATCTTCCCCGGGCCCATAGATTGAAGGTAGACTGCTGCTTGAAGTGTCTGGGGTAGTCCCCGACCATTTGACGATGACCGGAGATAATAGGGCCCGCGTCAAGAAGCGTCGCAACCGCGTGGCTGTTTCTTGCTCCAGCTGCCGAACTCTCAAGACGAAGTGCGACGGTGGCCGGCCAGAATGTTCGACGTGCATCCGGTATAATCGTGATTGTGAATATGAGCAACATGGCACTGCAAGAAGTGCCGCTGCTCCTGCAGCCAAGATTCACCACGAGTATGAGTGATCCCGTCTGCCAGCTAGTGGAAGAATAGACACTAAACCCGTGTGAAGATATGTTCGGACCTTGGAAAAGCGAGTGGAGGATCTCGAGAGACGTCTTTCTGCAGCCTCATCCGACAGGGCGATAACACCGGCAGCTTCCTATCCTCCCATCCTTCCTCTCGCAGAGCCATCCGATAATCCTGATTTACGTTTTGAGACGGACTCTCGTTCCGAAAGATGCTCCGAACCACCAAGGCTTCCTCATAGAACACCGTCGGCGTCCGTGACGATCGATGCTAACGTGTCAATTGGTGGCGTGGGCCTACCACAGCTGATCATCAACGTCTTCGGAGGACACGGGGACGTAAAAGCAGAATCCATGATGACAGACAGGGAAATACGTGCCAATCGCTCCCTCCTTCTCGGAGAAGACCTGTACAGCCTGCCCGATAATGCGCTGCAGATTCTAGAACGGTTCTTCCTATTTCGCAATCCACTCACACCATTATTTCATATCCCGACTATTCGCCCGGTTTTTCACGCCGCACTCTGCTGCCCTCGCGAAGAGCGACATCAACATCAACCCGCCCTAATTCTACTAAATATGATTTGCGCTTTCTGCACCTTGCACTGGCACGTAGATACCGAGCCCAACGCCCCAACAGCCCGAAAGCACTACGACATCGCCATGGCTTTGGTACAACCAACCCTGCTAGGAGATTGGAGTCTAGAACACGTTCAAGCCCTCCTCATCGGCGCCCGATACCTCCAAGGCTCGAACTGCGCCAACGAGTGCTGGAATATTCTTGGCCTTGCGATCCGGATCGCCTTCGGCCTACGTCTCCACCAAGAGCCCCCGGCCACCGACCCCCCGCCACTCCGAGAAACCAAGCGCAGAACGTGGTACGCAGCATACATCCTCGACATGCACTGGAGCATGATCTACCAACGTCCCTCCGCGATAAAATCCACCGATTTCTCCGTCCACCCCCCAGAAGATCTCGACGATGACTGTATCCGCGAGGACGGACTCCTCTACCCCTCCCCCCAACGACCCTCTGTGAACATGTCCTTTTTCCTACAGGTCATCCAGCTTTACCGTATCGTCGAAGGGGCCATCTCCCGCCTATCAGGTGGCGTAAGCGGAAGCCGAGAAATCGTCGAGTTCGCCACGACCTTCGATGAGGACTATCAAAAATGGCATCGTGAATTGCCCGGCCATCTTCGGTTTGATATCGAGAATATGAAACAGGAGCCTCAGGAGCTTATTCAAGAACCTCCGTGGATTCTTGCCCTGCGCGGGAATATGGTTCGAGTCTTGATTCACCAGTATTCGCTGCAGTGGAGTTTGCATCAGCTTACGAATCCGGACCGGGCGCATGAGTCTATGATCACACATGCGTTGCAGCATAGTAAGAATCTTTGTATAGCGGCTGCAACGGAGACGATCGAGATTGTTGCGTTGAGACATGAAGTCACTAAACAAACGATGGGGTTGGATTGGTATAATGTCTACTATTGTATGTTGCACCTCGAATTCATCAATGAGCTTCCTAACTAAATCTCATGCAGTATTCAACTCCATCATCGTGCTTGTCTCCCATATCGTCGACCCAACCAACACCCAAGACAAGTCCTATCTCGCCCACCTCGACAAGGCGTTGGGTATGCTCAAATCAACCGCCAAAAAACACTCCTTCGCACAGAGAGCATATGCCTTCGTGCAACGCCTCCTCTGCTATACATACCGGTCAATGCAGTCAGGACAGTGGAAAAACAGAGATCATGAAAGCCGTGCGGACGATTTCGGCCAAACTCCATCCAATACGCATACGGCGCCGATTGCTGTCGCCACGAATACACCAGGAACAGGGTTGAATGTAGGACTCGAGACATTTTTGGGCGTTGTAGGAGAGGATGTCGAGCTCGACTTGCGCATCACGGATAATTTTCCCACGGCGAGTTTGCCGGAATCGTTGTGGTCGTTTCATGTCCAGAGTGCGTTGAATCCGCTCCCGCGAGGATGATTCTCTTGGGTGGGGTCGGTAGCTAAGTACCTAGTATTTGGGTTTCATAGCATTAATTAGAGGGATCTGGTAGCGATATCCTCGGCATTGGGTAACTTGGCATCGATATAGATAGACCACCCCCATAGGAGCCTGAAAGCCGAGGCGGCCATTTTGGGCGGAGTGGTTCCGCTGGCTCGTCCTGGCGCTCTGATTGGTTGGATCTCGGGGAGTTAAGGACTTAAACACCGAAGAGTCTCAGACAATGACAGAAAGCAAACAAACAAAACAATATCTCAGAGGCGAGGAGGCAGCATCACAGAGCCATCGATTGAGGTCATTTACTGTTTCTTCCTAGAATGTTTGCTTACCAGCGATCACCTGTTAAATTAAGTCGAGTTTTGTCATCGATTTCTCTTTTCAGATCAATTTCCCGAAGCGTGTCCTCTTCCTTGTTTCGAGAGGAAAATCAACATCCAGATTACGATCCTAGGAAATATTATGCTGCTCGTGTTGGAGAGATCATTTCCGGGCGATAGCATATCATCTCAAAGCTTGGCTGGGGTGCCAATTCTACAGTTTGGCTGGCAAAAGACACAAGTCGGTTGGTTGGGCCATCCCTTTCATGTATGCTTTACCTAATAACACCGTAAAGTTGGGCGTGGCAGTCAAACCGATATGTGACCTTGAAGATTACGAACTGCGGCAAAGAAGAACAAAGATCTGCCAATGATGAGGTAGAGATATCGCGATACATCTCCCGTGTGCGATCTACTAGTAGTCACGAAGGTCGAGCGTATGTTTGGCTGGTTAAAGAGTCTTTTAGCATCCAGGGTGCGCGGGGGAGCACCTATGCTTGGTAGTTGAACCGCTAATGGAACCACTCTGGCTTTTGCGAAGACATCAATGAATGCATCTCCGTGCCCCATAGTCCCGGTCCCAGGAAAGGAATCCCCCACATCTTCCTCCTTCTCGGCCAATTCGAGTTGGGTCACGAAACACTTCCCGCTATTAAACACGTACACTTTCGTAACAATGCGGACCTGGATATGGGTTGAGCGTTTTGCTAGTTGTTCCGGATGAACTTGGTAATGTGTCGATCATGCGGCATTGGCTCTTCCACTGCCCCTGCGGGCCATGAGACAGGACCACCAGATGATGCGGGAATACTCCCCCGCCGCTGAAGACCTTTGATGTGCCCGTCATCGGTTGCCGAACATATATTGTCCGCAGTGGTCCACGGTGAGGTATAAGCTGGCAGATTTTGTGCGCTTGCGCGCGAGCATATTGCGCATCCCCCGTCGAGAGCTTCTGAACATAGATGCCGATAAACGTGTTATCCTGGTGGATATCGGACACAGGGCAGTTTAGGGCCGCCACGTCCAGTGCTTGATTATCCTTCTCTGGCTGGACGGGGAGCTCGACCCGCAGTCCGCGGTTTGTCATTGCATAAGGCGGCATTGCTTCCCAGCTCTCATATGAGAGAGTAGACCTTGAGCCCGCAAACAGGGCAGGGGACGTAGCAAGAAGCCCATACAAAGCATCCGGTGGCGCGCTCTCATCACACCATGCGAAAAGGGACTGGTCGTCGGAGCGGCGCATGATTTCTTCCTGTAGACGGATGAACGCTTTAGACCCCTCGCCGTAGAGCATCGGCATGTTCACACCGAAAATACCTAAAAGGCAGTAGGCGACGTCTTCAGGACGCCTGGTCACTCGATCTGAGGCCTATGACATGCGCTGGGCAATACTGGCGCATTCTAGTTCCCGATACCGACAGAGGTACTCGGTGTCAATACCTGTGATGTCAGAGATGATATCGCAGAAGTCCGTCTTACTACCTAGCGGAACCCAGTCGCGAGAGTAAAAAACCACGCCGACGGGAGCCAGAAGCTCTTGCAATGTCCACCCGCGCGTGAACCACCGACAAGACACCATGTTTGTAGGGGCTTGGTTCTCGTCTACGTTCACATCGGACAAGTACGCGTAACAAATCTGGGCATTTTGATACCACGCGAACATAGAGTTCAGCGATTCGGAAAGTTCCGCACTGCTGTCTTTATTGATGCAGCATGTATCGCACCAAATATACTCCAGGCCATCGTGGAGAGCCTGCTGGGCACTTCTTGCCACTTTCTCATAGCCGGGTTTGGTTGGACCGGTCCCGCGCACGGCGTCTTCGAACAGGGATTCGCCATCTTCCCATGTGTGTGATAGGATTGCGTATGGAGGGATCTCGCCGGGATGGAACTCAACTAGTTCTAGTTTTGTGGCTTCGAGCAACCGCATCGCTCTGTTCCAGACACTGTGCCTCTGACCATGGTGGAAAGTGGGCGATGGCGATGCCTTTGAGCCCTGATTGCCACGTCACACATACACGTGATCGATCAGCAACTATTTTGTTGCACAAAAGATTCAGCCTTGTTCAGCCTTGTTCAGCCTTGTTCTGCCTTGTTGCTGTTTTGAATCTCCACTCTCTTGTGTTTGAGGCCCAAGATTGATCAGCCTCATCACGTGCAGTCCCTGGGCCCCCAGGTCTTGTTGGAGAATATGTCTACGTGTATGTGTGTCAATATGACAGATGTCCATCAAGAATTGCCAAGTCTGCCTATTTTAGTTAGTGGTCACCGAGAGCAGGAGGAGTGGCACCATGGAGGCAATCAATCGGCATGAGAAAGCGGCCATCCGAGAGCCCTGCAAGGCAACCCCTCTCGAGATACGATGAGCTGCGCAGATGAGGCTGTCGTCAGGCGATCGAAGGAGAGAAACTGAAAGAGTCCCTGTCATTCCCCAGGTTCCTCAAAATCTAACCCCCAAGGGCTGATATATGTATTCCCAAATAAATTAAATCCCGTATTCAATAAACCAATGACGCGGAGTTTATGATCACATTTCCTGTTGGTGGATGGAAATAACACCACAGGGTTATAGCTCAGGCTATGTCCAAGTCAAGGCATCCAATATATCTCAATACCAGATGCGTCAAGGAGTGCCAGACATGTCAGACGATACAACGCGACTGATCTGACCGATCTGATGCCATCCGGTGGGGGAACGGAATTCCGGTCGGAATTCCGTTCGCACCGACTGCCGACATTGTTGAGTCACCCGCATTTGGTGCAGGTATTGGTGCTTAGTGCCGGATTTTAGGACTGGAAAATTAGTCACGGGCGGAATTCGCCCAATCCCGCCCGACCCGGCGGCTTTTAGACCGCCCAACGCGTCCATCTGGAATCTGCATCCAGAATGCAAGCGTACCTGCAATGTGTTAAATCCGAGATTGAATAGCCACAGCCCCTGGACTGAGTCATGGACACCGCAACGTGGAATCCGGCTTCGTACGGTCGGGCGTGTGCCGGATGCGCTCAGGCGAAAACTAAATGTTTGAGGCCAGATGGTGGGGGGGTTTGTGCGAGGTATGCTTACGGGGCTGGATGCTTGTTCCCCGAGTGTATGACAGAGGGTGGCTAATGGGGTTGGCAGGTGTCGCCGTCTGAATAGGGAGTGTCGGCCAGCGACTCGAGTGCGGAAGACGAGTTCCACGAGTCATTCGGCGGCGGCGAGGACAGCCAGGCTTGAGAAACGGCTAGATGGGTTACTGTCCCTGATTCAGGAAACGGGTGCGCGAACAGCGACAAGCCCGGTTCCTGAATCGCCATCGCGGGGAGGAGGTCAAGAGGCGACGCCGAGTAGCCATGCGGCCGTGACTCCGCGGACCGGTAACCAACCGACCTGCCTCAACAGAGCCACACCGGGCAATGCATCATCGGAATCGATCCCGAGCCAGCTCTGCGATGAACAGGTGTTGAGCCTCTTTCGGGCCGAAAAGCTGCCCTATTTACCACTCGTACACATTCCCAGCACAACCAGCGCCGCACAGCTCAAGCAGTCGTCGCCCTTTCTGTGGCGCTGTATCACGACGGCTCAATGCCGGGATTATACCCGACAAGCCACCCTGACTACAGAAATCAGAGATCTGGCTTCCAGGATGTTGCTTGTCGAGTGCCATAGGAGCCTGGATATCCTGCAGGGTGTTCTCGTATACTTGGGATGGTGAGTAGTCCCCTGAATTTACACTTCTATTGCTCACTCGAGTAGGATCGCCTTTACGTGTACACCGCATAAGGCCACATTAGGCCCGTACGTGCACATGGCGATTAGCTTAGTTCATGACCTCGCTCTCGATAAAGCCGCACCGCAAGATCACTGTACGGCGACTGCCCAGCGGGTCATGCCTGGCTACATCCCGCATCGGCCGTGGATCTCCTTGGTACGGTCGATGGACGAACGTCGAGCGGTGCTGGCTTGTTTCGTCTTGGCGTCCTCGTAGGTTGATTCCACCTGGGACTCGGTGGTCATACTAATCAGCCTTTTAGGATAATGCATTTCCTAGGCCGAGCGGACTCACTGCGATGGACTCCTCATATGCAGCAGTCTCTGGACGTGCTGGCTGAAAGTACAGAGACCCCCAACGACGCCGTTCTCGCACAAATGGCCCGGACACACCTAGTCCTAAGTAAGGCCCGCCACCAGGAAGGAAGCGATGGCGATTGCCCACGAGCGCCAGTATCCTTCTACATCAAAGCCTTCCAACCACAATTAGAACTAATCAAAAGCCAAATCCCGCCCCGACTCTCCGAAAACAGTACATCCCCCTTCCGCCCTTTCCTCTGCCATTTCCCAGGGAGGATACTAACCCAAGTCACTAGAAACCATCCTCCTCCACCTCTACCACGCCGAAATGACCGTCTACGAAGCCGCCCTCATAAAACCCACCCCCGCCCCCAACGAAGTAGATCTAACCCGCCTCGACCACCTATACAACTGTCTCAACGCCATCCAAACCTTCTTCCAATTATACTACGACCTACCCCTATGCACCTACGCCTCCCTCTCCGCGAACCTCATCTTCCCAACCGCGCACTGCTTAGTAACCCTCTTTCGCCTAACCGTCCTCGAATACCCGGGATGGGATACAGCGACCGTCCGCCGCACAGCAGACGTCCTTTCCCTCTCCGACCAGTTGATCGATAGATTCGGGCGAACCGCAGAAGCAGCGGGTGCACAGAACCATGCAACGGAGTACGACCCCTTCCACCGGGCGGCGAAGCTAGTTAGGGAATTACGTGCCGGTTGGGCATCTAAACTGTCAGAGATGGATGCCGTAGGTGTGAATAATCATGTAGATAGTTCAGACGGGGGGGCGTGTTCAGCGTTCACCTACCAAGATTGTCTAGATAGTTGGCTTTCCTGGTCTGATCTAGCCTGGTTAGCAGATTCAGAGGCGATCTAGGAAGTAATAATATCACTATTATCATAATAACAATCGGAGTATACCCCGTGCATCATCTGATTTTAAAAAAAAAAATTTTATTTAGGCCCCCAACTGAACTGATCGCCCATTTGCGGATGAGAGATGAGAATGGTGTTGGGTTGGGTTTCGAGACGGCGAAATTGGCCAATTCCGTCCCGGTCGCGGCAGTTCCAAAGACGGATATTTCTTAACGCCGACGGACGAGTCGAATATCCCGGCACTAAACAGGGATACGAAATCATTTAAAAAAAAGCTAAAGGCCGAAGCTTTCTCGGATGGCTTCTGTCAGCTTGGTGGTTTAAGTTTATCAGATCTCTTTCCTGTGTGTGAAATGAGTCAGGATCAAGATCAAGATTCAGCAGCGAAAATGGGTTCAAGGTCCTCGTTGAGGTCGGGTACCCCTGATACCCTAAATGGGAAGGAGGAGATGGATCACGGCAAAGCGGGCGCAAAGGACGAAGTATCGCGAGATGAAAGTCTAGGGGAGGAAGGGGAGAAAAGTGGTGAGGGTGGTGATGGGACCAAATCTCCCCCGCCGGAGGAGTGGATTCAAGGCGTTACGCTTTTCATGGTGATGGCCGGAGTGACATTAGTGGTCTTCTTGATGCTGTTGGATGTTTCTATCGTCGCGACGGTATGTATAAGCCCTGTTTCGGTGGTGTTTGCGATCTAACTTCGACCAGGCTACTCCACGAATCACGAACCAGTTTCACTCGCTACCAGATGTCGCGTGGTACGGAAGTGCATATACCCTCGCCAGGTACGTCTCTACTACCCATCCTAGTCGTACTACTTGTTTCTAACTGAGGGTAATAGCTGCGCGCTGCAGCCGTTGACCGGCAAGTTCTATACATATTTCCAGTCAAAGGGGACCTTCCTTGCCTTCTTCGCGCTCTTCGAAGTGGGCTCGCTGCTCTGCGGTGTGGCAACCTCCTCAAAGATGCTGATCGTCGGTCGAGCCGTTGCCGGTATGGGAAGCTCGGGCATGATAAACGGGGCGATGACGATCGTTGCAGGCGCTGCGCCCATGCATAAGAGGCCTGCTCTCATTGGGATGATGATGGGAATATGCCAGCTTGGACTGGTCCTCGGACCGCTCATCGGCGGAGCATTCACCACCTACACAACCTGGCGATGGTGTAAGTACTACATACCTCTCCTCGTCGCATAGTGACTTCCTCTCACATAATCTGGATAGGCTTCTACCTTAACCTCCCCATCGGCGGCCTCGTCGCCATCCTCCTCATCTTCACCCGCGTCCCCGAACAACGCAAGAAAGGACGAGCCATCGACGTTCTTCCCACGGTCTTTAAATCGTTCGACATGATCGGGTTCGTCCTCTTCGCCCCAGCAGCCATCATGTTCCTTCTAGCCCTCCAGTGGGGCGGAAACGAGTATGCATGGAACAGCGCGACCGTCATCGGTCTCTTCGTCGGAGCCGGTCTTACCGCTATCATATTCATAGCGTGGGAATCCCGCATGGGCGAGGGGGCAATGATCCCATATCACCTGGTAAAGCCACGCATCGCCTACAGCAGCTACCTGGTCATGTGTTGTATCTTTGGGGTGACGATGGTCATGGCGTATTACCTACCTCTCTACTTTCAATCCATCCGTGGGCATTCGGCTTTGATCAGTGGAGTGGATCTGCTGCCGAACATTCTCGCTCAGCTTGTCATGGCCGTTGTGTCGGGTATTTTGAGTAAGTCACCTGGAATTCAAATTCACACCCCCACAAGGTAACACAGACTGATTCAACGTTATAGTGGGTAAACTCGGCTACTACCTCCCCTGGATGGTCGGGGGAGGCGTGCTAATGGCCATCGGATGTGGCCTCCTCTCAATGTTAACCCCCACCACCCACGCCGCCGCCTGGGCCGGGTATCAAGTCCTCGTCGGTTTCGGACGCGGAGCCGCCACACAAGGCGTATGTCCCCTTATCCCTCCCCCCCTTTCATCTCGATTCTAGTTTCTAATGTAATACAGCCCATGATCGCCGTCCAAAACGCCGTATCCCCGGATGAAGTCTCCACAGCAATGGCCATCCTAACCTTCGCCCAAACCTTCGGAGGTTCCGTCTTCCTCGTCGTCGCCCAGGTGATCCTAGCCAATGGACTAAGAGACCTCATCCCTAAGTACGCACCTAATGTCGACCCCGAGGCGGTGATTGGGTCCGGAGCGACCGGGTTTAGGCAGGTGGTGTCGGCGGAAGACCTGCCTGCGGTTCTGGTGGCGTACTCGAAGAGTATCAATCGGGTGTTTTATCTGTGTGCGGCGCTGTGTGTTGTGAGTTTTATTGGGGCTTGGGGGATGGGGTGGAAGGATATTAGTAAGAAGGGTGGGCAGCCGGCGGATCAAGAGAAGGGGGAGATGAAGAGCGAAGCCTAGCCTGGTGTGGGCTCTGGATGGTTTTCTTTATATATATTTAGATGTAGGATATTTATAGACTATTAATGATATACTCACCTCTCTGGTCGGAGACTGCAAGGAACTCATTGGGGATGTGACTATTTTATAGTAATATTCTACCAGATTATTTTGCCATAGTAGAGAATCACTGCAAAATTACCACTAGACCACAAAAAGCTCCCATGACATGCTTAGTGCAGAGTAATGGAAATACATGCTAGATCTCAGGTTAACATAGAGCCATTAGCGAGTATATATATATCGCTTCACAACTGAAAAAAGCTGCTTGGCCACAAAAAGCATGCAAATGTTAACTAGTGATCAGCTGGGCTTATCTAAGCGCTGACCAATAGAAGCACAATAGTTTCTCTCAAATATTTGCGATATCATTGCTGACGCTGCTGCCCAAACCAACACTGCCTACTCAACGCGCTCCCTCTTCTGTTGCATTTGATGAACCTGGATTTTGCCACTCAGACCCATTATGAGTTACTTTTTATGAAGGACTATCACAAGCACATCCGATATGGTGTAGCGGTTAACATGGCGGCTTTTCATTCATCATGTGATCACCTTAATGGGATCCTTGAGGATCGCCGCAGCTCGGGGTTCGATTCCCCGTATCGGAATTATCTTTTTTTTCTTTTTTTTTTTTCCCAGTTGAATGAATGGGACGCCAAGTTGGCCAAGAAGAAGAAGAAGACGAATTGACATTTAGCGCCCCCAATTTGAGTTTGGGTCTTTTCCCTTTTCCATGTCCTTGGGAAGGAGCTAAGCCAAGGTTGGGTCCAAAACCTAAAAGGGTCTGTTGGCCCCGGAAATTACTTCCAGCTGCTGGATGATTTCTTCTCACTGACTATTCTTAGGTGCAGACTCATGCTTAATCTCACCTGCAAAGTGTCTACTTACATCAGATAATAGTGCCTTTAATAGTCAGATCAAGCCTAAATATTCGAATCAAATGGCAACAAAACACATCTCACTCAGGAGACTTGCATGATTGACCGCAAACCTGTCCAAGGCCTCTCACCCCCTTTTTCGCTACGTATGACCTTAATTTTCCTCTCTGGCACGATTGCTTTTATTGGAGCTTTTCATGGTCCAGTGCCTTTTTCTGCCATATAAAAATAATTAACTACATTGGCCGGCATATATTTTTATGGGAAGTGCTTCAGTGAATCCCAAGTCTCAGAATGACGTTTATATTATTCTAGCTATATCCATAACAATAATCATCTGCACTGGTATCCATCAACTGCCCCATCCGTTTACCCTTACCAAGAATTCCAAAAGTAAACCCCGTATCTAACGTCAACTCTGCCGTTGTTGGTGCATTCCACAGACTATTCGTCCCATTGACCCCCCACTTCCGATTCTCATTCTGGGCCTGCCACATCATCCACATACGATCCACCATGCTGTCTATGATGGAGCATGAACACCGGATCCTGCGGTGAAGAGAAGAAATCTTCCATTGAGCCCCCTATAGCCTTGTGTCCGGCGGTATGGGCCCCAAACTCCCGTGCTCTCACCTCCGGGACCATACTAACGTCCATCCTTTCTTGGAAGGTGCTTATATCAGGAGATGCGAGCAAGGAATCTAATGCGGTGGTATTAGCGTGTATCGCTGTGGGGGTTGAATTGAGCTACCATCTGAGACAGTGGGGTTTGTTATCAAATAGACCAGCAGGTATCTCGGTGGTTGGAAGTGCGCCGTCGATGAAGTGCAGCTCCATGTAGGCAAAGGGGCCGGATGTAACAGAGTTGTTCTGTGTGGGATCACCGTCGCCTGAAAATGATGGGGAGGATCCGTCGAGGACTGGGCTCTTGGAGATGTTGGTTGCGTGGAGAGACCAGTCCCAGTATCTATAAAGGTGGTCGATTTAGAAGATTCGGGTGGGATGAAAAGTCTTACGGAAGATATCCTTTATATCCGCATTTCTGCCTTATTTCCTGTTCCCATAACCAGATGAATTCTCGGTGCCATGCTAGAAGGGAGCCTGAGGCATGAACATGAGTGCTATAGTTCATGTGCACACTGTTAAAGCGACGGGTAAGCTACGAACGAGCCGAAGCTATTGGTGGGGGAGGTTGAAGAGAGTTACTGAGGCTTTTGAACTCACGCTGTAAAGTCATCCATCCGGTGACGAGCACCGGGAAAGCCCTCGGACTGTAGCACGGACGGCTTTTTCAACATGCAATGGACAGCCTCAATGTGATTTTTTCGTTGAACGAAAGACAGAGCGCCCCTAGGGATAAATTCACCTTAGGGAGGGCTTATCTTAGGGGAATGATTGACGCACCATTCCTGCCGAGTTACTCTTGTAGAGCTTGAACACTCTATGGCGTAGACAGGCAAAACATGACACAGTGCATAGACGATAATGATAAAGATCATGGTGGGTGGTGTGCGGAATCCATATGCCGACAGTTTGCTATAGAATAAGTAGAAGGGAACCGACAAAGGTTAAAATAATTATTTCTGGTCAATGGCTGTTAATATGATGATGATCTATGTAAAGATCACACCCCTAGCTTCCCTAGCTCATGAAGGTCAGACATGAATTAAACCTTGTAGAGCGGTTTGAGGCTTCGTTTCCCACTACTCTCGGGCACAGAAATAAAACTCGGTAGCCATCGACGATTTTTATGCTTCCTAGGTTGTATTCTCGGGATATCAGGATGTCGTATCGCCTTTCGTCTATGATTGCGGTTGTGCTTCTCTTTATCACCCTATTTACGAGTGCATTTGGAACAATCGTTACACCTACCATCTCCACCATACGTGAATTCAAAGAGGGCGAATGGCTCGAGAATTTGGCCATCGGCCCAGATAGCAACAGCATACTCGTTACCCGTGTCGACGCGCCTCTATTGTATCAAATCACCCTCTCAGAGCCAGGCGCAGAGGCAACCGGGGAACTGATTTACACATTTTTCAACGCGACATCCCTGCTTGGCATTACGGAGTGTACTCCAGTTCTCCATTTGGAATGTCGACTTCACACAGCTTTTTCACACAGCGCCAACCGTGAAAAAGATCGCTGATATCCTCGAGGCGTGGCGACTCAACGGTATGACTACTTTAAACCACGAAATGGGAACGGTGATGGTGAGCGATTGTATCGCTGGGAAGGTGTACCGGTTCAGCACCCGAACTGGGGAGTATGAGGTTGTTCTGGAGGATGACACCATGAAAGCACCTGATGGGTTGGTGGCTGTGGCTGTGAACGGTATTCGGACGGTACATTTGGGCACTGCAACATACTTTTATTATGCGAATAGTAACACGACAACGTTGAATCGGGTACCTATTGACCTGGTGACTGGGCGGGCGAGGGGGGATTATGAGACAGGGGAGGTTTATGTTGCCGGGCATATAGAGGATGTCATAGCCCTGGTGAATTCTGAGGGGGTGCAAATGCCGGTGATTGAGATTGCACAGCCTAGCAGTCTGATGTTTGGAGTGGGAGCTCGAAACCGAACATTGTATGGCACAACATTTGGCGGGCAGACGGGCAACGGAAGCGAGTCCAGGGGAGATTGATCGCAATCGAAGTGGATCGTTTATAGACTGGACACTATTGGAATCGCAATTACCATGTTTCTTCAGGAATTCGCTGGAGCATGAAAGGACAGTCACGGATTTGTCTGCTCTGGAAAATGGACGAATTTTCTTCAATTTTTGCAATAAATATCTTATCAATACGTAGCCTCGTATTCACTTCTGCAAGATACAAGACTCTGGTACCATGGTGAGATTCAACGGCATTTCGGCCAATAATTACTGAAGCCGCTCAACCCCGCCCACCTTCGTATTCTCTATTCCCTGCCCATCCCCATTCGAGAATAATATCAGGATATAAAGCAGGCGTGTTTCCGGGATAGATTCTGACCGGTGTCTGACAGGAATTTTAGCCAACAAAACACTTACATCATGGGCAGGAACGGCGAGTTTGAGTTGGACAAGGAATCGTGCGTTATGGTCTTCCCCCCAATATGGCGTGTCCACTAATACTACACCACGAAAAAGCCTCGCAGAGCCCGTGAAGTCATCAGTTCGCAAATACCTGGAGAGTAGTGGGCAGTCCCCTGAAAAATACAGTGATGGAGGTATGAGGTCCTCAAGATGGTTTTGAATTATTGGTTTTATCTAATGGCTTCATTTTGACAGCTGGGAAAATCGAGGTCTGTATCCCCGATTGTCATGGATTGGTTCCGATTTTAGGGCTCATTAGGTATTGGTAAAGCTCGAGCGACTTGGTAAACACATTCTCATTCCCATGAAAGGAAGTAAATATTAGACTAATATTTGTTAGACCTTCAGCACCAGCTTTTCCATATTACGCTAGGAGGACAGCTCTATCTATCTCCGATATCTGGGGATACGCACTCCGTCCTCGATATAGCAACGGGGGACGCAACTTGGGTGTTAGACTACGGTATCAAACTCTTTTGAATGAAGGCGCATACGCTATGAATGGAAGTGACTAACAGTAGCAGCGGAAAAATATCCCTTGTCCTCCATTATGGCCAACAACTCGAATCAGATGGAGGCAAAACAGTAAGGATGACTATTTCCCCCGTGACACATTTTAAAGCAATGTATCTGGCACCCACTCATGAGTTTGTAGATTGCTCTCCAATATCACCCCAGAAACCCATGATGCAAATGAGACGTGGCAGTACAGCCACCTGTTTGACTTTATTCACTGCCGCCAGCATCACCGTAGACTGGACGAGCACAAGCTGTTCGAACAAGCACTCAAAAACCTTAAACCAGGCGGATGGGTCGAGATGCAGGAATTATGCAACCCAGTCGCCTCCGATGATGGCACTCTCACCGATCAAACTGCCCTCGCAAGATGGGGTAAACTGTTAGTCGAAGCGTCGGAGAAAATCAAACGACCTTCCAACAACCCTACCTTCTACGAGTCCTGGATGAAAGAGGCTGGGTTCGTCAATGTTACGACCGTGGTGCATAAGTGGCCTACGAATCCTTGGCCCGAGGACGAGAATGAGAAGCTCAAGGGGCTGTGGAATCTGTATAATGTGCTGCAGCGATTCGAGGAATTCTCGACCGCTCTGCTCGTCAAGGTGCTGGGTTGGAAGCAGGAGCATGTGAAGGTGTTTCTGCACGATGTTCGGGCGGATCTGCATAATCCCAAAATCCACGCCTACTGGCCCGTGTGAGTTCTTCACATCACTCTCGTGTGGTTTGATGTTGTCCAATAGAGCCAATGTGCTAACCAAGTTATAGGTACATTGTATACGGTCAGAAGCCACCAGGTGAAGCAACAGAAAACTAGGGTGTGTTAATCCTTATGCGCTTTGAACATTACGGCAGTAAACTTAGGAATGCTATACCTTTGAAGTAAAAGATTTGTAGATTTCCTGCATTTCCAAAGTAAAATAAAAATAAAACTTAACAATCAACCGCGACAGACTTTGCTGCAAATACAAGAAGTGAACACCAGCTACTACCAATTCCAGGACCCCATGCATCGTCAACTAGCTTAGCGATTCTTTGACAGGCAGTATTCATATCCGCCTCGGGAATAAGGCTAAAGCTTACCCGGATATGACAGTCTTTCTGGTTATTAGGCATGAATGCGACTCCAGGGATAGCAAGGATCCCGTCTTCCATGCCCTGTTTGCGGAGTATTTCGAAGCTATCTGTCCCTGGTGGTAATCGAAGGGCTAGCCACAGAAACATACCAGCCGTTGGGACATCCCAGGTAGCTCGTCCGGTGAGGTGCTTCTCAGCTGCGGCGACGAAGAGATCCCGTCTGCGTCGATAGAACTTTGCGGCTTTAGTGCAGTGTTTCAGGAATCCAGAGTGACCCCAGTGACGAAACAATGACAGGGCAAGAAGCTGTGTGGTGGACGAGGGTTGTAGACTGTCAGGTATTAGATCACACCCCGTTTAAAACACCTTAGATGGGGGATAATAGGACGCACTTGATGTTTTCCGTGATTCGAATGACTTTCTGGACTACGGAGATTGCACCAGTGAGAACACCTAGGCGCATTCCAGAGCTGACGATTTTGCTCAAGGAGTCAAATCGCACCACTCGTCCGGTCTCTCCGTTAACCTCCTTTTCCAGGGCGAGGTAACTTCTCGCTCTCTGTGATGGAGCTTCCTCAAAGTTTAGGAAATAGTACGCGTCATCTTCGAGTACAATGAAGTTGAATCGTTTTGCAAGCCGGAGGCTATATTGGTCAGGAACTAAATTAGTAATTGTTTCCTCGCTTTGTAGTGGATTGCGTACATTTCTGCCTTCCGGACCTCAGTGCATGACTGGCCCGTGGGATTTGACCCAGTCGGAGTCGTATAGAGGGCCTTTGGACGTGGCAGGTGCGGAGGCCACGCCGCCAATGTCCGCTCGAGCTGTGTAGGATCTATCCCATGGGCATCTGACAATGCCTCTATGAGCTTGTGCCCATCTGCGCGTAGGAACCCAGCCACTCCGCTGAAGTCCTAATTAGCAGAATAGCAATGTCACTGGTTCATACTTGGGAACCTACGGATAAGCTGGTCTATTCGTCTTAAGTCAGCTCAAGTGGAGAAGAAACTCTTCGGAAGACTTACGTCTCAATCAGAACTGGGTCCCCAGGATCGGTGAAGACCTGGAAAGCCCGCTGAATGAGCTCCTGGCTTCCATTGCCAATGCAGCATGCCCAGTCTTCGTTTTCAGCGATGCCATGAACTCGTTTCTGGAGCCCTTCGAACCACTGCAAACGATCTCATATTAGTATTGGTTCAATTTTACAATAAACCCCCAGTGGTAGCACACCTTGATTAGCTCTACATTCCCTCCAGGAAGGCCGTATTGTAGCCCAGTGCTCAGATCCGTTTCATCGAGCACTATTTTCTTCCCGTTTGGGCCCTTCAGTGTAATAGAAATCTCAGCAAATGGGAATGTCTCTGGGTTGGGTTTGCCCGCGACAAGTGAGATCATTCCTGGAAGCCCTTCTAGAGGCAACAGGCTCCGAACTATTCTAGCATCAACTCGGGCAGTCCTTTCAAAGCACGTTCTTGCAGAAGGTCACTATTATGACGGTTTGGCTGACTCACTTGCTCCGGGCTCCCATTTCTTTACCCGAGAGGAGAAAAGAGGGACTGGGTCAACTGGTCCCCCCTCCGGTTCTCTTGACCCCATGGTTCAGTAGTCAAAGAGGTATGGAGATCTAATAATACTGGAAACTATACTTCCTCTCGCGCATTGGGGTGCTAGAGGATGAAGAAGAGTATTATTCTGGGAAGATAGTTCTCTAACTATAGTGCAATGGATGACCCCATCTCCAGGCGCCTCCAACAGTAGGTACCAACCGACATGGCCCCAAATTCATCCATAGTTTCTTACACTGGCGTCAAAATGACGCACTCACATTAAAGAACCAGGCAAGGTACCGCCCCTTTGCCAAAAGAGCTTCGTATATTCTCCGCTCTGCCTAGACAAACCGGTCAACTTAACCATCGTATTAATTACAGAAGAAAGGCTATTCCCAGCCATCACGAGTTCAGCATACGTCTCCCCTGAACCGAAGCAAACAAGATGGAGCTTTAGGTATTATTATCCCGCCCTGGAGGTGGTCAGACCAATAAGACCTGCTCCCAAGATTTGTCGGCGGAGGTGAATCATCGTTCGCGTCGACCCAGAGTATAAGCGAACGATGATGCGATTCAACTTCCACTAGGAAGATTCTGGCCATTCGTATTATTCCACATATTAGCTTCATGGGATCCAGCGCTCTGCGGGTCCGGTTCTTTTTAGAACTGGCCCTGACTCACGGTACATGATCACCTTTTGACGCTAATAATGAAGGATTGCAAAATAAAGCTGCTAATTTCTGTTTGTTACGGATACCGGGCCCCATCGTAAAATAGCTGTTTTTGAAGACACTGGCTTGTGTAGGTCAATTTACCGAGTTGAACGGCGAAGTTAAACACCAAGAAGATGAAGACTGCACAGACTCCTAATAAACATTTGGCACAATAACCAGCCTTTTCGCCTTCGCATCATCCGACTCCCAAGCCGACTGAATCCCGCTCATTGGTGCAGCAAACATCTCAACCGGCGACTTCATGTTGGTGATCAACTCCATCAACCCCGGGGTCTCCCTCTTCAAATCCTGCTTGGTAAAGCTCCCCATCCCAGACCCCATAATACAAATCGGCTTCAGATTGATCAAATGGGTTGGCAATTGTTTCAGCATATGGACCTCCTCCCCCGCAAGACCCCCGACCTGAATATACTGTAAATTCTGTCCTGGCTCAACTTCCGCCGCCTGAAGGAACTCCACCGCCATCGAACCACCCACGTAATCTAGAATGATATGCACCGGCCCAATTCCCTCTGGCATAGTAAGCGGACTGCGAAGGAGAACACGCTCATCTAGCCCCCCCACCGCCGCCAAAGTCTCCTCATTTCGCGAAAGCCCAATAATCTTAGACGCACCCAACGAACGCGCCACCATAGCAGCCGCTCTACCACTCGCGCTCGTAGCCCCGATAATAGCAACCGTACGGCCCTGGCAGCCGCCAATAGCACGGCAGCGTAGAGCCATCCAGCTGCTGGACACAGGGTTCACGAGTCCGGCAACGCTGACGGGGTCAGCGTCTTTGTCGAGCTTCACGAGGTAGTTGCGATCGATATTTGCACGCTCAGCGAGGAGGGGCGCTGCTAGGGGGTTGATGTAGTAGACTTCGCCTGTGGGATCGTCTAACCCAACCCCGTCGATGCTGGGGTCGAATGGAAAGGGGGCGTTGAATGCGCTGGGGTGTTTGCCTGCTGCGCGGAGCTGGACAACCCGCGGAATGCCCACGGCTAGTACTTTGAGCTGAAGTTGAGTTGAGGAAGGTGGTGGTAGCTCTGAGGTTGAGGTGTATTCGGGGGGTGAGCCCCATGATGTGACGCGTGCGATGTTCATTGCTGCTGGAGGAAGTGATGGAGGAGTTGGCTATGGATTGTTGAGGGCGATGGGAGACCATTGGAGAGAAATGAGGATATCTTTGCCTCATCGTGTTTATCACTCTCCATGTTTCTTACCATTCGTTCGAGCCTTACAGGTAGCTGTTTTGCAAATTTCAAATATGTGAAAGCATACGTCGTGCTGTCATCAATTTCTTGGGTTTCATCAACTGCTACCATCATCCAGCCACGTCCACCACACTTAACGAAGACGTGTCATCACATCAACATAACACAAGCGCCCATTTTGATTTCTCCTGCTCATTTTGAATTCCCCCGTGGGGCTGATTACGATGCGGGGTACGCCCTAGATAAGACAGGGGTGAACAAACAACAGACTTGGACCACAAATGTACCGCTCCCCAGGCCCGGACCGGTCTTCCCGGGCAATTAGGGCATTGGTGCATCAGCCCAGCACAATCCAACTCTGCAGGACTAGCCTCGAGTTTAGCCATCCTTTGCGCGAGAAATGCCGTGATATGAGCCAAGAGTTGGAGAATCCCGTCCCAATACGAGGTCGACCATACCACTTCCAGTTAATAGACGAGAGAGCGATCACCAACCATCAACACCACTGACGAAGATCCCTGTTAATCGACCCTTATGAACACAATCTGGACTGCCATGACTCGTCTTACAGTGTTTGACAGGAACTTAAAGTATGTCAGATGGCGGAGAAAATATCATAGGCCCGTTCGCCCGACACGGAGAGCCCCATCGTATCGACGGAAATGGCAACAATGCACGAGTTTAACCAGACTCCGCGGCTAGCTTCAACGCCCAGGCACCTCGTCTCTCGAAACTCCCCTCATTTCTCTTGGTACTCTTTGACCTCCTCGAATTCGGGGTTCCCCGTCTGCGTTTGTTGCTGCGGATGGTGCCGTTGCCAATTCGTCAGCCGTCTTTGCTCTGGCGAGCGGTGTTGCCAATTTCGTTTGCAAATGCTTTCACCCCTTGGCTGCTTGGCTGGGCAATTTCATGCCGTAATTCCGCGGGGAAGAGAGAAGCGATCTCACGCCACTACGACCGGTGTTACGATTTACGAGGAAGGAGATGCAAGGCGGTGGTCTAAATTGGTTCAATTTCAAATATCTGTTTGAGTCACGGAGCCAGAGAGGAGACATCAAAGCTAGCAACAGGCCACTAATGTTCGCGAAGACCAAATTCCCCAGCCAGGCTACCCCCCTCATCCTTGATCGGCATCGCCACGTATGATGTTGTGTACACTCCTTTCTTCTCTGAGTATGAGAACGACGCGTACGTCTGTCCATAGTTATCGACATCCTGGCTTGACACCTATTAGAAACGATCCACTCCACAACCGGTAGATGGGATGAAGCAACTCACAAAATAGACTGCATAGTCTCCCGATATTTCCCACTATGACCCCATTCATTATCCAGCTTCGTGAGAATGGTCTCAAAGTTCTTCTCGGCAACCTCAGAGCTATCCGTGTACTGGAACAAAGGAACATAGATCTTGGTATCTGGAATCGCCTTCCCAGGCGTGATCTCAACCGTGTACTGCATACCAGAGTAACCCGTGCGGTTGATTCTCTCAGGCTTAGACCAGGACTCGTCAGCTGTGTGTGGACCCTCGGGCTCATTGAGCAGCAGGGGCCAGATGGACTTAAGGATTTCGACACGCTTGAGAGATGTATCGTCGTTGAGACGGCCTCCGAGGGTGAGTACGTCGCGGACAACACTAAAGGCGTTGCCGCTGGTGTGGAGGTAGCATTTGACCCGGGCGTCTTTGTGTGTTACGGGATCGACGCAGTCGATGCCCACGAGCATGAGCATGGCGTCGTTCTGGCAGGTGGATAGATACCTGTTTTTCCACCGGAGTTAGCGGTTCCTCGACTTGTAAGGGTGAGGACCAACTTACGACGAAACCAAATCCAAGGCAGGCACAAGTTCCGCGCCTAGAGGGTCCAAGTTGCGCAGCGTCTCCAGGATAATATCCGACGACGGTCGACCAGTTGCAATCGCCTTGCGAACACCCGGAATATAAAACTTCAATGTCTTCTTCGGACCGTCGAAATCAAAGCCGATGGAACTCGGTGGGATTGCAACTCCAGGCGGCAATCTTGTCATGGCAGCCTCAGTCTCTTCAGGCGTGAGGTAAAGCGCATTCATCAAACCGTCCATCCACCTGGTATCAGCGCCAACGACGTCCGCAAGTCGATGCAGCATCTCTCGTGACAGCTTCTCCGCGAATGGATCGGATCCTGTCCGTTCAGCGGGGCTGATCACATCGTAGTCGAAACGGACTTTGGCTTGCCCGGATGAAATCAGGTTGATGCTGGGATCAAAGGGGGAGCCCACGAGAGAGGATGGTGTGGTGTATTGGCCATGTGGTTCTCCCGGGAGAGGGCCCAGATTGGGGGCAATGTGCTCGTCGATGAACTTGAGATGGGATTCTTGATCCGATGCGGAATAGGTTCCAGCGGCTGCGAGTAAGGGAGCGAGCACGGAGCGGAGGTGACGGGACCAGTACTCTGTTGCTGAGGGCTTTCCCTTCAATTGCGATTGGGAGGTGCCTTCTGCTGGCGAAACGAGGGTTTGAACGGTCATAGTTACGGTTATCACAGACTAATAAAGCTATAAGGGCAAAGTAGAATGAGATATTGTGTGGACACTGCGGTGGAAGCGGACGGCTTCACGCGAGATATATCAACCCCGCAACCGGGGAAGCTCAAAAAACCTCCCTGTAAGAGCGAGAAACTCTCCACCGGGTCGTCAAGAAGGCAGTCAGAGAGCAATGATCACTGCATGCCTCTAGCCTCGTATTCATATCGATCCAGCTGGCTTGGCTCTGCATCGCGTCGGCATTTTCAACGTCGATGCAACCTGGAACGACTTGGCCGCATAACGCCAAGTGCGTCGCTTGCAGGAATGCGAGGTCGACAGGGGTATATTCATAGCTCCTACGTTTACTGGGATTCATTCAGCCGCTGTATTTCCCCGCAGTGCTCAGGATGGTCAGGATCTGGCCCAGAGTACAATTAATGGTGGGGATAGGTTGGTTGACAGAGTCCATCGCTCTTTTTATCCCTCATCCGAGGGGCGATGTATACGAACTCTCCACGAACCAGGTGCGTTTGAAGCCATGTGTAACAGCCTCAACGAGACTATTACGTAGGCTTCAATATTATCTCGTATTCTGATGGCGAGATGCGACACCGGATGCGCCCTGTGAGTCAAATGTCAAATGTTGGAGAAGACGAAAGCAGGCCGTGTCATCACCTGTATCAGATCAGGCTCCGTCGTTTCTCTCCGTTTAGCGCAATTTCTTTTCAAACACAGAGTAAATGGCGGCGATTCCTGTCCCCTGAGACGAGAGCAAGGTGGTAACACGATCCGTAGCTGTTTCCATTTCGACCCGGGGGTACTTCAGTCCCAGGACCATTTGTGCAATCTTGAATCACCTGCCCCCTCCGACCTTTCAAACCGCACATATATACCTTCTCCTTGTGGTTATATTCACCTCATTCAAGTCATTGCTTCAGTGAGACAGACCAGCCGCTGCAATATCAACATGGCGCCATCCAAGTCTGAGGCTGTGGCACCCAGTGCGGTGACCACAGCAGCCAAATACCCATTCGACAATATCATCGACGCCTTACGGTATGCCGCCGCCCATACTACAGAAGGGATTGTTGCATACCCGCAAAACAACGGCAACGAAGCACCCTCGACCCAGGAGCTATCGTACAAAGAGCTGTTGGACCAAGCACAAACCAACGCGAACAAGCTCACCCAGCAGGGAGTGGGCAAACCAGGCTCTACCGTGCTCATCCACTTCGATAGTACTCTGGACAGCATTGTCTGGTACTGGTCCGTTCTACTCACCGGCGCTGTCCCCGCCGTGACTGGTCCTGGAATGTTCAGCCATAATCCGGTAGACCGGCAGAAGCACCTGAGTCATCTATACGACACCCTCGATGCCCCCCTTTGTCTGACTAGGAGCTCCCTCCTGGGACCTTTCGAAGAGCAGACAGGTGACAGCCGCATCGAGACCCGGACTGTGGAAGACATTCTCGCAGATCCCGCCACAATCGACGCACCCCAGCCTATCCTCCATCCATCACCAACCTCCATCCTAGCCTTGATGTTAACCTCCGGCAGCAGCGGCAACGCAAAAGCCGTCCCCCTAACCCACCACCAACTCCTAACAGCCTTCCGCGGCAAATCTTCCGTCGCCAACCTCCGCTTCCCCCAGTCCCCCTTCCTCTCCTGGGTGCACATGGACCACGTCGCCAACCTCGTGCACTGCCACATCTTCGCCATCGTCTCCGGCGTATCCCAAATCCAGGTCCCCGCCGCAAACATCCTCGTCGACCCAACCCACCTCCTAAACCTCATCAGCCGCCACCGCGTCTCCCGCACCTTCGCCCCCAACTTCCTCTTCGCCAAGCTCCGCCGCCTCCTCGAATCAGGACAAACCTCCACCCTGGACCCCGACCTGGACCTCTCAGCCCTCTACCTAGACACGGGCGGCGAAGCCAACGTCGTTGAGGTCTGCACCGCCCTCCAACCGCTTCTTTCCCATTACCACGCCCCAGAGGACGTCTTCAACCCCTCATTCGGGATGACTGAGACGGTGGCCGGCTGCATCTTCAACACCCACTGCCCCAGCTACGATCGCTCCCAACACCTCGAATTCGCATCCCTAGGGACCCCCATGCCCGGCGTCAAGATGCGAGTGACCCTCCTCGACAACCCCGGTCTCGAAGCACCCCCCAACGTCCGAGGAAGCCTCGAACTAACCGGCCCCGTCGTCTTCACGGGATACCACAACAACCCCCTCGCAACAGCCGAGTCCTTCACCCCCGACGGATGGTTCCGCACCGGTGACCTAGCCTACATCGACCCAAACGGGTATCTCCATCTCGACGGCCGCACAAAGGAAATGATCAATATCAACGGGGTCAAGTATCTTCCTCATGAACTTGATGCGGCCCTAGAACAGGCGGAGATAGAAGGTGCAGTGCCTAGCTACTTCTGTTGTTTTGGGACGAGGGATGCGGGAATGGATACGGAGGTCGTGGTTGTGCTTTACCTGCCGACTTATGAGGAGGGGGATGAGGAAGAACGGTTTAATACGCAGAGTGCTATTGTGCGGGTCGTGGGTATGCATACCCGTTCGAGACCGAGGGTTGTGCCCTTGGCTGTGGAGGATATGCCCAAGAGTACGTTGGGGAAGTTGTCACGGGCGAAACTTGGGACTGCGCTGGAGACTGGGAGCTTTGCGGCACAGCAACGGCTTAATGACGAGGCTATTCAACGGTATCGCGCAAGGACACGGGGTGATGCAGAGAGTGTGGAAGAGGGTGTTATCCTCGCTATAATCAGGGAACAACTTGAGCTTCCTGCTGACGATGACTTCGGTGTGAATGACTCCGTTCTTGCGACGGGGGCGACGTCCATGGATCTTGTGGCTATCATGCAGCGGGTTAATAAGCGGCTTGAGTTAGCGCAGCCGCTTCGTCTAACGGATATGTTGAATCATCCTACTGTTCGAGGTCTGGCGGGGCGCATTGCGGTTACGGCGGGACACGGGACGCACGTCTATGATCCGGTGGTAACGCTACAACCGCACGGGAATAAGACGCCGCTGTGGCTGGTGCATCCGGGTGTTGGGGAGGTTCTTGTCTTTGTGAATCTGGCGCATCATATTACTGATCGACCTGTGTATGCGTTTCGGGCGAAGGGGTTCAATGCCGCGGAGGGGGAGACGCCGTTTACCTCACTGGCTGAAGTGTTCGAGACGTACCGGGATGCGATCAAGAAGCGGCAACCGAAGGGTCCTTATGCGATTGCTGGGTATTCGTTTGGGGGGATGGTTGCATTTGAGGTGACGAAGTTGCTGGAACGGGGTGGGGATGAGGTAAGGTATTGTGGGAGCTGGAACTTGCCGCCCCATATCAAGTTCCGGATGCGGGAGCTTCTGTGGGATGAGTGTGTGATTCATCTATTTTATTTTGTTGGGTTGATGGATGAGGCTACGGCGTATACGCACAAGGCTGCTCTGTGTGCATTTGAGCGTGAGGGGCGCAGGCTTGACGCCATCCGGTACCTGAGGCAGCACTGTGATGCGGCGAGGTGGGATGAGTTGGGTCTGTCGGAGGAGTATTACTTGCTCTGGGTTGGTTTGGCGTCTAACATGCAGGGTATGGCTGTGGACTATGAGCCAGAAGGGAGTGTCAAGTGCATGGATGTGTTCGTGGCGGATCCGCTGAGCCATGTGGCGAAGGACCGGCAGGATTGGATAGAGAGCCGGTTAGCGGCGTGGAAGGGGTTTGTTCGTGAGGATGTTCGATTCCACGACGTGCAGGGAGCGCACTATACCATGCTGAACAAGGAGCATGTGGCCAGCTTCGCGGAGACGCTGCGGAGTGTACTCAGAGAGAGGGGCGTATGAGCTTGGATACAAGACTGGCTCTTTTCGGGTTTTCTTCGCATAAATCACTTTCTTCTCACTGAATTTTGGAACGTAGATCCTTGACTGGATGTAGTGTAATACCTATTTGACTTTCAGAGTGACTCGTCTTTCATAGCTTCACGATCGATCGCCGGATCAAATCTCCGCACCGGATTCCACGACATTATTCCCCCTCATCCATGATTGGCTCGGTTCTTTTGCTTTCGACTGGCTATTATTTACGGAGATCGCATCGGATTGGTCCAAGTATATGAATCAGACACATCCTAAACTTTCAGCACATTCCTCCTTAATATTCGCGGGTGAGACCGATAATCCCGTCGGCAAACACCTTCAGGGGGATTCGCTAGTCTCCTGATCCCCTCTAATGTTCCTGTAGATCCTTCCCAGGCAGGGTAATGACATTTCCGCTCCAAATTAATCAGGAATGGCTCAGCAGATAGGCGCAGTCCATGTGGCACCGCGATGGGGCAGATTAAGCTTTGAACCAGAAATCCGAGATCGCGCGTCGCTTGCATCTCCCTTTTCCTTCTTAGCGCGCTTATCGGCTTCGTACTATTCTTGATGGCGTTAGGGAAACCAGAGCACAACCAGTAAGACGCTGGCAATCAAACCTGATGCCCCAGATTGTTGGACGGTCTCAAACTATGAGGGCTTGCCACAATCCCCAAAACACACACAATAATAGGAGAAGTGTCAGACAAACTCTAGAGCGCCCTTTCATGGTTTAACGGTGAGTTCGTGCCAGTCGTAGTATGATCTTGAGTTCTCCCCTATCCTGTGCAGATTAGGTTCGTCGTTTACAAAATTCAGCAACAGCGCAGTGTACTTGAAGTTGTTGATGTTGATCCCAATGGCGCTCTCCCCATGTAACATCAAGGGCACAGTAACCAGCAGGGGTGCCGCTCGGACCCGTAGTAAATTGCAGAAGCGCCACTTCTGACTCGCCTGAAATGAAAAAAAAAGGGACTATTTGCCGCGCTCAAGCCAATGTCTTTCCCGGTCCGTGATTCTTTCTACGGGTGCAGTCGTTCAGGGTTGCTGGCTGCGTGTGAGATTCCCTGAGCGTGAATAGAGCCCGCAACTTTCTAAGTTTCTACGATAGAGCAATCTCTATATTCGTAGTTGCCTACCACTGCCGCAGAGCCAGCGATCTAGGTTACACACACGTGGTTAGTTGGTGGATCGCAATCTACGATCGCTTGGAGACTATTGCTGACGGCTGTGCTATTTTGATTGCCGTCAAACCCTAAATATCTTCTTTCGCGATGCCTTATTGGTTCAGTATCAAAACAAGCTAAGCAAAAAGCTGTGGCTCAGGGGGCCAGCTCCAGTTTACGTACTCCAGGATCCAACACAGATCAATCCCTCAGCCCCGTGGATTTAAATAAAACCCTCCATCGCAGGGTCGAAGGGCTTGACGCCCCCGGTTTCGAAACCGCTGCAAAAAATGTGTCATGTCCGCCCTCATTCGAGCGCTTTATCTCCTGCGAAACCAGGACACTCGCCTCGCTCCTCGGGGGCCTGACGCAAAATCCGAGCCCCTCAATGGCGCAAACAAAGCCGGGTTCATCGCTATGGGCGTTATTGCCCTCCTTTCCTTCATCGCCACATTCGGCCTTCTAGCATTCCTCACACACAGGTTCATTTTCTGGAGCCGGTACTACAAACGACCGCTCGTGCACAACCAATACGTCGTGCTGATTTATAACCTCCTTCTTGCCGATATCCAGCAGGCAACCGCCTTCCTCCTATGTCTCTACTGGGCCAGCCAGGGGAAAGTCTACCATCCCAGCGCCGCCTGCGTTCTACAGGGGTGGTGGATCCAAACCGCCGACCCGGGAAGTGGGTTATTCGTGATCGCGATCGCAATGCACACCGGTGCGGTTGTTCTACGGGGGCGCCAACTACCCTACCCGGCTTTCGTGGCCGGCGTGATCGCCCTATGGGTCTTTATCCTCATTCTCGGCTTCATCCCGGTGGGAATGTACGGCTCTGAAACCTTCGTTATCTCTGAAGCTGGCTGGGTTCGTCTTTCCCCATACCTATCCAAGAATAAAATAAGGTACTGCATACTAAACCCCCCTTGTCCTGGTCTAGTGCTGGCTCGCGCACGAACACGACACCGAACGCCTCTGGGGCCACTACTTCTGGATCTTCCTCGCCGAATTCGGCACGCTCGTCCTCTACGCCATAATGTTCTTCTACATCCGGCGCCGCATGTCCCAGTCCGAAATGCTACGACAGAACGACCAAGCGAAACTCCGCCGCCTCAACCGCGTCGTCATCTACATGGTCATCTACCCATTCATGTACCTCATCCTCTCCCTCCCGCTCGCCGCCGGCCGAATGTCCAGCCTCCGAGACGTCGTCCCCAGTCGAGCCTACTTCGCCGTTGCTGGGTCCCTAATGGCGTTATCGGGCCTGGTAGATGCGGTGGTGTACACGTTTACGAGGCGGCGATTGTTGCTGGATACGGATCTGAGTACGTCGGATGGAGGGGCGTATACGGCTTTCTCCGGGTCGCATGTGTATCAGACGAATATTAGTACGACGGCCGGGAGGGGGGAGAGGGAGATGAAGAGGAGTAAAGGGATGGGGTCGAGGATTCGGAGGGGGTTGCAGAGTGTGAGTGAGACGGTGGTTGATTATCGGGATGATTCGGCGGAGGATATTGTCCGGAGGGGGGATATGGAGTTGAAGGGGATGGGGATGGGGCAGGGGGTGTATCAGGAGACGACGATTGAGATTACGCATGAGGTTGCTAGTCCTGCCAGCCCTACAGAGTTTCCCCCGTTGAATAAGATCTATAGCGGCTAATACGGCGGGAGGGTATTGTCATTCATTTATTTTGCTTTGCTGTTTTATAGATTTTCATGACGACTTAGGGATGTTATGGCTCACATTCAATAATTACTGGTAAGCCCTTTTGTCCCATGAGAAGTACTCGATTTTCATAACTTATGCTGTTGATGGAGGTTATATTCTTTTCTTGCCACAGGTAGTGTTTGCTATGGCCAGGAAAATTAAGTCACTTTTTACACTCAAATATGGCTCTGAGGGTCAATTCTAGTAGTTACTAATAGTAAGATATCTTCCGAGACTAAAAATATCCCGGGTCAAAGGTACGTACCTTCGAGCTGCCAGGTGCCAGATGCCAGGCGCCCAGTGCCAGGGCATGTCTCTCACAGGCTCCACCAGCTTCGGGAGGGACCCAGGCGGAAGATCTTCGTGGGTGGCAAATAAAAAGAGAATGATAATCCGGGAAGCACACCCAACCAATCAAATAAGATAATCAAACAGAGGCAGCCAATCGAATTAGTACTAGTGCATCGCGGGGCAAAAGGGAGGGGAAAATGACGGTATGCTGACATCACACACGCCAACACTGACCACACTGTATTTACTATTTATTTACTGCTTATTGAGGACAGACCAGTTTGCCATGGTTCGCTTTTTCGCATACCACGACCCAGTGTCCTTCATCAACTCTCTTAACTTCTTTCTGTGGACCTTACAGACTCGTTACAATTCCTGCCTCTCTCATCACATTGTAAATTGGAAGGCAATTGAAGTATATACGCAGAGTACACGTTAATGCCGCCATCCGTCGCAATAGGTGGTCTTGATGGTCTTGATGGTCTTGATGGCCATGATTTGTTCAGTACGCTGACTGAACCTGCCGGAGAGAAAGCTCCCGAATGGCAGCTGATCCAGACAATTACCCCGGATACAGCTTCCGCTATGAGTCTGCCTTGCGGTGATACCCGACTTCCCCCGACGAACACAATTGATCCTAAGGAGATTCATATCCAACCCTATGATGATTATGACTATAGTTATAGTCAAAATGAAGATCCTGAGGGGTGTAAGGTAGATACCACAATGAATGATCCTGTCCTTGTTGCGGAGAAAGGGTCTGCAC
This sequence comes from Aspergillus biplanus, assembly GCA_027569045.1. Lineage (NCBI taxonomy): Eukaryota > Fungi > Ascomycota > Eurotiomycetes > Eurotiales > Aspergillaceae > Aspergillus > Aspergillus biplanus. The sequence goes on from JAPDEJ010000043.1 coordinate 54,160, forward strand.
CCTATAGGGAGATGGGAATCAAATGCCTAAACAAAGCTCCTCCAGGTCATATCAACAATTCTCAGCTCAGTTATCCATCTATACCCGAGTCGAACATGCGGGATGCAACCCAGCAGCCTCCTGCAATGCCCGACGCTAAGTAGGTTCAAGTTCAAATAATACTTAGTCCACCCACTCCGAACCCTCAGTAACCTGCTTAGTTCTCGGTTCAACGTTACCCTACGAGCCCCCACAGCCATGTTAAACCATCCCGACGAGACACCAATTACATACCTGAACAAAGGCCAAGTTTATTCAATCCAGGTTCTGGACTCGGCCCCCCCACCACCTTCGCTATTGCAGAGAGCCAGATACCGCACCCATATTTACATCTCATTCATCTACGAGGACCAGAGATTAAAGTCGCGCACTTGCTGGGATCGATGGAAAGAAACAAGAGGACCCCGCGACGGGCTCCAAAATGCGCAGAAACCACGGGCAATCGAGTACATCAGCGCCCAAAACGAAGGTCTAGAGTCCCACAGCCGCAAAATCGACAGCAATATCCAACTTGAAAACTCATCGGGCGATGGCTTCTGCATTACATGGACCGCCGCCCACCCCATAACCCGAGCGGCGGGCTGCTCTATATGCGTCCGATTGAATTTCCTATCCACGGACTTTAGCCGCTCCAAGGGCACCAAGGGAACCCCGGTCAGACTGTGTGCGAAAACCGAAATTGCGTCCGTGTCTGTGTCGGGTGAAACGCGCTTAGAAATGACTCACGGTCGTCCGCCGGAAATGTGCTGCTGCTTCGTGCAGGCTTTTCGAGACCACGGGGCAGAACGGAAATTGGCAACTGATGGCGACCGGGTGAGGAAGAAGATTGATAAGTTACAGCAGGGGATGCAGCAGACCGAGATAGAAGATTCTTATAACAGGAAATGTGCATCTAGGGGTTCTGGGAAATACTCGGGATCCAGATCTACCAGGCTTCATCATGGCTATAGCACATATGACAACCTTTCGATGTTGAAGGAAAAACTCCATTCAGCCAGACCGGTGACGGTTTTCGCATTGAATCGCGATACAATCTCTGACATGGACCTATATTCTACCTCCCTCATGGCCAGGGATGACTCCCCCATTAATAAAAATGTTAATGAGCATCCAAATCTCACAGCTATGAAAGAGAAATGGGCGAAGAAGAGCAATATTCTATTACGGTCATCGGATGCTCTAAATGACAACCCACCTTCAATGCGGCCCACCAAAAAACGAAGACTCCAGCCACGAACAAACAACACCAGTGCAGCCTATAATACCGCCCTAGACATTACTCCAAACTACAATCTACGAGAAATGCCACATCCAAGACCAAGTAAGTCGCTGTCACCGTATCCAATTCAGATGTTTACACAGACGGACCTGACTGACTGAGTCAGTCGCCTGCTTCTACGCCCAGTTTCGCTACTACGGGTCGCGTGAGGCCGACCCAGACCACTACTACTACGCCGTGTATCTAGCCGAGCGCACTGCCCGTGAACTGGTATGGAAACTCTGCAGAAAAAAAGAAAGTATTAAAGGCCGAAATATCAGGCGCGCATTGTTGGTGGAACACGATGATACAGAGTCAATCGTTGATAATGAGGTGGTTCGTGGGCTTCGGAATGGACAGCGGATGGTTGTTGAGATATCGGACCTGTCAGCGCATGGGTATGAGGAAGCCAATGCCCTGAACATTACCCGGAATGGTTTCCTGCCTGCCATTGAAATGAGGCTGCGGTGCTGTTGAGGGTGCCAATTTATAATCGAAAAAGTTGTACATAATCTAATTTGCCCTGATGGGATATAATTAGTACCTAATTAATGGGTGGTCCTATGACTCAAGTACCCCAGGACCCCAGCACAATATAGATGAAATGAAATCAACATGAGTCGTATTGCTGGTTTATCGTATACCACGTTAATCATTATCTATCATGAAAAAAACTAAGACCGTGATCTATTTATAAGGAAGGAGATGGTTCATTGTACAACATGCCCTAAACCGCCGAACCCAAAAGCAAGCTAAGCTACGTCCAGCCCCGATCGCCGTCCGTACTACCCATGGATACGTTGCTTCCCCATGACAGAAACCACGCTATCTCTGACGCATGCGTTGGACTGTACGTAAACAGACCGTGATTGGTTGACGACGACATAGGTATGCGTGTTTCGACGTCATGGGGCGATGCCAGATGCGGCATGTGAGGGAACGAGTATTGCTCGGCAATTTTCTCTGGATCCAAGTAATTTAAACTGACACCGTGGGACTTCGTAAATTCATAAAATGCTGGGTGGGGGGCCCCGAAATCAAGGTTATGTAGTGGCGTGGGCGGGTTGGAAGATTTTGATGATGAAGCCTGTGAGGGTGAGAATTGTTCATTAATTGTGTGCTCTCTGTGTATAGACTGCCGATAAGCCTCGGAGGGTCCGAACCCCCTGGCAGACGCGATATGGGTGATGAAATTGGCAAAAAGGTCAAAGCAGTGTCGTGATGCCGAATTCGTGGTGGCGAGGGTATGTAGCCAGCGCAGACCCTTAGCGCACGCGGCTAGAATTTTCTCTATATCTTCTATCTGTGTGGAGCCGTGGTCTGGCCGATTCGAAAACCCGCTAGTGATAGGGGCTGAGCCGTCGGAAAGATGCACGAGAAGGACGGCCATCGCCTGTTTGAGAAAGTCTAGGATCTTCCACCAGGGAGACTTGGTATACACCCAGTCGAGGGTGGGCTCGTCGGGAAGAATAGCTAAAAGGGACAAGGCGGACCGAACGCACATCGTCGCTGTTCCGTAGCTAAAGCGAGACTGGGGGTATGGGATCCCGCTGTAACGGCGAAAGTCGGGTCGCGAGAGACAGGGCCGAGTAAGAACAATGCGAAGACTATAGTAGTTCATGGCAAGACCGATCTGTTCCGGAGATAAATTTCCAGGAACAGGTCTACTATCTTCTAACTGAAACCGGAACGACCGGTGCAGGGTCCTGGGCCAGGTATCGAGCTTTTGGGAGTATTCTCGGATCCGCGACTGCACGTATCCCCAGCCCTCTTGAAGGGCGCGAGGCCCATATAACCGGTAGACGACCCCATGGCCGATAAGCGATAGATCAGCGAGGTAGAAAAAATAGAGCGAGGGATTGGGCGGGATCGACTGCAGGTTCGTCGAGCGGGCCGTGGTCTGCGCTTCCTCTTCGTGTAATGTCCAGCTCACGTACTCCTCCCGGTGCGACAGAACCCAGGCAAACTCCCCGGGTTGATCCCCTATTTCAGAGCTCTCCTCGAACGGTAGAGGGGCGTTGACGGAGAGAAACCCATCCAGACCAGACGGTCGGCCGGTCTCCACGGTTAGAAGATACTCGAGAATGAAGATCGAGCACCAGAGACGGCAGCGGGCTTCATTGGAAGACGGGTGGGCATTTCGATCAAAACTGCGCATGTTGATTCCGGCCCCGATGGCCGAACTGGATGCGATCCGGATCATCTTCCACGCTCTGGCACAAGTTAGGGCAAGAAGACTCGTGGCTCAAGAAGCGACCGTACCTGTTGGTCTGGGCAGTACACACAAAATACAGAGCAGCCAAAGCCTCCACCTGCACCTGTTGCAAATCTCCAATATCGCTCAGCACGTTCTCATTCAGGCCCAGTGACTTGGCCCTCTCGAAGAACACTCGATCACTGAACCGCTCGGGTACGTCCTGTCTACTCAGGGCCCAATGTCTCGCGCTGATGGCAAAAACTAAATTCAACACAGCCAACCACCTGTCATTTGGCTTGCGAACGGCCGGATTGGCCATGAATCGTTGGTACTGGGGCACAAACCAGCCTTGTCGGATGATGGGGAAATGGGCCCCGACGAAGTCAAAGTAACCGTGGAGCAACAGGTCTGCCACAGCCTTGGGGGGGATACTGTACGTTTCTTGCCGTCCGAGGTGCGGCAGCTGCTGGTCATATTCATGGGAGAAAAGAGGCCCAGCCGTTACTAGGGATGGCGCGGGCCTGTCGAACCCATACTCCGCATCCCCTAGTGACTGATGCCCCTGCCTCAGCCTCTCAATCTCCGCCTGGAGACTGCGCATCCGGGCGATCTCAGCGTTCCTACCTATGTACCCTGTCCCACTCTCCTGGCTACGGTACCAGTCCTCGCTAACCGTATCAATCGAACCCATCGACACCACCGATGAAGCCGGGGACGGGGACGGGGACGAGCTTTCCGAGAAAGAATCACTTCGTGGAATCTGCAATCACCCATATAAGAACACAGCCGCCACAACCACAACTAAGAATGGAAAAAGAAAAGAAATATAAAAAAAATAAAAAAAACTCACCGCAATAGCCTCTCCAATCTCCGATCGCGAATGATTCCCCTCCCCGTTCACAATATCCCGCAACATGGCCCGCAGCCCATCATTTTCCGCACGCAACTGCACCAACATCTTCCGCGCCTGCGTACGTTTCGAATCCGAGTACACACAGGCAATCCCCCACCGAACGCACTGGTTGCACCAGGGCCGATGACTGTCGCATTTCGTTTTGCGCACCCGGCACGAGTTGCAGGCCTGCGCGACCCGTTTCTGGGAAGGCAGACCCGGGCGACAGGCGGTTAACCGTGCAATGGGGACTTTCGGTCTACTTGCCGTGGTCCCTGATGTTTGTTTTGTTTGTGTTTGGCCTGGTGGCATGTTGGATGTACGATGTTATCAACGCGAGAAGATGAGACGAGACGAGATGAGGGGGGGGGGAAAGAAAAAATCCAACATGGGAGGCGAAAGAAAGGGTTGGGCTGACAGGGGAGGGCGATAGGGATGGCAATGGCGACGGCGATGGCGATGGCGTGTTCTGAATTTCTGACTCCTCTTGGGGTCGATCCTTGAAGGTGCTTACTGCTGACTTGCTTAGAGGATTGTGCGGGCCGGGGATGGCAATGATGCGGGCTTTGCTCGATCAGAAAAACGGGAAGATCTGCACCCATGTGTTTTGACTGGTGGATGCGACCCTTTCCCGATCCACTGACGGCCATCCTCGGCCCTCCATCACGCCCTTGGAAATGTGAGACAGTGCCTGAGAACCAGGATCCCCCACAATGGGCGCTCCACTGCAGCACTAGTCGTATCATGCATCACGCTATGACGTAGGAGTAAATATTTTCCTCGATCGATGAGAACCGGATATTTTCTCTGGCTTTGCTGATTGGCTGACCGTGTAGGAACCACTGGTAGGTCGATCAAGTAGTGGTTGGGGATTTTCCGATATTTTCAATAATAATCGTGATATATTGAAAACCGCCAATGGTTACTAGCCTCACGTGCTTTATATCAAACAGTTTCCCCTATATTAAGATAGAAAATATGATATTCTATTCCCAACAATCTACAATGTTTTCCAAATCCTGTATCTGTGGCTTGTTCGGAGAATAGGGAAACTCAATTATGCGGCCAGAGATGGAATACCTAGAGTATTAAATAATAAACTTCCCTCGCGGCCACTGACTCGCTCCGCCATGGACTTGTTCGGTGTTGTTTCTGCGCACCGCTTGGGGCATCTGGATTCTGAGTGAGTTCTTCTTGGCTCGCGAGGATAGTATAGAGCCACATTTCTGGGTGGTGCTTACAGTGGGCCCGCCGGAGCTTCGCCGAGGATCCTTCGTGGTGCTCGGACGTCTAGGTTGACTGATTTGGTAAATGGCCCCAACGATTTAACAACGCGCGCGTTGAGGGGGAAAGGATGTGTCTTTTCCTCGGCAATATTCAGCTGGATCTAGATATACTAAAGGATTCAGTGGCTGTTGGTCAGACGGAATTATGGTATGTTGTGCGATCGAGGTCCGATATATCTGGGATCGGGGAGATACAGGCTGCCTGCCTTACTCGTCTTGCTTGTAATCGGTGTGTGTGTACGCATTTATCGCATGACTCGAAATACTTCTACTCCGTCTGTGTTGGTAGCGATGGGACTTGCGGCGGAGGGCGGGTGCATAATCAACCCCGGGATATATATAACCACCTACACACTGTTTGCGCAGCTAGCACGTCACTTCATCTGGCATAATATCATCCACCTGCTTGCTCTTTGTGTACTTAGCCATCTATCTTCATTATATCTATCTTGATCTATCGATCGATGTCTCATTTTTCCCCTGGCTCCTCGCCCCAGTAGCACTTACGCTGACCGTTGGGGGATTCCTGGGTTTGAATAGCCAAAACGGTCGCCACATTTCAACCAATAGGACAACGTGACCGAGTGGTTAAGGTGCGGGACTGCTATCTGCCTGATTTGATCAGGCGCCGGTTATCCCGTTCGTTCGCGAGCGCAGGTTCGAATCCTGCCGTTGTCGATTCTTTTTTCTCTCTTTTTCTCAAAGTAGTAGATGTGGATCCCGCGAATGCTAGCTAGCTTCACATTTTTGACGGGGAGCCTATCGAGTGAAGGAGCTCAAGCAAGTTGGTGATCGGTGTTCATCGACTCTTGGAGTCATGTCGTTTGCAGTTTTGGCTCATGTTCTTGCGCCGTGTTGACAATGCAATAGAAACAACCTGATTACTTTATGGGCTTTCAGTGGGCGCTGAAGATATGTCCTGATAAACTTTCCAGACCATCTCCCGTCATTGAAAAATTTATCTCAAATTGGGAATCGGCGGCAAACGAACCGTTCTAAGAATTACGTAGACTACGCTGGAAAGTATTCAAAATCACACTTTACCATCCTATGCAACTATCCGAGTACATTGTATAAGGAAGTGCATAAAGTAACTATTTCCACATTGTAACCACCTCTCTCAACGTTCGAAGGGCAGAAACGAATATTGCTTCAAATTGCTCCAGCACATCTCATCATGGAATAAAGCCTTACTCGAACCAGACGGGGGGACCCGGAATCACATAGTCTGTTGGCTAGTAGTAGAAAAATAGTTAGTATCCAAAGTACCAAAACACAGGCAAGAGAAGTGGTAGCAATATACCGGAGGGTAATAGTTATTGAAGTGAATACCCGGGTCCTCCGCATTGTAGAGACCAGGAATTGCGACCAATGGCCCCGGCGTGCCGGAGCCACCTCCGGTAACGTGGACCTGCGCACAGTTCAGAAAGAACTGCGCGCCGTTGGCGTTGGCTGCATTGTGGACGCCGATATGCTCAATTCGGAGGAGGTAGTCGCCGTCGGGTAGAGACGGTGGAAGCTTGAATGAGTAGCTGGTGATTCCTACACAGACGGAGAGATGAGCAGCTACTAAGGCATAGAAAGGGAATGGTTGGGCATCTTACCAAGCTGAGGCCATGCAATAGATCCAGAGGAAAAGTCCGGACCCCATTCAAGGATCTTGAACCAGACTTCCCCATCCGCATCCCAGCTGGAAGGGTCTCCTGGCGCTTTGGCCATGTAAACAAGCATCGGACCGATATGGCCAATGGCATTACTCAAGGTGAAGCCAACCTGTTGAACCTATTAGCCGCAAGGGTTTCATGTCATACAAGGACGGTTGTGTTACCTCAGCTCCAGCCTGGACTTGGGCAGTCTCAGTCTGTGGGCCGGATGCAAGGCCCCCTTCGTTGCACCGCAAGTCCACGGAATTGAGATCGAGTAACGGATTGATGTTGTTGGTGTTTTCTCGGACATATTTGAAATCCGGAGTGGGAGTGCCGTCAACGATTAATGCTGGGAACTTGTAGTGGGCTACTGCTGAGTGCGAGAAGAGAGCAACGGCGCTGAGAGTGCCGCTGAGCTTCATGGTGTTGAGACGGATCTTGGATGTTGGATGAATATTCAAGTACCGTGGTGAGGATGGGATTTCTGGTTTACAGCGGGCTTCAGGGGGCTTTATATATGCGCATCTCGGTGCATGGCCTTAGATTCAAGACACGATACCCACACTCGAGCGCCAGTGATACCTGGCAGGATAGCTCAAGCTGTGGGGTTCAAATGACATCTCGCGGAACTTTGATGAATATGAAACAGGACAGGAAGCCAACTCCGCACCCTCCCTTATCATTAGCGAAGTCTAACCGATCCTTGTTCGATTGCTCTCACAATTCACCTCTACCTCCTCCACGATCCGGGCACGTACAATTCGGCACCTGGCACTCCAACCGCTGATCCTTTCTGGAACAACATGAAGAAAGACGCTCAGTTGCGGGGGTCAGCCTCGTATTTACCGAGATCCCCCGGGATTAATTTCGGGGTGCATGAGGGACTTAGACCCCGGACCTGACGAGCATGCGAGGTTTATACAAACCTACAGGGTTGTTCCCCGGAGTACGCCCGGACTCCCGATCCTTCGCCTCCATCCCCTTGAATGATCAGCAGATGGTGATTGGGTAAGGTTTGAGACCCCCGTTCGAACTTAAGAGGGGTGACTCCATTCTGTAGTTGCTGTCCTGCACAAACCTCTCTGGTGGCGCAGTGTGACCTGGTTTACTCCGCATTGTGCATTCTTCAGCTGTCTCGGCGTGGGAGAATTTGTGAAGTTCCTTTAGCTGTTGTATTAATGACGTAGAGGCTTCTACCTTGCTCATTGACACGAATGGGGAGTGGTGATAGTAGTAGTTTCATACACCTATAGCGTGCGTAATAGACCAAAACAGGAACAGGCCCGGATTTGGAGACGGGGATGAAATCTACAGAGGACATACGGTGCTGAGGCCACAATAGCTGCTCTTCAAGAAAGCAATATGATATATGACAAAGTAAAAGTTCAAATTCAGTTAAGAAAGCTAGTTGGGTACACAGTAAAAGCCCCAATCTAACTAAGAAATAAAGAAGGATAGTTGAATCGTGCCCTGTATGTTGTATGTTGGTACATTACGCAATCGACCACTGGCCGTCGTAAGCCGCATTGATATTCCACTGTCCCAGTGACCCTGCATTATCGGCCGTCACCTTCTCACCCTTCACAGTCCAGTCGGAAATAGCCAAGTCCATTTTAAGATCCTCAGAGCCAGGATAGGTAGTATCTGTAGTCGTTGCGATGATTGAATCGCCGATTGGCACACTGCCACCGATCAACCCATCCGGATAACTAACCCCCGTAACCTTAAAGTCGACGTAGTTCTGCAACGGAGTCAGGCGGAATAGCCCCGGGCAGGGCCCCTCGCAAACCACGTTGGAAACGCTGATGCTCATACTCATAGAGGAGTCGAGGTGGGGTGAGCCGTCGTAGATCGGGGATGCACCAATAATGGCGGAAGGGACGTAGGTCTCGCTCTTGCGATAGCGGGTGTGGATGATATAGAGGGTATCAATGCTGACCCCGCTAACATCCCGCGGTTGCCATCCCATCTGGATGATTGGGTCATTGAAGATTTTCCAGATGGTCAGGCGACTGGCAGTCACTCCCGAGTGATAGGCTTTGATCGCGTCGTCGTTGCAATGGTAGAAGACGTCGTGGACTGTGCCATCGGTGTACATCTGGGGTCCGTCGGTCTGCATGAAAAAGGCCCCGACCTGCTTGTAGTCGAAGATGTCGACGGAGATGTCTTCGCGGTCGGTGCTTCCGTCTTTCAGGTCCATGGTGTTGAATGGGGGGGAACTGATTGTTGGTCCTGCGCAGTGCCAGACTTGACCCCCTTGGATGCCACGGTGCCACCAAAGGCGGAGGCTGGAGATGTCGTCTTTTTCAGCGCGATATCCGGAATCAGGGTTGGCTTGGTAGACGTATATTTCACCGGATAAAACACCGTGCCCCGTGGCGTAGAGGTCTTTGTTTGCTGTGGTGTATTCAACGGCGCCCTTGACGAAGGCGCCAGGGGCCAAGTGGACCCAGTACGTCGTGGGATCCAATTTGATATGAGCAGCTCCCAGCGGCGAAGAGTCAATCCAGTAGACGCCCGGGGGAAAGTAAACGATCGGAGCACCGCCAATATCGGCAACGGAGAAGGCACCAGGCGTCATCACCTTGGTGTCCGCACCATCCTGGGGAGGAACCAGGTCATCGGGTAGAAAAGCACTGGCAAAAATAACCAAGGCATTCCGCGGCTCTATACCCACGACCTCGCCAGAGCCGTCAGTCGTATAGCCATTGCCATCTGAACGATAGGTGTAAAGGTCGTTGGCGAACTCCACCGAAAACCGGTGGCCATTAGGGTCAGCAGGCACACGGATAACTAAAGCACCCGCGACATTCTGAGTCTCGAATGTATTTGCTGTGGGACGGATGACCACATCCTCGCCAACAGCGTTGCCATCCCGACGCAGGATCCTCACATCGACGTCCTTGCTGTGCTCGAACTGACTCCAGGCCATATTGATGCCCTCCCCGAGCTCGATGGAAATGCCGTCATCATCGCTGAAACTCCCATCGCTATCACCGGGAGCCATGATTTTGCCATTCCCGTTGCGCGGAATGGATTCGTACACGAACGAGTCGAAGAACTGGTCTGACCCGGCCACGGCGACCTGCACCAGATACTGGCGCGACTGTCTGACGTTTTCGGGTGCGACGGCCGTATCGGTGTTGATTTCGCCAGTCTCATGCCACCAGGTGCACAAGTCCGTATCGCAATTGGTGCCGGCGCTCGAATTGGCCTGTCGGGGGAGAACCAGGCCATTCGCGAGGCCGATTGTAGAGGCCCCGAAAAGGAGGAAGAAATTATTGATGTACTTCATTGTGACGCAGCAGGTTGACTTGCAGTTTGGTGAATGCAATCTAGAAGCAGAACTTTTGAGTCCGCACCGGCTTTATATACATTTCCTTACTCTTTGTCCTCACCTCGCCTGGTCCAAAGACATCTGAACAACGAGCGAGTCATCGACGGTGATCGTATATTCCCCACTGCCATGACAAACGTGAAACAGTCCTTCAGGCCCCAAAGTACCCTTAGGATGTCCCCTCATATGAAGATCAACCTACTTTCATCTCCGTTTAGTATGGCCCTGGGAAAGTGTGGAGAATACGAATGAATGGGAATGCCCCCGAAATAGAGCCGTCGAGAGGCCCAAGACGTGCAACCGTATTTGCACACTAGTCCTACGCGGAGAGCGCTAACTGGGGCCCTTATCCGTCTATTCCCCGCAAGGTTTCTAAGTGCGGGGGCCCGGGGGACGAGCACTGACCGGACGCTCTACGGGCTGATCATTTTAACTTCTGCTTTTGCGGGGTAAATTGAGTTTATACTGGACCGGGGGAATCACAGGCACATTATTGCCGATTCTCAACTGTGGCATTCGTCAATACGGTGTGCCAGTTCTGATTTCCCCTGCAGGAAGCACACAGTATGGGGCATGGGCCTCTGTTAAAGCCCGGTGTGTCGGGAATGTACCTTTTTGCCAATACTCCTGTCCCTTGGGCTTTTCGGTGGATTTTATATGTATTATGCCTATTTTTATTGGCCCTCTATAGGCCCTCATACAGCCTATATTGAATATAGACCACGGCAAGGTAATTCCAGTTGAGGATGTGCCAGCAGCTAAGTCACACATTTGATCTAACTTAGAAGATAGATGACAGGATACAAAATGATACATGTATTCAATATTGTAAATAAAAGTCGCTTTCTGTCTCTGCCAGCGGCTTAAATGCTTGGCACTCTAGTGCTTCCGGCTCCAGCATATCAGACTCCTGGTTTTCCCCTTCCGTCTCAGGCCCTGGCGGATGGAAAGAGTCCGTATGGGTATGGCCCTTGGGTCCCAGGAGTGCAGGGGGAAGGTGGTCCACCTCCAGCAGATTTCGAGATTTCTCTAACAGAGACGAGAAGAGGTACGATTGACAGCCGCGAGTTCGAGAGAGAACGTCGAGGATACTTTTCAGTAGATCTTTTGTTTCAGCCGCTGACACCGCCCTCGGTGCGGAAAGAGCTTTGGAGAATAAGCCGGGTGCAAGCTGCGTAATGCTCTGGCCGATATCGTATAGTTTTTGTTCCTAGAATAGGTAATCAATAGGGGTCTCGGGTGGTCCTAGGCAGGGGGGCCTGATGATTGGGGGCAGCAAACATACCATGCCAATGCCGTGAGCGTCTACAGAAGCAGAGGAAACAGAGGAGAGGCACGCCAGCGCGCATCTCCCTGCCATGAGGGGAACCTGAGTTGGTAGGATAGTTGTTGAGTCCTGAGGTTGGAGGAGACATTTCTTAATTAGGTAGTTCCACAGACAGACCAATAGCCACTGTTGGCTGATGATAAGATCGACCTGATGAACTTCGGACACCTCTCCGAGGAGACACGGGGAGCTGGATATGGATTGGTACATGGAGGTAATAGCGGTAGAGCCCTGGGGCCCGTCGATAGCAACCGCATTCCAGTCGTAGAAATCTGGCACCATCTGCTGAAAGAGATTGGCGAGGCTTACGAAGCCGTACAACAGGGCGGGAACCTCGGAGCTGAACACGGAGGGTTTGCGGATGGTAGACCGTAACATGACAGGTCGGCCGGTCTGAAGGGCATAGGCTCTGCATTTTGCAATACTTCCCATTTCAGCCTCTATTATGAAATACTTAAAATGTTATGTAACGGAAAAACCACAGACTAACCGTTCCGTGATAAAAATCAACCAGTATATCCGTCGACGTGCCTCCGCCTCCGCAAAAGGCAAGGCACCATACATGGCTTCCTTGTCCATGTTCAAGATTTGCAAGAACGAGATCGTCTGGCTTAGATAGTGCCACGCGTAGTCGGATTTATCGAGGTTGCCATACGCACAAAAGAGGAAGAACATGGTCAGTAAAGTGTCTGTGTGCGGGCTTTCCAGGGGATCGAATTGAGTGAGCGTCCTGACTGCCTCGGTAATCAAATCCTGTCCTGAGATGATGTTGGTATTAGTTTCTAATGGGTCGAGATCTCCGATATCTAGGTTGAGTTGGAGATGCGTCGCAGCAGACAACGCGACTAAATATGCATATCGCCGGGGTTGCAATATCTCCGGATTGGCGCAATCGGCCATCGTTCTTGAGTCAATGACGGGCATGATTGGGTGCAAATGCTGCAAGAAGAGGCCGATGTGGGCACCGAGTACGGTGGAGGAGATGCGTCGAGTCGCCCCGTTAGGTGGTGAGGGTGGGTAACTTGACTGAGTTTCTCTTGTTGATGAACCAGAGCTGTGAGAAATAGTTAAGGAGGGCGCAGGAGAAGAAGCGTGCCCGTTCTCTAGACCATCGCTCCCATGTAAAATCGCCCCTGTTAGGGGATGCTGCTGGGGATAATTGCCACCCGGTCCGATAGACGAAGATACCTCCGGCCACAGACCTCTCAGGGAGTTGAGGACCCGGGCATTGCTACCCTTCGGGCCCTTTCGCTGGGGTAAACTGGTGTAGGTGCAGTTCAGAGAGACATCCTGACATTTCTGGCAGGGTCGAGTGCGAGTGCAGCGGACTTTCCGTCGACGACAGTTGTCGCATGCCATCGATGACGGCGCCATTTTTTTGGCGACGGAAGTCGGGGGTGTGAGGCTATTCATCATGAAGCCAGCATCTGAGGAAGGCCCTCTGAGAGCTGCAGGGATGGATGCACAAAGTGTGGGGAAAGAGCGAGAAATGGATCATGGCCCAACTATGGAGCGCTAAAGGTACTAATTAATTGCTTTTGAATGGCCAAGAAAAGAAAACGAATAGAATTTGCCCCTCAGCGGGTTTGGGGTTCGCTACCAGAGAAATCGGGGCTTCTTCGGAGAGACTGCGGTGTTACTCGCGATAGCCTATAGGAGGCCGTCGCGCAAGTCTAGACTCGAGAATTAATCCACTTCCTCCACTCCTGGACCCTTTTCTCCTCCTCTCAGGCTTTCGCGAAGAGATATCTGCCTCGGAACTTTCGGGATACCCCAGTCCCCGCTTACGGGAATCAGTGAATCACTGCCCACTAAACCACACCAACGCCTCCATCGCCCCCAGCGAAATTATCGCACCCGACTCACCCAACAAAGCCCCAGTTCGGTTAGGGTAGTTGGACAGAATCACAGGTCCAAAGCCCGAAACTGTATTCGATGGTAAAACCCAACTGACCTCATAAGGCCGAAAGTTCAGAACGACCAAGGCGCGCCCAGGAGAGGAAGGAGAAGCGGAGGTGCGAACAAAGGCAAACACGTCTTGGTTCTCCGGGTCCACCAGAGCAAAGGAGCCATAGACAAGCGTGTCTGCGTACTCTTTACGTAGGCGGAGGACCTTTGACCAGTACCAATACACGCTGTCGGGGTCCTTGACCTGCGCTGCGGCATTGAGAGTGGAGTGGTTTTTGTGCACCGGAATCCACGGCTTGGCGACGGAAAAGCCCGCGTGGAGGGAATCGTCCCACTGCATGGGAGTGCGAGAGTTATCGCGCGATTTGAGACGATATTCTGCGAGTGTTGTTTCGTGGAGACTCGTGTTATGTGGGTGGTGATGGATGAGCCTAGAGTTTTCAGCTGGATGCGTTATGACTGGGCGGGGGTGAACTTGAACCTACTCCTTCCAATGATTCAGCGTTTCGATGTCTCGGTAGTTCTCCAAGGGCCAGTCCTGAGGCACATTGGGCATCCCCAGCTCTTGTCCCTGGTAGACAAAGAGGGTGCCACTTTGACATCCTAAGAACGTAGCAAGTAATTTGGCTGATAGCTGGCGGTACTTAGGTTTATCCGACGCAAAGCGGGATACAGAGCGTCCCTGGTCGTGGTTCTCAAGATAGATTGCATTCCAGCCGTGGTTGCTGTGCATGAAATTCTGCCATTTAGTTACAATTGCCTTCAGCTCCGGTAGCTCCCATTTGCGTTCTGCGAATTTGTCCATCGCGCCGTGATCCAGGTTGACACTAGTAATGTTAACATAACTAAACCACGATAGGCTGGTAAAAGGGAAGCAGGGGCAAGTACATCTCAAAATGGAAAGCCATGTTGATCTCCCCCCGGTCATGTCCCACAGCCTTGAGTATCTCTTCGGGGTTGTCGACATCTGCCATCTCACCCACAGAAAAGGCATCATATTCCTGGAGAATCTTGCCAATATCCTGTAGATACTCGTGCAGGCGCGGGCCACATGAATAGAAATCCTTTCCTGACTGCCATGGCGACGCCGAGTTCGTAACCGGGGCATCCGGAAAGCTTTGATCTTTGCTGATGAGATTAATCACATCCATTCGAAATCCATCCGCACCACGATCCAGCCAGTATCTGATAATGGTATGCACAGCCGCCCGGACTTTGGGGTTTTCCCAGTTGAGATCAGGTTGCTCCCGGGCGAATAAATGGAGGTAGTATTCCCCTGACCCTTCATCATATGTCCAGGCGCTTCCTAGAGGTACCTTGTCAGTGTTATCTAGATAAAGTGACAAGAGGCCTACCTCCGAAATAAGACCTCCAGTTGTTGGGGGGATGTCGCTCCCCGTTTCTCAAAACCGGCTTCCTCCAGATGTACCAATCACGGTGGGGGTTGGTGACGGACGATCGCGATTCTTGGAACCATAGATGCTGGATACGTCAGTCGCGTAAATTATATTAATGGCTGGCACAAACTAACCTGGTCCGAGGTGTGGTTGACGACGAGGTCCAAGACCAGCTTCATCCCCCGGGCGTGGATCCCAGCCGCGAGTTCATCCACGTCCTGCAAGGTTCCGTAATCTGGATGAATTCCATAGTAATCTGAAATGTCGTAGCCCATGTCTACCTGTGGAGAGGAAAAAATGGGATTCAGCCAGACAATATCCGAGCCCAGACTCTTGATGTAGTCTAGTTTGGAAATTATTCCCTGGATATCGCCGATGCCATCGCCGTTGGAATCGCAGAAGGAGGACGGGTAGACTTGGTAAACGGAGCTCTCCTTCCACCACTTCTTGAGGCTGCTTTGAAGGGCTTCGGGATGAGTGTGTTCGAGTGAAGGCATTGTACTGTTGATGTCCGGTGTTGAGCAAAGCAAGTGTTTTACCAATGACTTTGTTCGCAGTCCACGATGATGGGTTTTAGAGACAGCAGTGCCCTTACTTATATGGGAGGGGAGTTGCCAATATCAGGTCTATGCTAGTAATTAGCCGTAGATCTACCGATGAACGCCCGGTATATCGCCTTCTATGAAAAGACCGTCAGCCATCCTAATTATCCGGGAATGTCGTGCAGCCCCACAGTAGCATGGACCCCGTCCGGCTAAAAAAGGAAATCCCGCCAGCTAGCTAGTTCCCAGTGGAGATGCAAAAGCTCCGGTGCTTGTAGACACGTTGCAACCAAGCGCGGACTTTCTACGGACGTTCAATGGGAATACATTCTGCAACCGATTAAGATGGGCTGTGCTTATCGCTGATCTCCGTGATAGGCCGTCCTTCCTGTTGACCTGCGCTAAAAGGGACCCAATTTAATTAAGGTGGGAAACAAAATCAAGCAACGGTCTCCAATTGTGGAGTAGAATTACTTAAACTCCACTAACTAACTACTACCTCCTAGGTATATAGACTGAATTGCTCCGATTGGCTAACCTGGTACAGAAAAGCATAACAAGTCCTCTACACAGCTTCCCTCCCCTGTCCCGTTATCATCTTGAATCGACTCTCTGTGTATCGCCCTAACTAGCACTGCCAGTCGTCATCGGCTGGGCTACGAAGATTTCACCTCGACATTCGCGGCAGACTCCTCATGAAACAGGTTAATCTTAGTAGAGGCAAACTGGCGCGCAGGGACCTTCTGCTCGAAGAGAGCGTCCATCTCAGCGTAGGTACGCCCCCGAGGTTCAGGTACCCGAAAGAACGACCAAACAAAGCAAAGCAGAGCAAGACCACCCCAGAAGAACCCTGCCTTGCCACGCCAGTTCCAAGCATCGACATTCAACATATACGGGATGATCACACCATTCACGATGCTGAAGCAGTTGTAGAGATTACGGGCAAGGACAACGGTTTTGATACGGAGGCGGGTGGTTGGGATTTCGGAAACCAGGGAGTAGCAGACGGGTCCAACGGTCGAGTCATAGAAGAAGGTGTACACGAGTAACATCGAGCCGGTGGCCCAGGAGGTGGCGGAGGTTTGGGTGGGCACCGATATGAAGCCTACAATGAGCAATAGGATGCATAGAAGCGCGAGACCATTGACGTACAGGGTGCGACGGCCGAAGTATGACATGAGCACCCAGGAGAGAAGCGTGCCCATGATGCCGATTGCGTACTGGGCTATAGACATGTTGAATGACTGGGAGACTGCAAGACCAGCGCGTTGGTAGAAGACGGTGGAGTAGGCCATTAAGCCGGATCCGCAGAGGTTTTGAGCAGCCCAGATCAGGCAGGATACCTCTGTGCGGCGTAGATCGTGGCCACGGAAGCAGTCGTAGTAGGATGTTCCAGAGGTAATTTCCTTTTCCATTTCGTTGGTATGGACCATCATGGCCACGGTCTCCTGTGCGTTGAAATCCTCGTCTTGACGGGAGGTGAGTCGTGTAAGGGCA
Organism: Aspergillus biplanus; assembly: GCA_027569045.1. NCBI lineage: Eukaryota > Fungi > Ascomycota > Eurotiomycetes > Eurotiales > Aspergillaceae > Aspergillus > Aspergillus biplanus. Next base: position 71,486 of record JAPDEJ010000043.1, read on the forward strand.
TTGACGGCCTCCTCAACTCGGCCCTTTCGAACCAGCCACCATGGGCTTTCTGGTGCAAACACAACCCCAATGAAGATAGGCACAGGCCAGATCCACTGGATTGCAAACGGAATCCGGTACGCCCACTCGTCTGTCCGTCCAGAGAGGCCTTTCAGTATTCCTGAGGCGATAAGCTGGCCAATAACCCAGCAGAGATTAACGTAGGTCGTAAGATAGGCACGAAGAGCCACCGGGCAAACTTCTGAGGCGTATGTGACACTAAGAGTCTGATAGACCCCCAGCGGGATGCCCATTAAGATCTCACCGACGACAAGAGTCTGCACGTTCGGAGCAAAGAAAAGAATAAAGATAAAGGCAGTCGTAGCGATGAGCGATCCCATCATGGTGCGCCGGTATCCAAACCTCTCAGACACTATTCCATTCATGAAGAGACCCAGGATTTGTCCGCAGTTCATTGCATTGGAGAGACCTGCCTGCCAGGCGGCAGATAAACCGTAGTTCCCATCCGACATGAGCTTGCCATATTTATTGTTGAATGCCGGATACCCGTAGAAGGACCCCATCAGAACCACGTCGTATCCTTCCATGATGATGGCAGCGGAGATGAGAATCGACCACCCGACTGCCTTAGGATAGAGCTTCAAACCCCGCCAGAGGGTCATCTTATGCTCCTTCTCCGTCGCGATTTTGGCATCGTGAATGACGTCGTCCATGTCGGGAGGCAGTTTAACGTCGTTCTCGACATGTTCGGTTGACCGTTTGTCCATTCTGCCGACAATCAAAGTGCAAGAAATAACAGAACTTGAAGGGGTAGGGGGAACGAAGAACTGAAGGGTAAAGGGTAACCAGGGGAGAATGGTCCTGCCAGATCAGATCGGCAAATATATATACAGATTTGACCTTGATGTCTTTGCTCCCCCCTTTCTCTGCCCTTCATGGACCCTGGACGAGGTTGCCCGGGGTAATTTCAGGAATGCGGGATTCTGGGCTGGGGTTTGAGGCAAAAGCGGGCCTTCTTCGGTATGGCAAACACCTTGTCATTATTGCACGCACATCGCAGGATTCTGAAAGAGCTGTTGAGAAGCACGACCTGAATCCCCGGATCTCATTTCCCCACGCATTCTGGGCGAAGTCAATTCACGCGGCCCCAAACTATAACATTCTTGGCATGGGGAGACCACGAGAGACGCAGACTCTGGCCCAGAAGGATCTGGTGCCGGGGAAACTTTAATGAAGACTACAAAGAAACTCTGTCTGCGTCTCCCGAAGCGAGCTTGGGGCAGAGCAGAGGCTACCAGCCTGTCGGGGCTTCTGCGGGCCTTTTGTGGATCCTACTTGTCGTGGGAATTTGGTTCTGCCAATGGCCTCTCTCCGGAGGGGTCCGAGGCCGATAGCGCTACCTAGCCTGCTATAGGCTTAGGGAAAAGAGAAGATCCAAACGTCGCTTCGGATAACCCGTCTTGGTCTCCACGGATCGCTTCCTGTGTCCGGCCAATCGCATGGATGCCACCAACCGACACTCAACACTTTTGTGAAACCATAACCATTGAGCAGGCGTGTAGAGCTAACCAGACTTCTAACCATGGCCCGTGAATTCGAGCACGAACTGCTCAATTAGAGTTTCTGGCCTCCGAAGAACGCCCAGCCGTTCATCATAAGCCCGCAGTCATCTAGGGTTCCTGGTTAGTAGCTCGAGCACAGAAGGTGAACGAGGAGAGGAGCCATCAGCCCCCGGACAAGTTATCCTTTCTCTAGGCCATCCCCGTCCTATATTAAGTTGAAATGGGAAGACGTTGGCCCACCCCTTCCCGGGGGAACGCGCTAGAGATGCTCTGATACATTCGAATCCACCCCGAGCCGAGCCACATGGCGTTCCCTTTCTTCCCAGAGAGCCACCCGGCGATGACGGTCAAGAATTTCACTTACATGAAACAGCTCCAGCAGCATCAACGGGAGCTGAGAGAGCCGACCGACAATCATCAGCCCTTTTGGACACCGAAATCACCACGGCCACAGACCTTGTCCAGCCCGAAAAGCTCCTCCTCCGAGCCACGGAGTTTAGAGTTATTGGGGCCAGGTCAGGGGAAGAGCCGTCATCTGAGCAAAAGACGTCTAGCCCGGATGCTCATCCCAGCCAAATCTCCACCGGCAAACTTCTCTGAGGGTCAAGCAGCTGATATGTCACCAAACGGGGTTAGTGGTGTGACTTCTCCTAAGATGAGCGATCATAATAACACGCCCTGGGATATCCCAACCGAGCAGAGTCCCCATGCCATCACAAGCTTTGATGATATTGATAGCGATAGCCAGGAGCCTGGCATAGACATGCCATCCCCCTCAACATTGAATGCATCACCCCAACCATGCGAGGAGGGCACTGCCTCTCCCTTCCATGGATCCCATGGTTTGCCGTCACCATCTCAGCATCCAGCTGCGTTCGACCCCAATACCACGGCTGACATATTCCGTTCATGTTCAAGAGCTCTAACAAATCCGTTCTCACGGAACTTCGAGTTAAATCCCCTCCTCCTTAACATCACTCATCCACTGCTGTCCATGCCCCATCACAGGGAGCGTCGACTTAGAGTTCTCGATCTAGGTGGCAATGAAGACAGTATGACATACCCGAATCCTCCTCCTCAATGGTCCCTGCTCCTAATTCCTCCGTACAAACAGGCGTATATTCAAACACCATCGCTACCCTACCACAGGCTGCAGTCTGCCGACTTACAGGGACGCAACTAGAGGCCCAAGGGTCAGCTGCATTGCCCTTTCCATCCAAAGGGTTCGACGTGGTCTCCGCAAGAACCCTCTATAAATTCATATCAAACTCCCATCCACCGCCTACACCAGAGGAGCTGTGTAGTAGGAACGATGCCATAAGATCATATGTTCGAGAGATTCATCGTGTTCTAGATAGGGGCGGTAGCTTCGAGTATATCTTCTTTGACCGTCAACTCAGCCATGCCGGGCCGCTCACTGCCCAACTCGAGACCTTCTTGTACGAAGAGGATGGACCATCTCCAACTCTTGCAGCCCATAAACATGTAACCGGCGCCCAGTTTCTCGAGCTCCTCGTCAATGAGGGATTCACTACGGAAAGGAACACAACTCTCATGTTTCCATTTCCGCTTCTTTCCACTATCTTTACCCAGGATGGACAGCACATTCGAGAAAGCCAGCGGAAGTTGGAGTTAGATGATCCCGGCGGAAGCCCAATGCTCTCTTCGGTCATGAAGGCGATTTATGAAGAGTGTGAAGTGTCTCAAACGTCGTGGAGGTGTATTATAGGCTCTGCACAGAAGGGGTAGATTTCAATAATATCAATGAGTGTATTTTCAACCTTAGCAGATCAACCTGAAACACGTTAGAGAGGCCCTAACAGGAGATGCCACGAATAGACACAGTGGCTTCATGTTAACGTGGAGCAGTATATCCTTCCTGGGCCCTTGGCCTTGCTTCTATTAGAGCGTGTAGGGCACAATGAAGCAATCAAAGCACAGAGGGGATGTTCCTAGATAAATGTTAATTCCTCCTGTTTATAATATTACTCAGGGGTTAGCACCTATGACATGTTCCGTATAGGTGCGGTTATGTTCTAGGTGTGCGCTTGTTAAATATCAAGAGAAAATATAGCGGATTTAGCAAAGAAAATTATCTATTGCTCATCTGTCTCCATACATAATAGTCCTAAGTAGTATTGTGATAACACCCATCGCTGCATCTCTTCAACTGCTGCTCCCTATCAAACCCCGAATCTACCACATTTCGAACGATCTGGCTACTCTATGATACATCACGAGCACCATCACTGAATAGACCACTGGCCCCAATAATCCCCTGCAATATTCAGCTGACCCAGGCTATCCGTCTGGAAATTCGCCATGGTGACTTTCTCGCCCTTCACCGTCCAGTTAGTGATATCAAGCTCCATCGTCACCCCCGCCACCGCAGGGATAATGCTCTCCCCCAGGCCAAATCCGCCAGTGATCAAGCCATCAGGGTATGCAACATTCCTCACCACAAAGTCCTTATAGTTTTGCAGCGCCTGGATGCGGAACAGAGCCGGGCAGGGACCTTCACAGACAACATTGGAAACCGTTAGGCTGATGAACTTGCTGGTATCTGGAGTCTTGCCGTCCATATAGAACGGCGATGCACCGATAATCGCCGAGGGCACGACCGTTTCAGAGCGTCGGTATCTAGTGTGGATAATGTCTAGGCTGTCGATTGTAACGCCGCTGACCTGACGAGAGTCCCAGCCCATCTGGATAATAGGGTCGTTGTGGACTTTCCAGATGATCAGGCGGGATGCGGCGACGTTGGAATAGTAGGCTTTTATGCCGTCGTCGTTGGCGTGGTAGAAGACATCCTGCACCACGCTGCCGGGGTACATCTGCGGTCCATCGGTTTGGAAGAAGAAGGCTCCAACTTGCTTGTAGTCCGAGATGCGGACGGAAGCCTGGTCACTATTGCCGTGGAGATCCATGGTATTAAACGGGGGGGCGTTGATTGTTGGGCCGACGCAGTGCCAGGTCTGTCTCCCGACGTTTGCGTGGTACCATAGTCGGAGGCTCGTCTGGTCGCTTTTCACTGCTTGATAGTATGTGGCTGGGTTTGCTTGGTAGACGTAATGCTCCCCGGAAAGAACGCCATGACCGGTGGCGTAGAAGTCGCCGTTGGATGTGGTATACTCGACTGCGCCCTTGACGTAGGCGCCCGGTGCAAAGTGCACCCAGTAGGTGTTTGGGTGGAGCTTGAGGTGATTCTCTCCGTATTTTGGCTTGTCACCCTGCGGATTGGAGTTCATCCAGTATACACCCGGTGGGAAGTAGAGGATTGGTTTGTCTCCCCAGTCGCCCGCATTGATCGGCCCAGGAGTCATGGTCTTTGTGTTGTCTGCGTTCATCTGGGGAATGCTGTCTGACGGTAGGAACGCACTGGCGAAGATAAGAAGCCCATTCGTTGGCTCAACGGAGACCACATCGCCACCGGATTGGACGTAGTTCTGTCCGTCAGAGCGATAGGTGTAAAGGTCGTCATTGAACTCGACGGAGAATCTTCGACCCCGGTCATCCTTGGGTACTCGGATGATGATTCCACCGTCACTGGAGGTGCTCACGTCGTAACTGGTCGAACTCGGACGAATCTTGACATTGGAGACAGACCCCAGACTCTGGCCGTCCCTGCGGAGGATCTTCACATCCACATCCTGCGCGTACTCGAACTGCGACCATGCCATGTTGATCCCGACTTGCGGTTCAATGCTGATTCCATCATCCACAGATGCACCGAGAGTATTATCGTCTGGGTTGTCCCAGGGAGAGTAGATCCTCCCGTTACCATTTCGGGGAATGGCCTCGTACACGAAGGATGGGCGAAACTCGTCCATTCCCGCCAGGCGAACCTGAACCAGATAACGGTGCGACTGGCGGACATTCCCGGGTTGAACTCTGGTTTGGGTGTTGATTTCACCCGAGTCGTGCCACCAGGTGCAGAGGTTGGAATCGCAGGTTGTCGCGTTCCCATTCCTGGGAGGGAGACAGCTTGCGCTCACAGACATGAGCATGGCAGCCGCCATCAAAGCTTGCCTCAATAAGGCTTTCATTGCAACAGGATTTGAATTGTCTCGAAGTAAAATGAGATTGCAAGAAGATGGTGTGAAAAGCTATCTGTCCGTACACAAACACATCACGCCCCCATAGGGTATTTATAGCCATGAAGACCTGGGTTTTCTTTTGGAATTCAACTGGCTATTCCTGCCCAAGTAGAGGCAATACAGAGTATCCCGCCGAGGGTCCGGAGCTAGAAGACGCCACAAACTGGGCGACTTTGGCGAAGTCTCGTAAAATCACTTTACCTCTGGGTCCTGCGGGCGGACCCATCTCGTGAAAAGTGAATTATTCGAATTCGAGCATTATTTATCTTTGAGAAACGATGACTTACCATAGTAACCACACTTATATCCTTCGTCCCCGTCCACGATCGACTCGAGTTGAGGTCTATCCGAATACTACTGAGACTGAAAACGCGAGAAATCAAAACTAGACCCATGTCGAACACTACAGGTCTTTGCAAGAGAGACAGGCACAAACCCGGGCCAGGAATATTTGCCAGTTCCTTCGTATCGGCCCTTCGTCGGCCAGACGAGCACTCGTCTAGCTTCCTGAAGTTTCGCGGAGGCAAGACCCGGAAATTGACGCCGTCGTTGACTGGCTGAATGACATCAAGCGCGGGGGATTCGGAACGCCACTTTCTTGGGGTAATCTTCACCACGGGGAAAGTTGAAGTCAGACGGTTGGGGGTCAGGACCCGTCGTCGAAATCCCAAGTTCAGTTCTCCAGTCTGATGGCCTCTGTATAGTCGGTTGTTGTTGTCATTCTGTTGCTGCTACAGGCCAAACATGGAATCCGAGCCAATCGGAACGATATGACTCTGGTAGTCGAACACCGATCACTAAGTTGCTGGACCTTAATTCCTCACCCTACCTGTAAAAAATGCCAAATAGTACTAGTGTAGTGGCAGGATTCACCTCTACGACTTTGAGAAGAAGAAAGAGAAAGGAAAAAAGAATTGACAACGGCAGGACTCGAACCTGCACTCGTGAACGAACGGGATAACTGGCACATGGGTCGGAATATCTAAGGTTCCAGATTGGGGAGCTTGATAGTAGAATAATCAAAAATTCATCAAGTTATATAGATGTTATCAGATCTTCCGCACACGTACGTGTTAATAGATTTGGCTTGTAGTAGTTGTTTAGGACCAACACGCATTCTCACGGGAGGCATCCTGTCTTAAGGGACAAGCTAGCATCAGCTAACTTCGGAGTGAGTATCTTGGGGTTGGGGTTTATTTCAGGGCACTGACGTCCCGGATTTAGGAATCTCCTGATCGACACGAGACCCTTTATTCTTTCCATGAATTAGGTGGAGTGGACGACATGATTTGCCTGCAATTGCATTAGGGGCTGTGTGTACCTCGCTGCGGATCAACACTGCCCAGAATCCAGATTCTCCACCGTTTCAACTTTCAGGCCCCCAGGGCCCACTCATGAGAGTCCTTTGGTTCCTGGGAGTACCAGGAACGAGTGACTAATCGCTGATTGCTCAGCACGCGGCATGGATACGGAGGAGCGGGCTCGACGAATGAGCGGCTGTCGCCCGTCACACAGCCCCGTCACACAGCCCCGAAAAGCCAAGCCGCCCTGACAGATCGACAGGGAGGGGGACGGACATTTCTTCCGTGGTACCGAACTGGACCCATGGAACGGGGAGACCCTGGCCAAGGCGAGGTGCAAGGCAGAATGCCGGAATTGGTTTGATGGGGCGCGCTGCCCAATCATGTCTCCTCTACGGGTGCCTAGCGTAGGGAGTAAAACGACGGCTGCGACTTCATTCAACTCGGTTAAAATTGGTTTCTGATATCCTCCCATTTTTGGGTAGGATGTGACGCTCAACACGGGGAATGAGAAATTGGGAAGGATGATTCCGACAATGGATCATCGGGAACTCCCCGAACCATAGGGTGGATGATACAAACGGGCCCCATCGAGATAGGGGATAGTGAATACTATAAAGTCTGGAAGGGGTCAACCACCTGGTTTATACCATTCACTTCCTTACTCACTTAATCCATCACTTGATTACAAACGGTCAGAACAATGCGTCAGTTGAAGCCTCACAACATCCTGGCCTGGGTGGCGGTAGCAGCCCTCACGCTGTCTCCCCTCGCCTCCGCAAAGGCGCTCCCCAGCCTTCGCATCCTCCCCCTCGGCGACTCCATCACCAAAGGCAGTCTCTCCAGCGATGGCAACGGATACCGAGAAAAGCTCCGGACGGGACTCATCGCCTACCAGAACGGGGACCTGGGCGTGGACATGATCGGCACCCTGCGTGACGGGGACATGTACGACCGCGATCACGAGGGCCACAGCGGGCGGTACCTCGAAGACATCAACACGTACTGGCAGAAGGCGATCCAGGCGCACCCGAACCTGGTCCTGCTGCACGCGGGCACGAACAACATGGACAAGAATCGCAACATTGAAAACTGCCCAGCCCTGATCAAGGAGATTATTGACGGGGTGTTCGATGCTGCACCTGAGACGACGGTTTTGGTGGCGCCTGTTATTAATTCGAAGAGTGCGGAAATGAATGCGCGTTCTGAGGCGTTTAATGCGAAGCTGGAGGAGATGGTGACGGAGATGAAGAAGAGTGGGCGGCAGATCAAGAGCGTGCCTATGGGGATTGAAGTGGCTGATCTTTCCCCGGACCCGGACTACAAGCACCCCAATGACAAGGGGTACCAGAAGATGGCGGACAAGTGGCTGCAGGCGATCAAGGAGGTGAATGAGGAGGGCTGGCTGAAGGATCCCAAGGATGTCGATAGGGATGCGCTTTGGGATGTTGGGTTGGCTGGCAGCACGCACACGGGCGGGTGTCAGGGCGGTAACTGGGAGGATCGGGGCAAGGTGTTTGACGACTTCCGCGTCTGGGAGGAGAAGGGGGTGTATATCCCTGCTGTTGAAGACGCTCGTCGCGACAAGGTTATCCTGGCGGACCTCAACAACGACGGAATTGCAGACTATATCTTAGCTGACGACGATGGGACCGTCCGGGCGTGGATCAACAATGGCAGCCCCGGGGATTGGACGAAGCTGGGAAAAGTCAACCCGGACTGGTCGACCATCAAAGGCAACATGATCCGGATGGCGGACGTGACGGGGGACGGCCGGGCAGACCTGATCGTGCTGTACTCAGATGGCGCGGCTAAGGTGTGGAAGAACACAGACAACGGGCGCAAATTCGAGTCGCTCGACAGTAAATGGGCGACGGGGCTTGATAGTCGCGAGAAGATCCATTTCGAGGATATCGATGGGGATGGGCTGGCCGACTACGTCATTGTGTATGAGGGCGGGGCCGTCAGTTGGGCTCGAAACACCGGGAACAACGGCAAAGACGACAAGAAGAAGAACTGGGAGGACCTGAGCGCTATTGCTCCAGGACCTGCGGGTGTCCCTGCCAACCGGGCCTCGGTGCGTGATCTGGATGGAGATGGAAAGGCCGGTAAGTTGTGCCTATCTTTATTTCATTCTTAACCCTGAAGAATATACTAAGTACTATCCCATCTAGACTATCTCATTACCTACGAAGGAGGCGCCGTCAAGGCCTTACGGAACACTGGCAATCTCAACCACGACGGGGGACGCAACTGGGACGACCTGGGGACAATTGCACCGGGTGTCTCCGGTGTCACAGGCAACATGATCCGGTTTGCCGACGTGGATGGGGACGGGCTGGCAGATTTCCTCGCTGTCGCCGATGACGGCAGCATAAGATGGTGGAAGAACCTCGGGATTGTGGGCTCTCGATCCACAAGTGTCCGCTTCGCGCGTCTGACAGACAGCAAAGGCGTCGATGTGGTATTCGTGAATCCGCAAGGGCGGGCTCGTGCATGGATCAACGACGGCAAGGGCAACTCGTTCACCTACGCCGGCGAGATCGCAACCGGATTCCCAGAAGAGGACCTCTCTGCCGCCCGAATCGAGTTTGCCGATGTCAATGGGGACGGGCTAGACGACTACCTTGTCATCTATGCAGGGGGCGCCGTCAAGGCCTCCCTAAACAGAGGCACACTTCCCAACCCTGGCAACGAGCGTGTATGGTCGCAGCCTATCACCATCTCCGAGGGTGTTGGAGAGCCGGGACGGAAGGTCCACTTCGCCTATCTCGACAATGACGCATGGGCGGACTTTATCGTCATTTATGACGGCGGCGCTGTCAAGTACTGGCAGAACAACCGGAACATCGGTACGACAAATGAGGGACGCCTATGGAAAGTAGGATACACTGTTGCCCCTGGGGTAGGTGAGCCGGGAGGCAAGATCCGATTTGCAGACATCACTGGAGACGGGCGGGATGAGTTCGTCGTGCAGTATGACGGTGGTGCAGCCATCGCGTACCACAATGCCGGCAATATCCCCGACAATGGCCAGGCCCGGAGCTGGTTTGATATGGGGGTCATCGCCGCTGGTGTTTCTCGCCAGGGACCCGTGCACTATGCGGACCTCAACGGCGATGGCAAGGACGATTACCTGGTGGTGTATAGTGACGGCAGCATCAACGCCTGGATCAACACGTGCGACTGGCAAATCAACCCCCCGACCCAGGGTGAGGGCGGCGGTGACGGTGGACTGGATGCGAATTCAACCTGCCAGGAGCTGTTTAGTGAGATGCATCTGCCTAAGCCTGATGGGAGGCTGTACAATTGCTAACCCCTTGGTATAGAGGCCGTCCGCGACGAGGTGACCAACACCATCGACCAGAAGTACTGGGACGAGCTGGAAACGACGCCCAACTGGACATGTAAGCCCGCAGCCCTCCCGCTGGACTCGTGCTATCCTAACAACTAGACCAGACTGGCTTACCTATGGGGGCTATGGCTCCAAGTGGGTGGCCAGCACCTACGCGGCCCAGTGGGGGATCCTCAACCTGAAATGCGACATCAAAGGTGGCTGTGCCGTCCCCACTGACTGCAGCGCATATTCCGATGGTGATCCCGTCCCGGGCACTGGCCAAGCTCACGTTATATTGACTTCACTGGGTAATCTGCACGAGGTGGGGCCATGGACTGACTGATTCCGGGGTTTAAGAAGAAAAGCTAATGGAGGCCCAGTACTTTGCATCCCTCGACAAAGCTATTGGAGACACGCACGACATGTTCAATTCACTGTCAACCGTTTTGTACGATCACTACTACCCTAACCCGACGAAAGACGTCCTGCTATCCAGCCTCTTCGCCGGGATCGGCGCTATACTGGGTGTCGGCTCAAGTCTGTCTGGCTCCGCAGCCGCGGGCGCCGGCGGGGCGATATGGGGCGCTCTCGGCGCTGCCTTCTCGATCGAGATGTCGTCCACCGACGACACACTAGAAAAGGAGGCTGCGCTCGATAAGTCAGTACTTAGTCCATCGATGTTGCAGATATAGTACCTAAGCGCTAACGGGAAGGCTGCAGGGCCGCCTACGACTGGCTGAGAAAGACGACATCCACCATCGGCTCCATGAACGACCAGCTGATGCAGCATGGCACGTATACCACGGATGACGGCAAGATCGTCCTGGACGACCTATTCGAAGACGGGGCCTGGCTCGATGCGGCCAAGATCCCAGCCATCAATGCATATGATGATGACGAGAAAAGGTTCAATAGTACCCAGTTGGCCGACTGGTTCTTCCAGTTCCTCCACGCCCGTGTGCTCAACTTCGCCTGGAGAAGCCAGGTAGTGTGGGTGGTGGGGTGCAAGATGAGCTATGAAGAATGTATAGTTTCCTTCCAGCATATCAGAGATGAAAAGTCTAACCCCCACCCCAGTCAAGCGCGCAGACAAAATCAAAGATGAGCTTAAAGTGTATTACCAAGGCCGAGGATATTTCCTCCAAGCGTATGTCACCTTCCTGTGCCTCTCTAACCTTATTTTAATACTAGTGTCATCTGGACGTCCCTCCATCTAACTGTTCCACCAGCTATCGCTACAACGCCGTCACCTTCGAGGGCATCTTCCCCCCAGGCTGGGACAAACTGTCCGAGACTGACCCCAAGGCCAATTTCAACCCCACCGACGTGATCCTCAGCTCCGTGGATGCCTTCATGCGAGGCGGGTTCGGGTACGAGGGCGATGACGCTGTCTCGGACCAACTCGAGGGCTTCGACTGGGATGAATGGGAGAATCTGACGCCCCGACTGGGTGGACTGTTCAACATTCCCCTCTGTATCGATGATCGAGAGAACCCGGAGGAGTTCATTTTGGATCTTGTCCACGATAACTTTAACAATAATGATGGGTAAGTTCTTTTTTCACCTTGCTTGCGGAGCGGTTGGCAGGTCTTTCGCACTATGAATCATGAGGTGCTCGATTGATTGACATTATTATAGTATTTGCAGGTGTCGTTCATTCAAGTCGGATGGCGGGAAGCGGTTTTGGGATCAAATCGAGCCTCTGAAGGAAATGGTTTGCGACTGGCCTGAGCCTGTTAATTTTGATAGAGTATAGATGAATCCTTGTTCACCTTCTGCGGAGGATAAGTTAACCTGCCATTCTACAAGCACAGTCAGTTCCTAGCCCTATTAGTCTAGTATTATTACCACCCAGAGCTCTATTTTATGTTATCTCTTACTTTATATCTATTGCCCTATATTCCCACTAGCTTGATTGTCAGGCACGCCCGGCCAAAAGTATAAAGTCAGCACGCCATGGCTCCCGATTGTATTCACTCTGCGCCACCAGAGAGGCTTGCGTAAGTCAGAAACTATCTGGTAAAGTCACCGGAACAAAACAAAAACAATGCTTTAACAAGTCTCCTTCGGCTTCACTCCTAGTTAGGCTGTGGGATATCCACTGCTAGGGAGCGTATCAAGAGCCTCAACATTGAATTTTCCACCCCTGTTGCGGCCTCAAATTTCTCAATTGCGGTATACAGCTGGCGTTCGAGTCCTTGGATAAAGTCCCAAGTACATTGCAGCGCCCCAGTTGTATACAATAGCTCTTTGATGTGCGCCTTACTTGCAGGGGAAAGCGAGGTCCTTCCATCCTTGTCCTTCACGCGAAACATCCCCAGGATCATTTGTCCCACATCGTTGTCGATTTGCATACACTTGACGACAGGGAAGGAAAGTTTGCCCTCATCCAGATCCTCACACGACCCTTTCGCCGCCGCGTACCCGCTGTCCTGGAGGTTCATATAGTCATCCCGAACTTGGTACCACCGGCCCATACAGCATGCCAGCTCCTTGATATTAGCGCCAAGGGATCTATGGGCGGTGGTTTCCAAAAGGCGAAGAAGCATGATAAACATCCCGCCAGTCTTCTGATCCACCATCGACAGGTATTCTTCCTCCAGGGGAGAGGAAAGATCAAAGCGCCACTTGAGATCCCAGCTCTGGCCGACGAATATCTTATGTAGTTCCTCCAAAAAGACACCGACTAGGCCCGTGGCAGGGATACTGTTGATCATTGTTGCGGCTCGAACGAACATGTGAGTGGCGCTGTTCATGGCCTGTGGCCGCCCGAAGATTAGATGCGTGGCGGTCTTCCCACGGCGAAGAGGGGATTCGTCCTGCATGTCATCGAGAATAAGGGATGAGGTATGAAGCTCCTCAATCACGTCACTGATGATATTGACTGTGCTTGTTGGCACAGAGTACCATATATTGAGGGCTGTTATCATCTGGCCCCGAAAGTTCTTCGATGAAAGGGACCGCATATATTTGCCAGGGGCCAGAAGGGCAGACTCTGAAAGACATGACATTTTGAAGTTGCCTCTAGTGCCATACTTGGTCGTCGTAGGAGGCATTGAGGCGGCACTAGCCGCAACCCTTTGGACGAACTCTGTCTCTTCAATGTTGGGCGTGTCTTTGACACTGTGCTGGAGGGGGTTCTCGGGTTGTTGCAATGGCTCCGCATGCTCTAACGGCTCGCTGAAGGCTTCTGGTGGTAGGTTTGCTGGCGATCCATACCTGGGAGCGATACTAGTCCAATAATGCACGCCCCCAACACTGCATATGAGAAGTTCAAGCCATTTGGCTACGTGCCTGGGTAAACCCGGGTGATCGCCAAGTATGTCCTGACGCTCCTGCAGGGCTCGACGCTCGAATTCCAGGACTGTAACCTTCAGCCTCTCATGAGCCACCTCATCGGAAACCTGGTCCCGTTGCATAATCACCCGGGTGGCATTATGAAGTCGATCAAGAGGCATATTCTTCTCCTTGTCCCAGCTAAAGTAGTCATTGACTAGAATCATCGCGCTGACGGCGGCATAGTCGAACCCAGCCAGCAGCTTTCTTTCCTCTTCACTGAAACTGATGTTGCTGCATATCTCGACCCAAAGCGTATAGCATCTGTGGTTACCACCATGTTAGCGATGAGATACTGTTTCGTCCTCCTCTACTCGCTACTAACAGGTGTCATCGAGGCAGAGAGAAAGATTAATGTACCTACCCACCGCCCGCATTCTGATTTCGAATAGCCAGGTACTCATCAAGATCCGTGATATCGGTCGTAGATGGGTTGTCGATCAACCAACCGTCTGCGACACCGTTTAAGATCCGAGCAGCATCATCCGGGTGTATATCTAAACATCCCAGAAGCCCCCTGCTGAACAAATTCCGTAACTGCAACGTCTGGTGGTCCCTCGACTTCACCTTGTCAGGATTAACCTCTCCCAGTTCCGCCCCTTCCCGCCATGCTCGGTTCCACCGGATAGCAAAATCTCGGTCTTCGGCCTCTCCAATATCTATTACCCAATCAGTAGTCAGTTTCAGCCATAGGAGCAGCAATATTAACGCCCCGGGAGATTAGCCTCCGCATACCATCATGAAGCAAAGCAAGTTCAGTAATATAGGAGATCCACCACATGCTTTCTGGAGGAGCCTCGAAGAACCAATAGCTAGCAGCCTGGCCTCCTGCGGAGTAGCCTTGGCAGTGAACTGGTGTCTTCTCTTGGTGGACGAGATCCGCCCAGTTCTGATCTGCTGCTCTCGCGGCGCGGTCCGCAATATCATCCCGCTTGTTCTTGCGGACCGGCATGGTGGTAAAGGCACGGCTTGCTTTCACAACATCCGGATCCACGAGGACGCTGTTCGGGAAAAGCTCGTCTTCTGTCAGATCCATGGTGCTGGGAATATCTGGGTCTGTCTAGGTAATAATGTGTGTGATCTTTGCTTGATTTCAAACGGGGGTGGGGGACATTAACAAGACAGGATACACAAGAAATCAACACGAACCCCCACGTCTCCCTCTCCCCCGAAAAGCCTGGTTCACTCCGGTAATGATCAGCAGGCGTGGAAATACTCGGCCGCGTTGATTGGTGATCCGAACCAGATCGAGCCCAGCAAACCTGACGCAACTATCACACCAGAGTCAAGTGATAGTGACGAACTCATCACACATCACACTAGCCTTACAGAGGCTAGATCCTGTGCTCCGAAGTGCACGATCGCCGCATCTGGTCTTGCCTGAAGATGCTAATCGAGGTTGTCCTCGGGAGCCGTGCCCTGAAAATCTTCAAAGGCAGCCCGTCCTACCTGGTCCCATGATCCCATGATCCCATGTGTGGTACCTGACCTTGATTCATATAACTTTAAATTCCACCTCTTAATGCACAGTGGCTACTTAGCCACATTACTATCACACTATTCCCTCAAATCGACAGGTCATTTGACCAACCCCGGCCTCGGAAAGGAGATCTGATGTTCGAGGACCGTGCCGCTCCCTTTGAAAAGCAAATATAAGATGTTGCATGTAGTCTAGTCTATATCTATCAATGTTTGCTCGTCTCTTCTAACACATCTGGTTATACTGCTCTTAAGCCTCCCCCACCATATTCGAGCCAGTTCGTTCGGGATCAGACGAACCATCACACCAACAACCAAACTGATCGCCCCCAGCAAGATAGAGATACCCCATTGAGCCGGACTCAGAGGAACGACCGAAACCGCACTCCCTCCGAAGCAAATAATCAGCACCTGGCCAAGAATGGTGACCAGATTGATTCCGATGAAATACCAGTTCCGACATATTCCCTCCAGCACGTTGAGTTTGTTATCCAGCCGGCGATTACTATATATGTTAGTTAGGAATAAGGGTACCCGAGTTTATTAGGGGGTGAAGTTGGCTTACTTGTATTGGTTGAAAAATTGCATCCAGACGTAAACGTTGAAGACAAGAGTTTCCAGGCTATCCTCGGTGCCAATGTAGTGGATGATTTGCGGCCCGATATAAACCAGTGCCAAAACCACCACCAACTGGTACGTAGCTTGCGCAATGATCATCTTCCACATTTCCGGCGTGATTAACGGCGCATTCCGGGTTTGGGGTTTCCGATCGAGCACACCCGGCCCTGGAGGGTCTGTCGCCAACGCAAGGGCTGCAAAGGTGTCCATAATCAAGTTAACCCATAAAAGCTGTACTGGGGTTAGGAGAGACTGATCCGCGCCGCTAGTAATCGCAGAGAAACATGTGAGCGTGACAGCCGTAATATTTACAGTCAACTGAAACTGCAAAAATTTCTTCACAGCGTCATAAACCGTCCGTCCCCATTCCATCGCCTTGACAATGGACGCAAAATTATCATCCATCAGAATAATCGAGGACGCTTCACGCGCAATCTCCGACCCGGCAATGCCCATTGAAAGGCCCACATCCGCAGCCCGGAGAGCAGGTCCGTCATTCGTCCCATCTCCGGTGACGGCCACAACTTCACCCATCTCCCGCAGTCGTTTTACCAGAATTCGTTTATCCCCTGCACTTGATCGGGCCAGTACCTTGAGTCGTGGAATCACATTGTACATCTCTTCTTTTGAGAGGCCGCGGAATACTGGACCGTCTAGCACCACATCTCCTACACCTAATATTCCACATTCGCTGGCTACTGCGACGGCCGTTCCGACGTTGTCGCCTGTTATCATTCGCACTGTAACTCCTGATTTCTGGCATACGGCAACGGCATCCTCGACGCCACTGCGCAGAGGATCTCGGATACCGAATATTCCTAAAAGGGTCATGTTGTGCAGAGGAAGATGATCGACGTCCACGATGCTCTCTGTGCCAGTATACTCAGAAAGAGGGATATCGCGGTATGCAAGCGCAATCATGCGTAAGGATTGATGACCATAACTCTCCATTGTTTTTTGGACTAGCTCAGAATATTCCTCTAGAGCCGCAGTTTGATCCAGCCCCTGTGCCACATCGGTAACAATTCGGCTGCATTTGGCTAGCAACACCTCCGGGGCACCTTTGATGTATAGCCGAAGAACCCCTCCAGTATCAACTATCGAAACCATGTATTTTCTATTGGAGTCAAAAGGGATTTGGAGAGTTGTTGGTGTATTTGCGCGCTCCACAGCTACAGACTTGATCCCTAGCCGCTCTTGGGCAAAGGATAAAAGCGCACTTTCTGTTGGAGATCCGACGAATACCTGGCTTGAATTTCTGTCCCCTTCAAAGGCTGTAGAATTTATGACGATAGATTGCGCCAACGTGCATCGGACCGCTTCCGATAGAAGTGCAATAAAATGGGCCGTTGAAAGCGCCCTCGGTATAGAAACAGCATCGTTCCAGGACTTGGCGGGCGTCCGCTCTCCAAACTCATGTTTCGTTCCGAATAATCCAGACACGACCGCCATCTTATTTTTCGTTAGAGTCCCAGTTTTGTCGCAGCATATACTCGTAATATGCGCCATTGTTTCACAGGACCCTGGCACCCGGACTAGATTCATATCCTTCAACATCCGAGTCACAGCGAAGGCCAGGGCGAGGGTTACTGCGAGCGGCAGGCCCTCTGGCACTGCCACAACCACCACGGTAATCGACACAATGACCATGCGTAGCAGACATTGGGCGTATTGGCCACTTTCCGCGGGCGAGTCAACGCCCCATTTAACTTCCCAGAGAAATTTCATCAACAGCGCAAAGAAAAGGAACACAGCTACCGCCACACCAGCCGTAGCGATCTGCTCCGCGACGGCCGTTAATCGAATTTGCAAAAGCGTTGGCTCGATATCTTCCTCTGTTAGGGACATCATAAGCCTTCCGTGGGTGCAGTTCTCTCCAACGCCGGTAACCAGGTACGTCCCGATTCCCTCCAGGACTGTCGTCCCGGAAATCACAAACGGGTCCAGTTGCTTCGAGCTAGCGTCCGTAATCTGGTCCCCGGGTGATTTCCGCTTTGGTTTCGCTTCCCCAGTAAGAACAGACTCGTCGCAGCGCACATTGTATCCCGAAACGAGGACTCCATCTGCGGGGAGCACGTCGCCTGGTTGCAGGTGTAGAATATCGCCCACCATAACACCATAAATAGAAATCTCACACGACTTCCCGCACCGAATCGCATTTACCACGCGATCTGCCTTCTGTTTACCCCATGTCAGTCTCAGACTTCTTTTCTTTTCTTTTGGTCATATATGAGATAAGCGAACCTTTCTATTAAGCCCCACAAATTGCTTCTCCTTGTGGTACTCATTAACCGCCCCGACCACGACGACGATACAAACCGCGATTAAGATCGCCAACCCCTCTACCCATTCCACTCTCGGTTCTCCAGATTTATGCGGTTGTCCGAATGTCTGGTATAATCCCAGAGCGAGGGATATAGCGGCAACACCGGTCAATAGCAGTAGCACCATGTCGTTAAACGTGGACCAGAGCAGTGCTGGGAACGACTTGCTCTGCTTTTCGGGGAGCTTATTCCGGCCGAATGTGAGTGTCCGCTCGTTCTCCGGGCCGGCGTGAATATCACGCGCATTTATTCCAGAATAGCGATTCGTTGTGAGGGAGGTCTCGAGGCCGTTTATTCCCCCAACTGCCAGGAAGGCGTCGATGCTTCTTTGCTCAAGGAGTCCGTTGAGGGTGGAAACGGAGATTGGGGAAATATTGTCTTTGTAGGCTTGGCTGTGGTTGGTATCCTTAGGCGCGGGGCTACTGCTGATATCGGACATATCGGTGAGAGATGTTCGTCTTGACTCGTCCGTGAGGTCAGCTGCGCTCAAGGCTGAAGAGACGGTTGAGGGACGTGAGGTCGGAGAGCGATTGAGGTCATCGTGGGATTGCCCCGACACCGGGCGAGGGGGTACGGGAGTTAGATATGGCTGTGAGGTACTGGGCATCACATAATCCTGATCAACATCCTAAACAGAGGAGGGTCACTCGGTTAACGTGTTTCTAATAGGGATAGGGCAGTGGTAGACGCACCTGTATGAGCGTATCATCACTCAAGTCGACAATGATCCGGGGGGCAGCTTCATGCTGTGCACTCGTTGGCAAGGGCACACGCCCACAAAAGCCTGCCATTGGCACAAATGTGTCAGGCAATACTCTCCGACAACCCTAAACGCACCAACCACGGAATGCGAACGGGATTTACCGTCTTTAAAGCTCCAGATGGGCAGTGCAAGTCTTGGCAAGGGGGCTGTGCAAGAGGGGACCAGCAACCCAAGCGACACAAGAGACAAATCATATGCGTCCCAGCATCTTTACAGGGTCTTGAACGGCTGGACGCATGCCAGTAAATTTGTCAAGCCGTAATTTTATTTACTCTGCTGGACAGGGGGGATGATCCACACGGTGAGCTGGGTCTGGACTCTGTCCCTGAACCACGTTTACTTAACGCACAGGTCACACCCACAGCGATCGGAATTAACTTTATTTCAACTTCACTCCGTGTGAATAATTACTGCTAAAAGCGGTGCGATGATAATGTGAAACAGGACGCGTTTGGCGCGGATCGTTCTATGAGTCTAAGGTTGGCGAGGGCGGTTACGGTGTGTGGATGTTCGTCTCCCAGGGTCTCTTGCATACCCCGGAGGGCGCGACGGGCCAGAGCATCGGCGTCTTCGTATCGTTTTTGCAGCCGATATGTCACGGCTAGATCGGCGATCGCTGTTAATGTGTCGGGGTGGCTGCTTCCCAGTACGGTTGTCATGGCTGTCACGGCTCTTGCCCCGAGCGTCGATGCTTCTTGTAACCGGCCCTGGCCGCGATATGTTGCCGCGAGATTACCGATCGCCATGAGTGTCTGGGGATGGTCGCGACCGAGAACAGTTTCGCTCGTCCGCACTGCCTCTGCCTCTAAAGATTCTGCATCCACCCAGCGGCCCTGGTCGCGATAGGTGGCCGCTAAATTGGCGATCGATGTCAATGTCAGCGGGTGTTCGGAGCCGATCTCTATCCTCCTGGCGTTGAGAACAAATGAATGGAGCGTCTCTGCTCTTTCTAACCGGCCTTGCTTGCGATATGTCTCCCCGAGATTCGATTTCCATGATAGCACGGAGCCGTCAACCGCGCCCAGTGTCCTCTCGCCAATTTCCACCAGTCGTCTCTCCAGCCGCTCAGCATCTTTGTACCGCCCCATGTTCCCGTACGTCACGGCGAGATTCCCCATAGATGTCAGTGTTGAATGGTTATCGTGGCTGAGTGTTCTCTCCTTCGTCTCCAACACTCTCAACTGAAGTGTCTCCGCGTCCTTCCAGCGCCCTTGCCTGCAGTACGCCGACGCCAGATTCGACATCGAAATCAGGGTGTGTGGATGTTCCTCGCCGAGCACCTGCCTCCTCAACGTGATCACCCTCCGACCAATATCGGTCGCTTCCCTCCAACCCCCTTGACCGCAATAAGCTGCCAATAAATTGTTCATACTTCGCAAAGTCGACGGGTCCCGATCCCCAAACAGGCTCTGTTGCGCGCTCACCAGCACCCTTCCCAAATCCACCGCGACTTCCCATTCCCCGCGATTCAGACAACCCATGACAACTTCCTCCAGTCCCTCAAATACCGATCGCTCCGGTTGGGCCGTTTTCTGACTGGCGACCGCAAGCGCAATCCGAATATCCGCGGCGTGCCTCGTCAACCCTGTGTTTTCGTATGTTGCGACAAGACCATAAATCGGATCCAGCGCTTCTGTTAATCGCTCGTTCATGCTTGGCGAAAGGGTCGATGGGAGGACCAATATTTGGGTGAAAGGGATAATCCGGTGAAGAGTACGGAGTTAGAGATGACAACCGTTTGGGAAATGGAAGGGGGGCTTCAGCCTTCTTTGGTTCACCGATCGTCGCGGCAGTTCCCTCCCCGATCGCAAGTGCCAAGAGTGCGTATGAATCAAGCAGCCGCTAAGTTATATTACTCCTAACATAGCCCAGTCCCAATCCCCAGTCCCAATCCCCGGTTGGTCGTCGTCGTATATTCGAACAAGGGCAAAGGGTACTATAGCTCGAGAAAGGGGAGTTCAATTCGTCGCTCCCCCGTCCAGATGAACACCTGTCATCGAAGATTATCATGCCTTTTTTTCCCTTCATACTCCTCCTTCTCGTGGAGGAAGCACGATCGGAGTGCCCGAAATACGAGTAGTTCGTACCCCCTTATTGCCTCATTACCTCATTACATCACAAGGCTCCCACGTTGGAACCTCGATACAAAACCCAATTTCCTTCTTGGAGGCAAAGACGACAGCTCATCACGGAGGATTGATCAAAATTACCAAAACCCCCGTCACGCATATCATTTGACAGACCAGCGGTGGCCCCACTCCTGTTGCCGATGCCTTGCGCTATCATTGGGTCTTGCGTGGTCGAAATCTTGCTGCCTGGAGAGGTTGTCTTGGAGAAAAGGACATTCTTGATTGCGATTTCCGCTCAGATGCAGCCCATCTATCACCCCGCCCCACACACCAGCGCTCGACTAAAAATATTGTGAAATACGCCGTTCAGCCTTGGTGGGTCTTGTCTTGTATAAATTTCTGTTAAAAAGGGGTGCCTCTGCACTCCGTGTGAGATATCGTCCTCATCCTCGTCGATGAGTCTGACACTAGTCACCGTCCCGCTGTGGGTCTGGCTGGGTAAGGCTGAACGTCGGATCTTCACCTCCTTCCGATTTTCCGGCCGTGTTCACTGTTCGAAAAGACAGAGATTACACCCCTTATTGACCTGTCGACGGGATTTTATTTTTGATTTGACATGGCTCGTGAACTCTCTCCGAGTGGTCTCGTAGCCCCAACTAGCCTTTTTTCCCCAACGAATTCCCTTGTTGAGGGGTGTTCAAAAATCGCCGCGCAATATCCTCCGTTTTTACCAGAACGTTTGAACCCTTTTTCTAGAGTTTCCCTCCAGTTGAGATTCGGATATTTGGGCACGGAGCGAAATGTCAGAAAGGGCCCTGCGCCCGCTCGTGGTTGTGCCGTAATTTTGGTGTGTTTGAGTGAGGGATATCTTGCGACCGCCTGGGTTTGCAGGTGACCACAACACCAAAAAAAAATATTAACGCTTAGGCTTCTTTTTTGCCCATGTTTAAAAATAGTAGCTTAACAATAGGTATATGAGGTTTTAAATACAGGAATATAGTTTAATACCATTCAAGAGATACTACCGGTTACCTTTTGACGCGCACAAAGTCTTTGTTTGGGGTATATATATATTTAGCTGGCACACAGCAATTGGGTCAACCCTGGCAAAAAAACGTAGGAACGTTTGCTGTTATTTATTATACTTTCTTCTACGAGATAATATGCTCCTGGAATACAAAGTGGAGTATGGAGTAACTAGTTATGTTCAGATTACAGCATGTCTTCTGGCTATACTTGCGTACCTAGGTATACTAAGTGCGGGGAGTTGCTTATATGCGGAGGGGTGGGTTTTCAGCTCGTCCTAATACCAGTAGTTCAAGTTATTAAGTTATTGTTATCAAGTTATTGAGGAGGTTTGTAAATTTGTGTATTAACGAAGTCTATTATTTTATTATACCCCTAATGCTATGCTAAAATCCATATAGCTTTGATTAAATATGCTGTTCGCGCGTGTCGTGAGGCGGCCCCCCGAATATGAAGCATCACCGGAGGACACTAGATCGACGATAAACGAGTACTCGTTGTGGGTGGTGTTTTCAAAACGGGAGCCACTGGGTCTCAGTAGATGGCGAGCGTGTTCGAGCCAGAAAGCAACCTAGAGCCTCAAGCAGAAATTGTTCTCGATACCGGAAATGACGCGGACCGACATCTAGAAGCCACTGATTGGCGACGTGCAAAATCTGCGCTTCGTCGGCCGATGCTAGCTGGTGTGCCGTAAATGTAGTGACATCGGTATCGGCCAGCTTGGAGATCGAAGAGAGATGAGAATGGTGACGAAGAAGGTGAAGACAGAACGGTTGGAACAAGTCATTCAAGATAATAAACTCCAAGACGGAGATCAAGGCCGTAGGTTCCACAACAAGCGTGTCCAACGGAATTGCGGTATCGGGAGAGCGTCGCGCGTTCTTGAGGACCTGCCGTGTATAGGACGCGGTCTCCAGAGCCTCGAGGAGCGAGGCTTTCGATAGTCTCTCTGCCTGCGCCTGAAACGGGCGCTCGTAGGCGATCCGCCTGCGCCAGTAATAATTGCACCATACCGAGGTGATGATGCATGGGATAAGCACTACATATCCCCACCATCGGGTTGCTGTTACCATAGACGCTGTGCCTGCCACGATTCCAGTTATACCGGTGACGGCGGCGTGTAGCTTGATTGAGAATAATCGCGCCCGCAGTTGAGTTCGTATGGTGTCCATATCGAGTTCCTTCCCCCCCGCGAGTCCGTGACGGTCGGCCCGCATCCAGATATAGGACGACCAGGCAAAGTTCAAGAGTCCGTAGATAGCTGCTGGGGAGTTCCCGATATACCCGGATAATAGATTGCTCGCGAACCAGATATGGCGATTCGCACCACCGATAGCCATGAGCGTTCCAATGCCGACCAGAATCGCCCCAATGCCTAGGGAAACGTCCATCACGACGCGGTCGATCAGCTCCGTCCCCATCTCCCTTTGATTCACGTCTAGTAAGGTCGCTGTATCGATAGACTCGCCGATAGCCTCCTCTTTACGCGAGTCCCGGTCGTAATGCGCTAGGAGAGCATATCGCTCCTTCCGGAGGAGACAGATGTTCTTCCAGCTCAACCGTGCATCCCAGAACGCGAAGAGAGACACGATGATGGCGATAGGGCCTCCAATCGCCATCAGGACGAGGGCATGCCTGGGAACAGGGACATCGTTCCAGACATTCGCCGCGAAATCAGTAGCGTTGGCTAGTTCCAGATACCCGACCGCGGCAAGAAGACTATTTTGGAGCATGTACTGTCGTTGGGGAATCCATTTCTTCCCTCTTCGGGTGAACGTCGCAGAATCCAGACGCAATGTCAGTATTGGCTGTGTTGACAGCCCTTGGGGCGACTCCATCCCCATTTCAAGACCGGTAGAGGTTTTCATCGAATTTTCCACATATGGGTTTGATTTAAGATCCCGTCAATATGATGATTCTATTTCTTGTGGTCGACCTGTGCCCGTGTTTCCATTGGTTTCTGTGTCGAGGGATGGCAGAAATTGGGAAGGAATAACCCTGGCTTGACAGATGAAGAAGGAGGATGATGGTCGGGGGTTCGCGGGGATTGGCGCCCCAGCCTAAAAATAAATATAGGGCTGAGATCTGGTCTGACAGCCTACAGAGGTTGCAGAAGCGATCAGCCTGGCGACGACGAAACACCGAAACAGAAACAAAATCAAAAATATTTTTTAGTGCCGGTGAGCAGGACAGGGGACGTGTCACCTCCGCCCCGCAACCTGGATTATTACATGGATCCGAACATCGCTTCCCGAAATATTTACCCTGTGTGCCAGACACAACAATGGCCGTCTCCCGCGGGGCGGTTACTAAGGTACGAAGTTACTACTGTCCGTGGTCACTTACAAGGTTGCAGTCTGCATAACTCCAGCACGGCAGAAATATCATTTTTATATGTTTAAGATGGTTTACTATCCCCATAGCGCTCCGTTGAAAGACGTGTATATCCCTCCTCGGCCGCTTTCCCTCAATGTTTGCTTTTCCCCTTCCCATACCGACTTCCCGTGCGGTGCTGCGCACAGGGTCCGGATGGGCGGAAAAGGCGGCTACAGGGATTAGATACGCAGCGGAGATCAGATTATGATCCGTAAGAAGCGGCTGTAAGTTAGTTGCATGCCGTCTCAAAAGTACCGGGTTCGAGTGCGGCCAACGCGTAAGACGGTGGGTGATGACCACGAAGAGAGACGAACTTCAAAGGTGTTGACAGGAAGCCACCGGACCGGGGCGATAATGAAGCCCAAGCTACTCGTGGAATATGTGAGGACATGTGGGCGACCACTATGATCGCAAGGTCGAAAAATTCCGTTGAGCTTCGCAACCGGTCCGGCATTCCTGACGGTCGGAATGATGATCACACCCATAAGGAGGGCTCTGATGACGCGATCTGACTGATCTCCGGGCGCGAGTTGACTTTCCGTCAGTAGTGACCGCCATTTAGGTATACGTCGGCTAAAAATATGTTGGGGAATCGGCTACTCTGGGGCTAACATTGAGTTGGGGCTCATTGTCACGGTTCGAACACCACTTACCTCACAGTTTCAAGACGACGAATCTCACAAATCCCAAACGCGGTAGCATCCCCTGGCGGCCGTTTGTGGTTTTAGACTGTCTTTGCTGCTCGTTCTCGTGCCGGATAACCTTGACTGGTAGAAAGAAGGCGGATCAACGGACTGGCCCGGCCCGATGAATGATAGGCAATCCCTCAACGGCATTCTCGAAGACGGCGGCAGTCACGAATCTCCCGACCTTAGGACATTCCTGGAAGACTTTTGACTTGACGGGAAAAGGAGAGCAGAGAGGTAGGTGGCAAAATCGCGAGAAAGTTGAGAATGGGATTGGTAGTGCTCAACTGCCCAGAGACTCAGCAACTGGTCCTTGAGCCCCACAAGAAAGCGGTAAATCTCCATTATGATGTGGAAGGGTTGAAGGTAAGGTAAGGGTGTTATAGACACTCTTTGCAAATGTGGTAGACTTCCTTTGGCAGTGGATCAGACCCGGGGGTGCGTCAAAACGAGTTATGTTCGATGCCACTGAATACCAGCCTCGCGGGTGGTTCTCAACACTGATATTAGGATAAATATGGAAGACCCTGGGACCCTCCATATTTTATCGTCATTGCCCTTTCTCACTGGGGGGAGGAAGAGTCTCCGCGGCCCTGGAGGACGCGAATGCTGGCGTTTTGATAGTCCCCTGATTGGATGTGAGAATTGTGGTTGCCTAACGGTTAAGCTTTTTCCTGTTCCGTTTCTTCCCTTTGCGGATGATTAAAGTCTGGAAAGGCCAGATCAAGCCTTCTCAAGCTTTTACTATTACTGGGTCATCCTAAACCTATTTTCCAGTTTCATACCATACCACGACCAGACAGTATCCCGTGGGATTTGGGGGATCTGAAGACTCTGCTCGACCACGAGGGCGCACGGGCAGGTCAGTGCTCATAAACGGCAAGCACTTTCCTCTCAAACCCGGAAACGAAAGGTATGTAAAGCTGATGTAATTTCATTACTCGCAGAGGCCATCGTCTACCACGGTAGTATCGGCCTACATCATCAAACCGTCTTATTGGTACAACCCCCCTGCGCAATGACCAGCCTGAATGAGCTTAACCATCGGGAATCGAATGAAAGAATCGTCCCTGTTGCACTCAATTATCGGCACTCATAGCGCCCAGACTAGATGATCCGAGGGAAACCGTCCTGTAGCTCCTTGTCCATCCACGTGTTGTTAGAATCGATTGGCCATGCGTGACATCTCCGACTCGGAACAAAGAGGATTAGACACACCAATGGGCTGACTCACAAATGTCTCATGGCTTTCGTGATGCATACAGGTTCAAGAGCAGCTGAGCCCAATTCATGGGTCCGGTGGGGGAGGTGAAAATTTTCATCAGACGGGGGAGGTTGAAGCCCAATGTCCGAAATTCCCTCACCTTAAATTAAGCTTTTTGAGGCATAAGCTGCAAAAAACACCAGAAAAGAAAAAGTCTTACCGATATTTAACTACATTTCTACATCCATATTACCCATCTATCATCAAAACATTGATTCCTTGCAATCATTTGCATTATTTCTGAGCTCAAATCTGCTATTCTTCTGCTTTCAGACAGTCAATTGACACTCCTACTGGGCCGCACCTCGATGAACAACTTCTACGGTAACATCTTTCTACATGTCATTCTCTCGGAGGTAGTTCCGGTGACTATCCGATACGATTGCTCCCTGGAGCAAGTTCCAATCCCTCGTGAACCGCCCTGAGGTAGACTGTGAGACGTAAGCCGGGGAAGCAAGATGTTCCCAGTAAACGGTATGAATTTGAGTTGAAACTTGCTACCAACGTAAAGTTTTCTAACCATAACATAAACTTTATCATGTAGGAGCCGCCGTTATGGACCGTCTTGTTCTCCTCCTCCGCAAGCCCGGATCAAAGGACGCAGTGGAGGGCGTTGCCCCCACACAACGGACCCAAAGCGAAGGGGGTAATGCTGAGAATGTCGCCGTCGATGTCACGGCTTCGAAGCGTACAGTCCTAGACCGGTGGTTGGACCGGATTGTTCGCGCTTCAGGGTCCAAGTTTGTGTTTTTTGCTATCCTTGCCGGCCTGTTAACGTGGGCTTTACTCGGCATCCCCTACGGCAGAACGGATAGTTGGCAGGTGATTATCTCTGATGTGCAGACGATCGTCTGTTACGTCTTTGACTCCTTTTTAGTACGTCAGCAACTTAACGAGTATGAGAATGGAATGAAAGCCGTCGCGCAACTGCAATCACGACTCCTCAGCCATGCCCGGATGCTGGGTGTCGTTGAAATGGGAATGCAGCAGGAAGGTCGTGTGGAGGAGATCTCGGAGAAAAGGGTGGCCGTGAATATTGAGGAGCTGGAAACTGCCCTTCCGGAAGATACCAAGTTTGGTCGGGCGATCAGTTGGTGCGCGCGCGTTGTCGGACACGGTGTAACTGCAATCCTCTTCTGGGTTGCTGTCTTCATTTGGATCGGTGTCGGTACGCTGTGCAACTGGAGCGACAAGTGGCAACTCTACATGAACTCCGCGTCATCTGCATTGATGGTGTTGATTTTTTTCTTTCTTGCTAATATCCACGAACGCCATTCGGCCTACATGAAGAACTGCCTTGATTCAATCTTCTCCGCGGATTCAATGCTGGAGTTGGAACTCCGATGCCTCACAAATGACAATCTCGACAATCAGACAGTCATAATTCCGCCTCCCAAAGTGAATTGGGTTCAGAGAGCAATCTTCTACTACGCGGACTTCGTCGGCACCTTGGTTGGCATCGCCATTCTCCTGACTGTTGTCGCGGCCTGGATAGCAGTCGGACCAATCCTCGGGTTCAACGCCAACTGGTGGCTTCTGATCGGAACATATGCGGGACTGATCGGGATGAACGATGCCTTTGTTCTACGAAACATGCAAGCTTGTCTAGGCGGTTACGTTGATGGTGAGTATGAGAAGATCAACGAAGAAGACGAACGGCTGTTTAAGTTGTTTGGATTGGAGATTCCGCCTAACAAGAAACCCACGGGAGAGTCTCTCACGTCGCGAGTTTCCCAATTATCGGCTTGCTTGTCGGCTTGTCGGAGCTAGCGCTATGAGATGGAGCTTGACGGGGCAATTGTTATGTAATGTCCCACCAAGTATCATCGAGTGCTTCTTTATGATCGTTCTCATCACGGGCCATAATGCGGAGGAGGGCCGGAAGATGGAAGACTTACAGGCTCTGTATGAACGGCACTTGAAGCTTCTGTCTTTTGTTAGGAGCTTGGATACGACTGGAGAAGCCAGTCATTGACTCAAGTTCCGTGTGCAGTGGTTCCCAGCGGTGAGTTCACCCCCGAGCAGCATCATTGCTGGGGGCTCCCATATTCTTGATACCGCGGGAGCTACGGGAATTATATATGACGCTCTATGGGTATGACCCTTTGGTAGATATGCGTTAGTGCAGGAGGTATTTATTGCAAGAGATTGTGTAGGCTGCGATTCAGCACCTACCTTAGAATGAGCAAAGGAGCCTTTCAACAATGGTCTTCGTATCCGTTATTACCATAGTTTAATTTGATTTATTACTAGTTTCATTCTTCTGCCCGATACTTCCATTAAATACAATTGAAAAAGAGAAGCATAGGAGACAATTCTTGGCACCTTCTTGGCATATATTCCTTGGCATGTCCGCATCACCCCAAAAAACACCCATAGAGCCAGGAAAAGCCGAAGCAGGCCTGGATCTCCAGGTGCGATGGGATAGGCCCGTTCCCTACTGCAATCAAAAGCGGCCAACACGTGCCCCCCGGAAATGAAGGCCAAAAGCCTCCGTAGCAGAAATGCAACACATCTGCCGAGATCAACCCAATGGCAGTCCCAGGGTCCAACACGGGCAAAGCCGCCAAGACGCCGGCGGAAACCAACCCACTTGCAGGATGAGGAGACTCTTGGCTTGGAGCTTCCTGACCAACATACATAATGCTTGAGATGCCTGGGAAGAGACGGGTTGATCCCTTTGAAATAAGTAAGAGGTCGTTTACTTAATTACAATGCGGGTAACACGCACTCTCGGGCTGATTCTGGCCCTATCCCTAGGCGTTATTTCCACCCCGGTAGCGAAGCTTCCCATCTCGTCCCTAACTGCCGAGATTGAATCGGATCAGTCGGCGATCTATTACGGTCTAACCCCAAAAGATACCCTGCTGATCGGGAATGATGGGAGTGCCGCAACTGGTGGAATCCGGAGCTTTGGGATTCGCGACCTGAATGAGACGGATCGGCGCACACCGGGGCGCACCAAGGTTGTGGGTGTGCTGTACGATGTTGGACACAGAGACCTGGTAGTTTCCATTGCTGCGCCTGATTCTGTCATCCGTTTGTTTCATGTAGATGGCATGAGGGAGATTCCTGGGGCGCAGAGAACGGCTCTGGGGGATTGGTCGGCCATTTGTACGTGGCGTAGTCCGCGCAGTGGGGGAAATTATTTCTACCTCTTTGGCAAAAACCAGGGGATGCAGTTTTTGGTGCGCGAGAATAGGGGACGGGTGGAGGTCCTTGAGGTTGGTGAAATATCTTTACCTTGTCTTACTAGTACTGATCATGAGATGGCAGGTTCAAACTTTCCCCATGCCGGTAGAGGCGAGTTCCTGTGCCGTTTCCTCTGTAGACGGGACGGTCTATTTTGCCGCAGAGGACGAGACAGTCTACACCTTCAAGGCAGAAGAGTCTGTCACTGCCCCTAAGATTAATGTTTTAGGCGAAGTCAACAACGAGATAACTGGGTTAGCCGTCTACACAACCAAGGAATCACACTACCTCTTCGTCGCCCAATCCGACAAAATCGAAGTGTATTCGCCAGCCCTCACCCTAAAAGGGTCACTAGTGCTAGCAGGAGCCGAAGATATCGAAGTCGCTGGACTATCAATCTACCAACCTAGCTCAGCCCAATACCCCAACGGACTCCTCAGCTACGCCATCGAGAACGACGCAGGCAACTTCTTCGGCCTCAGCTCTCTATCACCAGCTTTTACCGCACTAGGCCTAAAGTCCAACACCCGATACACGCCCCGACTAACAAACCCACCCCGTCCACAACCCCCACGGAACGGCTTTGTCAATAAGGACGGCTCCCTCTCCTGCTTTGCCGGATTCACCAGCAAACTGTGTACGAAAATCAGATGTCCCAACGCCTGCTCCGCGCACGGTTCCTGCATCGGCCCCAACGAATGCCAATGCAAATCTCCATGGGCAGGACCGGACTGCTCTTGGATCGGTGCGGAACCAAAATACGAAACGGACGCTAACGGCGGTGATGGCGACGATCCCGCTATCTGGATCTCACCCACGAACCCTAACATGTCTACTATTATTACTACGACGAAATCGGAAATCGGGGCTGGGTTGGCCGTGTTTGATCTCACGGGTAAACTGCTGCAGACTATGGCTGCGGGGGAACCGAATAATGTCGATGTTATCTATGGGTTTAAGGTCGGGGAGAGAACGATTGATTTGGCGTATGCGGCGTGTCGGGAGGATGATACACTTTGGTAAGTAATGTCATTTTGGGGTTTGATGGTAGAGAGAAGAGGGCTAATGACGGGATAGCTTCTTTGAAATCACGGCCGACGGACTACTGAAGTCTATTCCGGGGGGTTCCCAGCCTACCCCGGAGGACTATACGGTCTACGGCTCGTGTGTGTACCGCTCCCCGACCAGCGGGAAGCAGTATGTGTTTGTGAATGAGAAAGAGGGCAAATACCTACAGTACGAGCTCACAGGACTGTCAAACGGGACATTATCAACTATCCTGGTACGCACCTTCACCGGCGGCTCAGGCGGACAACCCGAAGGTTGCGTCTCCGACGAGGAAAACGGATTCATCTTCCTGGGTGAAGAGCCATACGGCCTCTGGCGATATGATGCCGAGCCTACTGGTTCTCCCGATGGAACTCTGGTTGGCAAAACGGGCGACGGTACTCTATACGCAGATGTCGAGGGTGTGACTCTCCTACCCGGGAAAACCAAGGAAGAGGGGTTTGTGGTTGTGTCAATGCAGGGTGTTAGTGCTTATGCTGTTTACCGACGTGCGGCGCCGCATGAGCATGTGTTGACATTTACAATCCATCAATCGGCTGATGGGAGCATTGATAGTGTAACGAATACGGATGGGGTGGCTGCGGTTGGGAATGCACTTAATGAGGACTTTCCGCATGGGTTGATTGTGGTGCATGATGATGCGAATCAATTGGCTACCGGGGGGACGGCGGAGTTGGCTTCGTTTAAGCTAGTTAGCCTTGCGGATGTGCTGGGGCAGGAGGGGATGGAGTTACTGGCGGAGGTGGATAAGGATTGGAATCCACGGGCAGAGGGGAGTGCGCAGTGCAAGGCTTCATAATTGCTCAAGGGGGTGAGGCGATCTGGGTATACTTGTCGATAGCTACGAGGCTGTTTCAGATGCTTGGAAGCTATCTATAGAGAGAGACCAGTATACTATCTCTCCTCCGAACTGAGAAATATAGGATAGAATTAAATATACTCCGAAATCTTCTTTTTAAGCATCGACGGCTGAGTGACACCCTACCTATTTAGGTCTAGCTCTATCCAGCCTTGGCCTACTCCCTGCCTCTTTTAGTTTAGTATGCGTAGTGCAGCCATTACCGAGTCACCAGATGCAGATTGATCACATCAGAGGTGGAACGACGTCAATCCGACAGACCGCAGGTCGCTCATCGTTAGTTCAGCTTTGGGAAGAATCTTCGTGGCTCTGCTAATCGCCAACGCGCCATGATTGGGTGAGAGGGATTTGGGGGCCAAGACGAAACGGGCAGGGTATGGGAAACTGAGGAAATTTCACCGAAGCAATTTCCATTGAAGATACCGCCCAGTCTTCTAAAGAATTTTCAAGCGCAACGGAGGTTGAAATTTGAATGAACCAGATCGGCAAAGGGCGTGAGTAACAAGACCCGGGCACATTCGGTGAACACATCAGCTGTTATCCCTGAGACCTGCAGGACAAGCTTGTACGACACTACTAGACTCTATCGAGGCTAGCCCATGCCGATAAAAGGATGTCTTATAGCATCAAACAGGACAAACACCTCGCATGTGTCATTCGGCGTCATTCCAGCTGAATCAAGGGAGACATGACGTTGCTCATCTCCAGGCGGGGTGATGCGAGCACTAACGGCATCACTATCGCTCTATATTCATCCGAATCGCTGCGGGCAGGACGCAGATCGATCGTAATCGCGCAAAACACTAAGCTTCCCCCGATCACAAGAAACACTTTGAGTTTGGGTGATCGATGCCGAATGTCGGGCGGGCCTGTCGCGCCTGTCGGGACAGGCGAGTTAAGGTGCCATCCTTCTGTCCCCATCCATATCTGGATCCATCAAGTTGATCAACCGTCGACTATGATAGTGCGATCTAACACGCCCCGGGTGTCGTCGGTGTGAAAAAAGAGGCCATGATTGTCCAGGCTACCCCGACGAGCTGGAGTTCCGGTTCCGTTCGCACACGGTGGGCTCCTTCCAATCGAACCCCAACAGACCACGGGGGGGACACGGCCCCGAAGAGGGATACCGCCACCGTTCCTCTTCGCGCCCTTTAGCTTTGCAGGGAGACCCGAAGCCCCGACGTTTCGTGTTGCGTTGGGCCACTCCCCAGCTGGCTATGGGAGGCCCCTTGGGGGAACAGTGGGAGAACCACTTCATACCCTTGGTGATCAACCATTTTTCGTATGGGAGCTCCCCGAACATTTACACGCCTATCTCACAGGCGATTTCGCGGGCTGAAGAGGGATCTGCATTGCAGCTGGCGTGCAGCGCGGTGGGAGCTGCGCATCTTGTTAATTCAGCTTCCCTTGCGACACCCGACTTTAATTATATCCAGATATACACCAAAGCCATCATCGCCATTAAGTCAGCGCTGCATAATAGCCAACTACGCAAGAGTAACGACGTTTTGCTTGCTATATGGATATTGAGTGTTTACGAGGTGGGGAGAAAATATTCTTACCCTCCTGAGTCAACTGACTGAGTGTCTTAGTTTCTCTGGGGGGTTCAACTGCCCGGATCTCCGAGTCACATACCTCCTGGATGTCGTGTTCATGGTAGAGGCATGCTCGAACTGATCCGCATGCGTAATCCTGAAGACTTTGCCAGTCCTGAGGCCCGCAAGCTGTTCTGGATGGTCACGAGCTCCGTCGTGAGTGATCTTGCATACATCCCACTTTCCGTACCATACATATAATAACAGCAGTATTAGCAAGTTCACCAAGTCTTAACGGACCAGAACAACGATCCAGATGCCTTCTTATGGCTCAAATCCATATACCAACGCTCAACGCAACAGGAATATTTCACCATCCGAGCCGCCCTCTTCTCATGCCACTGCATTTACATCTGCAACAAGATCCGCCAGCTCCTTGATAAAGAAAACCCAGACTCAATCCTTTCACTCTCACCCTCAATCCTACAAGACGTCGACGAAGTCGAAACCATAACATCCCCATTCAAAACCAACCACCCCATCTCCCAACTCACCGTCAACCTCCCACAACAACCCTATACCATCCCCCCCGACGCGGGACCCTTATACATCGGAACCCTCGTCCACCAATGCGTATGCCGGATACAAGTCTCACTCCGCCTCATCGAATTCCTACACCACGCCTCCGCCGCAAAACGCTGCTCCCCTCAACAAAGGCTCCTATTCACCAACCTCCAAAATAAGTCAATCCAGGATCTACGTGCCCTCGGCAACAAAGTCTTATCTATGGTGGGGAGGTTACTTGGCGTTGATAACCTGACTAAACTTGATGACATGGTAGGCAGGACAAAGGCTCCTATTCTGGTAAGGTGGTCTGCTGCTTTTAGGGTTCTTCCGCCGCTGCGCGCGATCGCAGGTTGTCCGCTTATGTTGGTTTGGCAGAGGGATGCTGCGAGCCATGCGATGAGGTTTATCAATAGGGAGGTTGGGGTTATGTTTATTAGGCATGATACGTTACGGGGTAGCCAGGTTGATATTGGTCTAGAGGTGGGGAAGGGGGTGTGATAATGAAAAGTTTGTTTATTCTCCAACCATTTTATCCTTATTTACTATCAGGAGCTGCTGGTTTGCTTTTCTGGGAATATCTTGTATAAGATTCAGTCCAAATAATGCCAAGTAATGAGGCATCTGTCACTCACTGCGTACGATAACATACCTTTACAGGTATGATTGAGCGAGCCCTAAAGAGACCAAATTAAATCAATAAATGCAACTTCCATTGAGGGAATACTACTCGTCTCAATATGATGATTTCGTCGGCGATAACAACGATGGTCGTGTTGTGCTGGGTTAGACATTATGTTGCAATATGTCGTCAATGAGGGGTTGGATTGGGTTTATGTGCTGTCAAACTATACTCCCCGGATGGGAAGAAGACCAAGAAATATAAATTATCGCCGAAAGGAGGAGATATCCGTATTGTGTGTGATTCAGGATGATATGATGCAATGTCTTTGGGTGTGACTGATATTGCATCTCATGAGTCCATCAATGCACACACATGCAGCACACCTTGGAAGAGTAGAAACGTATATATTCGACAAAACCCCTCGGGCTCAACGGTGGGATATAGATTCCAAATCGATCCCAACACTTCGTTTGCCACTGTAATAACGAAGAGATACCTGTTTAACAACCATGTCTCCTGCTGCTGCTGTCGCCCTTCCAACACCAGCACCCAATATCAGTGAGACGAACCCAGCTTTACAGAAACCTACTTTCTCTGCGTACATCCGCGAACCTCTCCAGTACTCTGGCTCTTTGGACGAGCACAAGAGCTTCGATGTAACCCCTATCATCGGGAAGGAATTCCCCGACGTCCAGTTGACAGATATTCTCAACGATGATCAAAAGATCCGCGATCTAGCCATCACTGGTACGTTCACCACGCCTGGTCACAAAACACGATGATCTACTAACTATCAAACCCAGTTTCGCGGCGCGGAGTCGTGTTCTTCCGAAACCAGAAATTAAACTCGGATGAACAGAAGATTCTGGGTCAGAGACTGGGAGAGCTGACTGGGAAGCCTGCTACATCGAAGGTACGCCAAAGATACACCGGATGCCTAAACTAAACGTATTGACTGTTCTCAGCTTCACCGTCATGCAGTGAACAACAGCGGAAGAAGCATCTCTGTCGACGAGCACGGAAAGCTGGACGACGAGATCTCCGTCATCTCGTCCGAGGTACCAGGAACTAGTTTTAGGTGTTTAGCACGAAGCTAACATACAAAATAGGTGAATCGCAAGTATTACGGGGACAGATTCTTTAGCAACTCCCACCATCTTGCTAGTGAGGGCTGGCACGCTGAGTACGTTCGGAGTCCATCCCTGGTAGTAAGAGGGTTGAAAACTTGCTGACCATTGTAGTATTACCTTCGAGCGGGTGCCCTCTGATTATGCCATCCTCAAGATCACGCACTCACCTGAGGATCAAACCGGCGGAGATACCTTGTGGGCGTCTGGATATGAAGCCTATGACCGACTCTCGCCTCCTATTCAGAAGATAGCAGATACGCTGACAGCGGTCCATTATCAGGTAGGCATTCACAGAAATAGTACAAGGCACCTTAATTAACCGCTTTACAGCCATCTTTCAACAATATTGCCAAGGAGCACGGCATTGAACTGATTCAGGGAGACCGCGGGGCCCCGGAAAACTCCGGGTTCGACTTCAAGGCCAGCCAGTACGTTTACCCGGGACATTCCGGGACAGTGACATAAAGTCCTAACATGTATTCAGCCCACTCGTTCGCACAAACCCTGTCACTGGATGGAAGAGCCTCTTTGGGGCGGCGGGTCAGGTCGAAAACGGCTGGATCGAGGGAGTTACCAAGCGGGAGAGCCAGATACTGAAAGACTACTGTAAGAACCCTATCTGGATAAAGAGTTTCCTATACTGATGGATTGTCACAGTCCGACAACTCATTGCAGAAAACCATGACCTTCAGGTACGGTTCAAATGGGGAACGAATGATCTCGCTATCTGGGATAAGTACGTCATGTCAAAGCCCTATCTTACTATTGGGATACTAACATGGCCTGTGTTGCAGTCGCTCTGTTTTCCATACCGCGACGAAGTAAGTCATTCACCTCTTAGGATATTATTATTAATTAACCGTTGCTAAAATAACCATAGCGATTATGATGGAAAGCGCCAAGGTAACCGCGTCGTTTCCCTCGGTGAGATTCCATATTACGATCCCGCTTCCAAATCAAGGCGCGAAGCATTGGCGGCGGGAGTGCCTGCTCTCCCATCGGTAGCAGCCTAGCATACGGACACGAGGGTGGAATAGGGTTGTGTAGATATTTCACAGAGCATCAACCAAGAGCTTTGGAGCTTCGCTTGGGAATTTGATTTTGTAGGGGAATCTGACGAGTTCAATTGTTTTTTATTAGGAAGGTGTTGGTTCCATAATCACTAAGAACAGTATTAAGCATGCCTAGTAACATAGGGGGTAATGGTCTTAGCGTTTCCTTGCCAATTCATGAGTAGGTGCACACCTCACCTGAGGCTGGCACAAGATTCATGAAACGCAACGCCCTGGTAGCGATATTCCGCAGCCGTCCAACATCCAGGGCAAGAATACCTGCAGGGTTTTGGCACTGTGAACCGAAGAGCAATGCACGTGGTAACTGGAATGCGGCGGGGTGAGTCTCCGCGGGAACTGGCAAAATGTGCTGCGCTTGGTAAGTATCATCACATAACGTGATTGGAGACTCGAGGTTGTTTGCTTACCTCTCGCTGCAAGAGAGTCGGGAGTCCACTCGCATCCAAGCCATACATCTCCCCGTATCCCCGAACATGGTCTGATGTCCCAGCCCTCTGCCACTTCAGTAGCAGCACCCTCCCGACGTCCGGCCTTCCGCCAACTAGCCATACCGCCACGTCGTTTTCCATACGCGACCACGACTCGGCCCAACCGGTTTCGATGACGAATCTGGGGAGGTAAGTATCGTCGATGCGAACGAAGAAATCTGGCTCTTTCCACGATCCTGAGTAAGGTCTATGGAAGGATTTAAAGGCTAAAAGGATTAACAAGAGAAGCAAAAAGGAGATAACTGTAAGTTGGGCTGGGGAAACCTTACTGGTGCCCACGCCTGGCCACAAACGCTGGAACTCCCGCATAGTAAGCTTCCCGCTGGCCATCCAGTCTCCCAAAAGGTCGTGCCACCATTTCTAGTGGCAGCCGTGGATCTCTTCGGACATGATTCTGATTCGGACGGTCTGCGTTATTGAGTTGTAATGTTTCCTAGATCGATGAGGTTAGCCCAGGGATCGCAGTGTTAGCGCAGTGGTTCAAATCACCGAATGGAGCGAGTTTCAAAGTCAGGGTCTAGGTATTCTAGTGTTTGCAGGGCCCAATCGGCTGGGATGTCGGTGAATGCTAATTCGCGACATGAGGTCG
Source organism: Aspergillus biplanus (assembly GCA_027569045.1). Lineage (NCBI taxonomy): Eukaryota > Fungi > Ascomycota > Eurotiomycetes > Eurotiales > Aspergillaceae > Aspergillus > Aspergillus biplanus. The sequence continues at coordinate 108,847 of JAPDEJ010000043.1, forward strand.
CCTCTCGTACGTTTGCGATGATGTGGCTCCGGAGCTCGGACTCGCTGCTGGGGTGTTGGTCTGATGGGGCCATGGCGATGGACTCGAGGAAAGAAGCCTATGTCGTGTTATGACTTTAAAGCGCTGGTGGGTTGTTGTGGGAATTACATCCATCATGCACTGGTAGTGATGCTGTGAAGCGAGTTGATGTCATGTGTCAGGAACACCAGCCTCGCCAGAGCAAAATGAGGTCATAGCCACGAGGTCTGATCTCGCTTGTTGGTTCCGGTTATACAAGTATGACGTCTGATAACCGAGTAGTCATGACTGTACAAGTAATTAGGAGGAACTACGTGCTGGTAAGAGGTAGTGGATGATCGATGTGCCATTCCTGGTTTAGCTACAGAGTACCCAGTTTGGGATAGATGCCAACAACTCCTTCCCTAGATACACCCCTTGCCTGTGAATACATAGCTCCCGCTGTCCTTGGGCCTCTAGCCTTACATCCTGTGCAGTGATAACTTTCTTGCCCCTCCTTCGCCTGTCCACACTACCCTCCCCCCTCTATTCCCCTGCGTCTCACCCTTCCCCCCCACACAGTTCAAGATCAGCGGAAATACGACAGAATAAATCGCTCTAGGCTCTCGACGGAAATAATGACATTATCTGCCTGTATGCCCGCCGGGCGCTGATCAAACAACCGGTCGACGGGCAAGAGCAATGGCGCTCCCGAGATAGTCGCGGTGCCGGCCTGGGATACACTGAGGTCGATCGTCTGGAGCATTGTAGGACTGTGGGTAGGTCCCGGGCGGGGGAGACACCTGGGGACCATCTCCCAGCGCTCCATACGGAGGGTTCGGGCTGGGCGGTTTATGTGTAGGAGGAGCACAATCCGGACGGCACCATTGGTGTGGGTGAGCCAATGGTGCGCATCCGTGCGTAGCTGGCCCAGTGACTCCGCATGGCCAATCTCCATGATCATTGTCGGCTTGTCATTCTCTCCCGGGCGGGTATTGGTCGGCTGGTAGCTATTATCAGGCTCCTTGTCGCGCCCCTGATTGTGCGAGCGACTTGCGCCGGTCCCGATGAGAGAATCGTCGACGATCCCGGCTGCCCGGCAGGAGTGTCGAAACATGTCGTGGGCCATCGTGCGAGCCTTCTCGTGCCACCAGTCCGCTAGCTTCCAGACCATCACCCTCTGTGCCTCGCTGTACTGGATGCGGGCGCTTGGTAGATTTCGATAGCTCTGGTCAATCCAGTCCCGGATATCCGGGGGTGCGCCGTGAATCGATATGTATTGGGAGTTGTTGCGGGGTTCCGCCTCCCATTGCGTATATTTCTCCTCGACGAACGATCGCAGCCGCTGTTTATTCGAATACACATGGCGACAACTGTGCGGGATGCTGTACTCCGTCGCCAGGTTGCGGGCTGTTTCTCTGGAAGGGTCCGCGGAGGGCTCTGTTCCAAGGTGAGCTAGCATTTTGCTGAGACGGGACTGAGACTTGGGATGAAAAGCCGTTGTGGTATGATTCCAGAGGTGGGTAATGATGACGATGGTACGTAGACGGGGAGAACTCAAATTATGACGAGAAGTTACCGAAGCGGAAGGGTAGGCCGGACCCATTCTTAAGTGAATTCTATTGTGTTACTCTCTATTTTAGATTTATTTGATTGTGTGTTGTTTATGAATATCAACAGGACCCTCATCTTATTGTTGGATAGACCACAAGTAAGCCTGAGGCACCAACATCAACTACCTCCTCTCCGGCCAATCAGAATGAAGGATGAGACTTTGGATTGGATGTGCCCACTGGTAAAAAGTACCGACCCCAACTCAAGGCATTATTATCCAAAAGCACGGGGTATGAAGCTATACCAAGTTCCTAAAGTAATTATGAAGCAAGAAGCCTTAATAAACACACCTCCCATCCCGTTGCTTGAAATCAGGGGAAGTACACTTAGTATATATAACCCCGCAGAACCGCCGTTTTCTCCCCAACCCACACAGGATACTATACTAAACAGTCCTCTTCCCCCGACTCTCAAAAGGCAACAACAAACTCGTAACAACCAAAGCCCCAAACAACCCCGCACAGATAAAGAGCGGCGCCACCGTTTCCACATTCGCATAACTCCCCACCAGCACGCCCACGATCCCGCCCACCCGATTCAAGACCACACACAGCCCATACCCCGTGGCACGGTGCGCACTCGGTAGAATCTCCGGCGTATACGCATAGATAGTGCCATAGTAGATATTCGACGCAGCGGTAATGGCAGCGGAAACACCGACATTCTGGGCCGGAGTCTTGATCTGTGTATAGCCGAGTTGGAGGGCTGTTGTGATTGCTGCGCCGATTGCTAGGGTCCCGCGCCGCCCGAACCATTTGGACTCGACTAGGATGCCGGCGATGATGGGGCCGATGACACCGGCGGCTTGGTTGATGGCGTAGTTGCGCCAGGTGGTGTAGGTGGAGTTGTCGCCTGTGGCGGCACCGCGGGAGGCGAGGTAGTAGGGTAGGAAGACGCTGTAGAGGGGGCTGACGGTGCCGATGAGGAGCCAGTTGATGATAATCATGATGGTGGAGTAGGCGAGGCGGCGCGTGCTGAAGAGACCTTTGAAGTGCGACTGGAGGCGAACGGGGGACCAGACGGACTTTTCGGTGTTGAGGACTTGGCCCTGGGCCTGGAGTTGTTCGAGAGTCAGGGTGAACGGTCGGTTGTATTTTGTGGCGACGTCGAGGAGGTTGCGGTAGACTTCTTCGTCGCGATTTTGGGCGATGAGCCACTTGGGGGTCTGGACCATTCGGACGAGGAGGAGGCGTAGTGTGCTCATTACGAGGACGAGACTGCCGCAGGTGAGGTGGAGATAGCGCCAGCCCATGTTGTCTCCACGCGAGCATACCGTGGCATCGGGGTTGCAGCTGAAGTTGCTCATGAAGGCCCACGCGAGCAGGCCGGTGACGGTGTAGCCGACGGCCCACCACACGGCTAGGAATGTGACAAGCCAGGTATGCGAGACGGGGAGGAACTCGAGGAGATTCGTCGCGTCGAGGATGTAGTTACCCCCGGCTCCAGCGGAGTAAATTGCGACTCTGATTGATCTCGGTTAGTTCCGAATGCCCGGGAGTTGGGGCCAAGGGTCTTACATGGCGGAGAACCCAATATAGTTGGGCATTCCACCCGCGATGAGCACAAAAGCAGCGCAGATGAAGAGACTGGAGTTGAATGCCAGTTTCCGACCGATCACATCTGCTGAGAAACCCCATACGGCCGCTCCGACCAGCAGTCCGACCTGCGAGGCCAACGCAACCCCTGCGATCTGCGGATTAGGGTTGCCGAATTCCTGCGATACCGCCGGCTGCGCAATGGATTGGCAGACAATGAGTAGCTAGATGAATAGCTGGATTAGTAGGATATTGGATAGAGAGAGATTCAAGCAAGCCATACCGAATCAACCGCATACCCGAAGCCATTCAGCAGGAACAGGTTCCACTGGAACGGTGTCATCCCGATCTCGTCAATCGCTGCATTCACCAAAGCCATTTTCTTAGTAAGAACGGGGTCAACAGCGATGGTATCGATGAGCTCTTGTTTGAGATTGATGCTCTGGTAAGAGCTAGGCTCATTATTGCTGGAGTCATCTTCAGTCCACGTTTTGCTGGTATCACCGATACGCGCATCTGCTGCAGCGGGAGCAGCCATTGCGACCGTGTGATATTTGATAGGACCAGCGACCGAACCCGGGGGAGCGCGGCAGGAGCTATTAAATACCGAAATAGTCAGTTCGGACTTGGACAACCCAAGCTTGATCGCTTCTAGCGCCAGAAGTAATAGGTGGTCTCTGGGATTCTGGAATCTGGATCCCATTTTGGCCTTTGTTAGTCCCATTATGTCTCCCTCCCGCCCTCCGCGTGTAGGTGTCCCTTAATTTGGCCAATGGAACGATCCATAGATGGCAGGGATTCGCCCTTAGCACACAGGTTGATGATATAAATCGATATGATTATCGCGAATAGTGTCACCTGGAGCGGATTCGGCAAGATCTACCGAGTGCAGGTGCGCGTTTGATGGCGTGAGCATGTACTGGCAGGGTCGGAGAACAGGGAATCGTCGATATCGCACCTTTTGGATTTCAGATGGCGACAGTTCGTATTGTGGTGGTGGGTGGTCGGGACTCCGATGTACGATGATAACACCATGCATGCAACGGATGGCGAACCTTGCACATAGCACCAGCGGGGTCGTGGCGTACGCAGTTCCTCTCCCACTGATCAGGTCCCTTCCAGATTGATTCATGGAGATAAGAGGGTTTGGCGGAACTCCGGCTGTCAAGAATCTGTAGTATAAAATGATGCGCAAGGCACCTGGTATCTAGGCCTAGGCCATCCTGTCCCGAAATCAGAATCCGTCTTCGAATTCCTCCGATAACTGCATATCCAGCATGAGCACCACTCTCTCGGGTATAACTGAAAAGGTCTTGGCCTATAAGCCTGTTCACCCACAGGTTGAAGAGTTTCAGCCACCGCCAGACCGTGCCTTCTTTGCGGACGTCAAGAAAACTGCCCTATTCTCTGCCGCAACAAAGGTTAAAAAGTTGACTCCATATATTGGGACGGAACTGGTGGGCGTCCAACTGAGTCAACTGAATGCAGCCCAGCGAGACGAACTGGCCCTGCTAGTGGCGGAGGTAACCTCTCAATGATATCCGGGATGTGCTATATCTGTGTTAACAGGAATCATAGCGAGGCGTTGTGTTTTTTCGAGACCAGGATCTCACGCTCGAACAGCAGCATGACCTGACAAAATATTATGGAGTTGTACGTCGCGCTCGACCTAGACTAGAATTACAAGTTATTGATTTATCTACAGCAAGACCGTGACCCGAACCAGGTTGACGCGCGTCACGTAACTATTCTGGGCCGCGGAGGGTATCTCACCACCTACACCCTCAAACACCTACTGATACAGTAGGCATATGCTGACCTGCCCAGGGATATCCGTGCAGCTGGCTCGACGTCAGCGGGCGAATACCACTCGGACCACTCGTTCGAAGCTAATCCGCCCGCCTACACCATGCTGCGTGTAGTCAGGACTCCTGAATACGGTAGGTCTTAGTAAACCTCCATGATTCAGTGGATATTAACAGTGATGGTGATCAAGGTGGCGATACAATCTTCACCAGCCAAACCGCACTCTTCGACAAGCTGAGCCCGGTGTTCCAAAAAACGTTTGAGGGTCTTCATGGCGTTCATAGTTCCGAGGTTAGTGCTCCAATTCAATGGAGGAGCAGCGGTAACGAGGGATCGATGTAGCAATATTTTCTAGATGCCATTAACAAGGGAATCCAAACCTTCCGGCTGCCAGTCCGACGTGAACACCCTCTGGTAAGAAGAGCCAGTGACCCATTGATACAGAGGGATGGTTGATAGGGAGTATTTAGGTCCGCACGCACCCTGTCACCAAGCTCAAGACCCTATTCTATAACCCGTCCTTTGTGGTTCACATTGCAGAACTCAAGGAGCAGGAGGCTATCCACACCCTCAATTTCCTACGAGAGCACCTCCATGCGGCGGATGATCTGACAGTCCGCTGGCAGTGGCAGCCTGGGAGTGTGGCATTCTGGGACAATCGGTCTGTGGTTCACCGGGCTGTTCCTGGGGGGTACAATACTGAGGAGAGAGAGGGGAAGCGGACTGCCATTTATGGGGAGAAGCCGGTCTATGATGCTAGTGGGGAGACACTGAGTGAGCGGGAGGAAAGACTGAATACCGTACAGGTTGCTAGTATCTCTATTTGATTGTCATCCGTTGAGATACATGCATCATTATGGTCAGGTTGAATTGATTTTATTCCCATTTAAATCCCGAGCAGTGCACCCTTCACGTTTCCCTTGAGGCTTGCCTTCCATAACCGATGCTCATTCAAGATGTACATATCCCCATCCCGGCCAAAACAGAAGTTCGCAACACCTCCTTCTACTAGTATCCGCCCAAGAAGCTCTCCGCCCGGCGACCAGACATTGACACCGTCACCACAACCACTATACACATGCCCATCAAGGTCACACTTAATCCCATCCGGAATCCCAGAGTCTGCAAAGGCAAAAAGCCGCCGGTTACATAAAAACGGCTGCCCATGATACATGTTGACATCAAACGCGTATCTATCATCATTAGCATTCTCACCCAACCACGCAAAAGGAAGAGTAGAAAAAATCCTTACATGGAAGAAACCCTCGCATCATCAGTCGTCCCATCACCATGCATCCAATGCGTATCAGTCACATACACCGTCCCCTCATCCGGCGAAAAACAGATCCCATTCGGTTTCCCAAATCCATCAGCCATGGCCCGGATATCTCCAGTGGCCGGATTGAACCGATAAACCTGGCTTGGTAGTCGCGGACGAGGCCGAAATCCCTGCTCATACCCATACGTCGGATCCGTAAACCAGATACTCCCGTCACTGTGCACAACGACATCATTAACCGAATTAAAGGACCGGCCGTGGAAATCCCCCACTAGGAGGGAAGTTGAGTATGGGGGCGTGATGGACATGTGATAGAGTCCGCTGGGTGCATCTAGGGACCCCTGTCCGCAGATGAGTATGCCGTCTTTGTAATTTATGCCTCCGTTGCCCATGGGGATGGGGACGGGGAGTTCCTCGCATTTGACTGGGGTTGAGTCAAGATGGACTCGGGTGATTTGGATCCTCAGGGCTCCTGTTGCGGGATCTTGGAAGCGGGCGCTTGTGATGAAAAGCTCGTTGGCGGTGGGGATGAATATGCCTGCTTCGTGGGCGAAGGGGTACGAGGGGTTTTCGGCGAGGAGTTCGAGAGTTGGGCCTTCGCCGAGGATGGAGCGGAATTTGTGGTTGTGGATGATGAAGGGGGTGGGGGATGCCATTGCGAATGTCTTTTCTGTTGATAGGGAATGGATATCTAGATCCCCTCTGATGCCTTGTTTGCTGCGAAGTCTGCTGTTAGGGAAGAGGTCATGGAGGGGCACAGGGAGTCCGACCAGCGGGGCTTATTCTTACCCGTTTGGGACAGAGTCAGCCGCATTTCCCCACACCAAAGCAATTTGGCATTGCTTGTTTATTTGTAGCTTTATGAGGAGAATAGGGGCTTCATTTGATTGAATATACCTTCATATAGCTACTAAAAGTATCTGTTCCCCCTCCTGTCTGAATCTATGACTGATCTCTCGTTATGTCTTTCCCACCCAGGACAACGTCAATATTCCCAATGAACCAGGCCCAGCCCTTGGCAGCGGATACAACTGCCTCAAAATGGCCTACCAGACCCATATCCCGAGTCAACCGCATTTCCTCCGGAAAACCCCCCCGAGATCTACACACTGTGTCCTATCCAAGCACGATCCAATCAAGCAGTCTCATCCTTCTTATCCTCCGCTCACTCCAATTCCATCTTCCCCTTCTTCCCCTCTCCCCGATCCAAGTCCGTAATCTCCGCACCCAGCCCCGTACAAACATAATCCTTAAACGCCCTCGTCGGCACCCGCTCCTGGAACATATCATCCAGCTCCTCCAACGACCGCCCCTTAGTCTCCGGAACCATCAACCAGACCCAAATCGCAGCGACAACCGAAAAAGCCCCATAGATAAACGTAACACTCCCACCCAGATCTGCCTGCACGTACGGGTTGACGAAGTTGATAGGAACGGATGTCACAAAGCTACCCATCGACGCCAGGAAAAGTGTCCGTTCACGCAGCTGGCCTGTGCCCACTTCACCAGCGACGACCCAGCACCCGGGACCCCAGGTGAAGCCGTAGATGCAGTACCAAAGCACAAGAAGGGCAACGGATGCTGTTGCGGCAGAGTCGGAGTAATTCCCGCTTGACCCCGTTGTCGTTGCCCCCCCAGTCCCAAGCATGGTTCCAGCAAGCAAGAGCGAACCAATGAAGAGTGACTGTCGCCGACCAATCTTATCAAACGTCAGGAAAGTAATAATATGCACGGCAAAACTACACCCCGTAACCATAAGATTATTACGGAGCGGATCCGGGAAACCAAGCTGTTCCATAAATGTTACAACAAAGTTCTGGATGAAGGAAACACCCTGCGCCTGCTGCAGGATCTGGACGCCCATTGCAATGATCGTGCGGCGGAGGTTCGTGCCCCGGAAACAGTCCATTAGGGAGGTGGCTTTGTGGAGTTCGCGCTGCTCGATGTCTTGGGCTTTTAGGAGCTCGACTTCCTGTGGGATTGTCTCGGGGTGGTTTGATAGAGAGCGGAGGACGGCTTCGGCTTCGTCGTAGCGGCCCCGGTAGACGAGGTAGCGGGGGGATTCGGGGAGGAAGATGTAGAAGGCGCAGTAGCCGAGGGGGACCATGAGCTGGCAGAGGATTACGATTCTGGGCGTGTTAGTACTAGTGTTTGAGTGTGGTAGAGCGGGAGGGGGCGCGTACAGGTATTGCCATTTGTCTGTTCGGTTACGGGACCCGTAAACGACGATGGATGAGAGAAAGACACCTAAGGAATTGAAGAAACTGTATAGGGCTAGGAAGGCACCGCGGATCCTGGGAGGGGCGCATTCAGAGAGATAGAGCGGGACGCAGTTCGATGCCAATCCAATGCCAGAATACACGATGATACGGCCCACGACCAGCTGCCAGAATGAAGTCACTGCAGACGCCTCCAGCGTGATCCCGATCATCATGAGCAGTGACAGTACAAGAAAAGCATTCCGACGACCCAGTTTCGAGGTGACGATGGGCGCGATGATACAGCCCAGAATGATACCTGCGGAGCCGGTGCCAGTTCCCACCGATGACTTGTGCGCTGGGATTTTATACTGACCCATCGACTCATCCCACTCTCCGTACTTGCGCTGGAACTCGGAAAGACCGAGAGCGCCTCCCCACCAGCCGTTGTCGAAGCCGAAGCCCATCGCTCCGAGCGACGAGACGGCTCCGATCAACATCAGCCGCGCATTGAGGTCTTCGAAAAGAGGGTAATTTTTGATCCTCTCCATCATGAAGGCAAAGACAAACACGCAGTGGGGAAAAGGAAGTATAGAGATGAGGAAAATGATGCGGGTTGATATCTGGGGATGAATATTTAAACGGGGAAAACCCTGCGCGGCGGTTCCGAAAGAGGCAACTGTTAACCTTAGGTCTGAGGGCTGGGGTGCAGCAGAACTAAGCGTTTTGCGGGGGGCTTAGCGTGGGGGGTGACATTATCAAGGAAAGTATACCCACGTTAGGAGATTCTGAGTATTAAAGTTACCATTTATATATCGAAATATATGGCGAGGCTGATCTCAGTTGCAGGATCCCGTCCATCATCTCAACTCCTTCTCCCCCACGTTCTGACCCCAGTATACGAGCCCCTTTCTTCTCGAGGCGACCTTTGACTTCACCGATACGATGTACGGCCACACCAAAGTGATCCTGCAATCCGCAGTGCTTAAATCTGCGGCTAATTTGACAGCACAGGTCGTTCGTCACTGGAACGACCCCAACCCGTTCAGCCAATCACTAGACTGGCAGTCCATGGCCGAATTCGCTATATTTGGCCTAATCCAGGCACACATCAACTGCCACTGGCAACAATTCCTCGAAGATACCTTCCCGACTACCGCCCCATCCCACGAAGGGAAGTCCACGAAAACTTCGTGGCAAAATGTCCTCTTCAAGCTAGGACTCGACCAGACAGTCGGCCTCTTCATCATGAACACAGTGTTTCTGGTCTGTGTCAGCGCACTGCGGCTCTCGGACCCCGGTCTCATCGTGTCCGAGGTGAATGCCAAAATCTGGGCATTGATCCGCAGTGCATGGAGAGTTTGGCCGGCGTGTGCCTTGATTAACTTCATTTGGGTGCCGGTTGAGTCGCGGGTTCTGGTGGCGTCGTGTGTTGGATTCGGGTGGAATATTTTCCTGGCTCTGTTTTCTTTGGGGAAATAGGAAGTCGTAGGCACCGGCTTCCTTGGGGAAAATGTACACTCGGAAATAACTGGCTAGGCTACACGGGATTTAGGATGTGGACCAATCAGGAACCGTTCTAGTTTCAATGAAAAGAACTTGGTAAAAAACAGGGTAGTAGCGGTTCCACATTCTCTTTTTGTAGGTAGATACGGGTAGTTGTCCAACCTCCGAGATGGAAATTGTAACCACCCCCTAATCGCACAATATATACCGTCGACCCCAGAGAAACAAAATCACCAGCCCTTGCTATCCCACAACCATGCCTTGGTGGAAAACAGCCTCGTGGCTTGCCCTCCTAGCCCCCCTATCCGCCCAACTATCACTCCAGTCAGAATGTCACCTATCACAACAACCCAAACCACGGCTTTTCGTACTCAGCGACATCGCCAACGAACCTGATGACGCCCAATCCCTCGTCCGACTGATGGTATACGCCAACGAGTTTCGCCTCCAAGGCCTCGTCGCAACAACGAGTATCTGGCTCAACGACACGACCCGCCCAGATCTCATGCACGAGATCGTAGACGCCTATGGCTCCTCCTTGCCTAATCTCCAAAAGCACGCGACCGGGTGGCCCGAAGCTACCGAGCTCAAACAACTCATCACGACCGGTCTCCCCGTCTACGGAATGGACGGCGTCGGCGAAGGAAAAGACAGCACGGGCTCCAAACTCCTAGTCGAGGCCGTCGATGCCTCCGACGAGCCGCTCTGGGTGATTATCTGGGGCGGTGCATCTGTCCTCGCGCAAGCATTATGGCACGTCAACGCCACCAGATCCGGACCAGAAATTGAGCAATTCGTGAGCAAACTCCGCGCCTATTCAATCTCAGACCAGGATAACACCGGTACGTGGATACGGCGGAACTGGCCACAGCTTTTCTATATTGCTAGCGTTCATCACTTTAATCGCTACGCGGTTGCTGCGTGGGGAGGTATGTCTGGGGAGATGTACTACCATTTCCCATCGACGGCGGATAACCGGCTTGTGTCTGGTGAGTGGGTGCGGGAGAATATCCAGAATGCGGGGGCGCTGGGGTCAAAGTACCCGGACGCGGAGTTTATTCTGGAGGGGGACACGCCGTCGCTGCTATATATGATTCCGAACGGGTTGTCTGATCCTGAGCATCCTGAATGGGGTTCTTGGGGTGGTCGTTATGGGCCGGTGGCGTTTGGGGAGGGACACTTCGCTGATAGTGTGGATACCTTGGTTGATGACGAGGGTCGGACGATGATGGGCTCGCATGTTACGGTGTGGCGATGGCGGGAGGCGTTTCAGAAAGACTTTGCGGCGCGTATGGCGTGGTCGGTCACCGAAGAGTTTGACGAAGGGAACCATGCGCCTGTTGTGGATGTAAATGGTATTGGCGGGAGACATGTTATTAGGATAACGGTCGAGGCTGGGGAGGAGATCAGTCTTGATGCCACCGGATCCTGCGACCCCGATGGGCGAGAGCTCAGCTTCAAGTGGTGGCAGTACCGAGAGCCGTCGTCGAACAACAATAATCCCAGGCGAGATGTGGTCGAACTGACGATTGTTTCGCCTGATTCCCCTATTACGACGGTTATCATCCCTCCACACGAGGTTCTGCGACGACCAGGCCGGAATGCACAGCCTGATAGTGACAAGCATCTCCATCTCATTCTGGAAGTGTCTGATGGGGAGCTGGTTTCCTACCGGAGGGTCATCTTTACGATCCTAGGTCCCCGGGGTGAGGATGCTAAGGGGGCGTCTCGTGCCCATGATGAGCTGTGAAAAAAAATCAATGCAGCCGGGAAACGAGTTCGCAGGCGTGCTTATGGCAGGATGGATTGCTGTTGAACTTTAGACAATAGAAAATAAAACATCAACTTATTGTAATTCCTATATTTACATTTTAAAAACAAACCGTCGTGATGTTGTCTTGAGAATCTCGCCCAATGACACGATACGTTTGCCGGGAGGCTGGGTAAGATAGGCCTGTGTGGGAATCGAGATGCGGCCGATTTCGGAGGAGACTCTCGAGTCTCGCCAGCACTGAGCGGCAACCGACTTGCCGAAGTAGTGGATTTTGGTTCAACCATGTTGTGGATTTCCCAGTTGGCTGCGGAGGATAAGATAACGGAGCACAAACGGGGGTTCATTATTGGTTCCGGGCCAATGACTGCGGGGTGAGGACAGACTCCAATGACCGGTCGACACACTGCTCTCACTGATGCCAGTCACCCCTCTCGCGGCTCAACCATCGGAATATTATCAATCTCACTACTCCGTACTTCTCTTAGCATTCAAGTTTCAAGATGTCGCGCTCATTCAACGTCCGATTCAAACCCGTGCACTCTGCCACCCCCCTGCCGGAACCCCCACCAACCATCCCGTCACCACCAGATTCACGCAAGCGCGCTTCCAGAAGTCGACTCGGCTGCAGAGAATGCAGAGAATGGAAAGTAAAATGCGACGAATCATACCCAGTCTGTCAGCGATGTCAGCGACGAGGCCTAGTCTGTTCTTCCACTCCGCGATCAGTCCAATGGCGACGCGAGCTAGCAACTATGCCAAACCTCCTGCCCGGGGGGAACTCCCGACTGTTACAATACTGGCTTGTCGCTGCAAGTCACATCATGGTCCTCGACCCAAATAATAATCCCCTCTCTTTTCCTATCCTCGACCATCTCTCCCGATCGCCGTCCCTGCTGCACATTTTTCAGTCCATCAGTGCGGGCCACGAGCAATACTTTCCGTCATCTCCGCCACCTAGATGTTTGGAAGAGAGGGGCAAGGCAATGCATGAATTTCGTCTGGAGCTGGCCCGCAGTTGTATTCCCAGCCCTATCTACCTACTCACCGGGTTGCTGCTAGGCTGGTTAGCTAGCTGGGTGGATTCTGATGTGCAAGATTTCGGCAAAGAGCACCTATTAGCGACGCATGCGATCGTCCAGCAATTCCTGACAAAGGAGGCGGACGTTCCAGAGAGCGACAAGCCGCTGCTTCATTTTGGCCTGGGGACTTTTCTCTATTGGGATATGTGCTGCGCCCACCTCCTCCCCCCTCTACAGCAGCCGTCCCACTGTGCGGAATTGCCGACGACCTTGGAGAACATGCAGTCGTACAACCATCCAGTCAACGGGCACTGCTCGGAGATAATCTATACTACCGGTCTAGTGCATCGTTACTGTCGCTTTATCATTGATGGATATGACCCCGACCTCCTTTACGAACGGGGCTTGGAAAATACCCTGCGAACGTGGTCACCCCCGCTCCACCCCGATAAACCTGACCGCGAGATCCATGAGGGATTCCGTAACCATGGGCTCATCCTGCTCTACCGGGTTTGCTCAACATATCCAGATGAACTGATTCTGGGCGATGGCTTGGAAGACCAGGAATCGGTTATCCGTAAATATGCCCTGGAGACATTGGGGAACCTTCTACGGTGCCCCGTGTCTTCCACGGCGCTCAATCTACAGTCCTTGCCTCTGATGACTGCTGCCTCGGAACTGAATGCTGAGGATGAATCCCTGCGTATCGACGTGCGCAAACGGTTTCAAGCCCTCAGTTCTCTCAATCGAGTCCCCAGTAATCGGCGGGCTCTCTGCTTATTAGAGGAGTTGTGGCTGTTACGGGATTCGGGGGAGCGAATCTCATGGATGGAATTGATGCTCCAAAAGGGGTTGAACCTGGTGATTGGATAGCACTTGAACCTTCTTTATTCCCCTTTTTCTCGAGAACCATTCCCATTCGAGATCTGGAGATGTAGTAGAATATAGCGAGACCCCGTGAGAGGCTCACAAGGCCGAATGCTCCAAATTCAAGATGCGTTATCTTCCTGTACGCTTCTTTCATTCGATCACGGACTCAGTCAGTCATGTGCCGTGAATCGCTTATCTTCCCGGCTTTCCGGCTCGATTTCCAATTAGGAAAGTCTGGCTCCCACCCGGGGAACGAAATCCGACTAAGTGGGCACTATCCAGATAATTAACTGAACTAGCGGTGCTAAAAAAAACTTAAAGACTTCCCCGCGTCCCTGGGGCGAGAATGGATTCATTCAGGCTTTAACTTGCATATCAGGTCTATTATGATATTAGGATGTCGATGTCCACCATGTATTCCTCCTGTGTCCCTATTGCCGTCGCCACAAATTGATCATTTACGCATTCTTTTAAAATAAAACCTTTTGTGCATGATCTTTCCTAGCAAAAGGCTGGTCAACGTGCTGCAAGATTCAACCATGGCAGACACCAAGGAGCCCATCACCAAACCCGAGGAGGTGGGCAACCCCAGCTCCCTCGAGCAAGGCTCATCCGAAGACGTCAAGAAGCCCTTCTCAACCCTCACAGCAATGGGAATCGGACACTCAACGACCAACACCGCTGTTGGTCTCCTCATTAGTCTTGGAAGCACCATCCCATTCGGCGGTGCCCCGGCCATGATATACGGATTCATCGCCATGGCAATTCTCGGGCTCTGTTGTGCGATCAGCCTTGCCGAGCTGGCATCTGCCTATCCGCACGCTGGAGGTCAATACTTCTGGGTCTACCAATTGGCTCCCGTGCAGTATCGACGCTTTCTCGCCTGCACCGTCGGGATCATATCCTGGGCTGGTGCTGTCTGCACCGGAGCATCCGCCACACTCGTCGCTAGTACGATAGCTTTTGCCATGGTGAAGCTGGTATATCCAGATTTTGAAGCCGACACCTGGATGGTCTTCCTCGGATACCAAGGCTTCGTATGCGCGGTCTTTCTCTTCAATGCCTTTGAGCGAGTCATCAATGTAACCGGTCGCTTGACCCTCGCGTTCACCATTACCTCCTTAATCATCATATTCATCAGCATCCTGGCCGCCCACAGCGATCGCCAGCCCGCAGGCGAGGTCTTCGGCAATTTCATCAATATATCCGGGTGGCCCACGCCATTAGCCTTCTTCATCGGCATCAACGGTCCAAACTGGTGCTTCTCCTGTCTTGATGCCGTCGTCCATCTCGCGGACGAAGTGCCTGACCCAGCCAAAAACATCCCCAAGGCATTAATGTGGACCGTCCTGATCGGCACCGTCACCGGTTTTCCCGTGATAATCGCCTTCTTCTTCAGCGTCCGCGATATGCAGCAGGTCGTGGATAATCCACTCGGAAGTCCCGTCCTAGTCGCTTTCTACCAAATCTTCAACGGCAACAAGGCTGCCGCGGTTGGCCTGCAGACCCTCCTACTCATCTCCAACGTAGGCGCAATTATCGGCGTGCATACATGGCAAAGTCGAATGGCATGGGCCTTTGCTCGGAATCAGGGCTTTCCCTTCCATTCGTATCTTGCCCGCATCGCCCCAAAACCATTCGAAACGCCGCTATGGGCTCATACGTGGTCCGTCATGTTCTCCTCTCTGCTAGGTTGTTTGTATCTGGGCTCGCAGACGGCGTTCAGTGCCTTTATTTCTGCGGGGATTGTGTTTCAGTACTTGACCTATAGTGCTGCTATTGTGCTTTTACTGAGGTCTGGAAGGAAGAGGTTTCGGCATGGGCCGTTCTGGTTTCCTAGGTTGGGGTTCGTGTCTAATATTGTGGTTTTGGTTTGGACGGTGGCTATACTGTTGGTTTATTCGTTCCCGTATTACCGCGATGTGGCTCCGAATGAGATGAACTATATGTCTTGTATTGTGGTTGGGTTTGTTCTATATAGTGTTGTGTATTGGATGGTGTATGGGAAAAGACATTTTGTGTTGGCTGATGGGTAAGTTGGTGCGGGGTTTGCTCTACTGTCCTATAAACTCTTTCTCTGTGTGTGCCATAGGCTCCACTGTCATATTGAACACAGTCTCTACTTTTTGATTGTTTAATCCATCAAAATTGAAAAGAACCCCTAAAGTTATCCTCCAGTACTCTGCGTACAGTATGCCGTCCGGGTGTCAGTGTTTTGCCTCCTTTGAGCATCCCCAACGGATTCTGCAGTGTTTCGCCCCTCGACACACCATTTCAGGGTACAGTTTAGACAAACCATAACAGTTAATACCTACTTCGCGAGGGCGTGGATGCGCAGCAGCCAAAATACACTTTCGGGTGCCTCAGTTAGTCATCTCTCACCAGGAGCTTCTGATAGTTTCCGCTTATTTTCCCAATCCGGTAACCAGCTGCCCCGCACCGTTATGCCCGCCCAAATTATCTATAAGGGACCTATAGTTTGCGACACTCCTTGGATTGATTGGCCGACCGTGGGGCTCAGGGACCCTGCCTTGACTTGAACCAGTGAACGCCAGTGACAGGACCCATTCACTTACCCAAACCACCGTCCAAGCGGTTCCTCATCATTGTGAAGCATGACGGGTACCCTTCTGGCCGCAAAATGAGTTGGTATAAAGAAGGTGAGAGCATGCGCTGCCAGAGTAGCTTTCCTATCCCCTCAGCCAGACCTGTCCATGGTGTTGAGCCTTAGCTTCCACACTCACAATGGCGACGACTACAGCCCTTCCACCCCATCAGCGCACCTACGACTTTGTGATAGTAGGGGGAGGTACGGCGGGCTGCTGCATCGCAAGTCGACTTGCTGCCTCTCTACCAGATGCCCAGATCCTGGTCATCGAAGCTGGCGATAATGACTTTGGTCGGGACGATCTTCATGACCTCAAAGGCCAGGTCGGCAATTGGGGGGGTGATGCCGATTATAAGTATAAATCTGTTCCGCAGCTGAACGGTAATCAAAAAACGTCCCTTCCATTACTGAGTTCATACGTTAAGCTAATTACCACCTGTGCAGGCAACAGCTTCATCCAGCATTCCCGGGGCAAGATCCTGGGAGGCTGTTCCAACATCAACGGCTGTATTTCCTTCCGGCCAATGGAATATGATATTCGTAAATGGCAAGAACTAGGGGCAAAAGGATGGACATTCCGCGAGTTCGTCCGGCTCTTCGATAAGCTGCCGATAACCATCAACCCCATTGTCGAGAAATACCAGAATCCCGTCGACGTGAAGCTGATCGAGGCCTCTTCGAGAGCATTCGACATCCCCAAGACAGTGTCATTCAACAACGAGATCCTACGCGCCGGTAATCTCACTCCATCCACCGGGTTCATGTCCATCGCCTACAACACCGAGAACTGCTACCGAGACAGTTCCAGCATGGCATATATCCATCCCATATTCAGGGGTGAGGCCCACCGGCCCAATCTCACAATTCTGACGAGCGCCTGGACCTACCAGGTCACATTCGACGGTAATACCGCCTCAGGTGTCTGGCTCAACACAAAGTCCGGCGACCGTATCCACGTAAAGTCCCGGGTTGAAACAATCATCTGTGCCGGAGCCTTCGACACTCCCCGCCTTCTCCTCCTCTCTGGAATCGGCCCACAATCCCAGCTCGAAAAACTCGGTATACCAGTGACAACCGACCTCCCGGGCGTCGGAGAGAACCTCATGGACCATGTCGAAACCATCATGCTCTGGGAACTGAAAGATCCCGTGCCCCCAGAGTCCGTCGAATACTCCGACCTCGCCTTCTTCTTACGCAGAGAAGAGCCCAACGCCCAAAACGACGACGGGAAGATCATGGACAGCATGTTCCACGTCTTCACCCTGGGCTTCGACGACAATCTACGCAGACACGGGTGGACGTCCCCACAGAACGCCTATACGCTCCTTCCTAACCTCCCCCGCCCTCGTTCCCGTGGTCGAGTATACCTAACCTCCGCAGACCCGGATGTTCGCCCGGCGATCGACCCCCGGTACTTCACAGATGTAGAGAACTACGACTTGCAAACCGTGCTCTTTGAACTAAAAGCGTGCCGCAAGATTGGGCAGACTTCGCCGTTTAAGGAGCTGATTAAACGGGAAGTTGCACCGGGCCCTGAGTGCAAGACGGATGAGGACCTGATTGCTTATATTCGTAAGACGCATGGGACTGTGTTTCATCCGTGTGGTACGGCCAAGATGGGAGATACGCGGAATGATCCGATGGCGGTGGTTGATCCGGAGTTGAAGGTTAAGGGGATCAGGGGTCTGCGTGTGGCGGATGCGAGTGTGTTTCCTCAGATCCCCTCGGTGAATCCGATGATAACGGTGTACTGCGTTGCAGAGAAGGCGGCGGAGATGATTATTAAGGATTATAAGGCAGGATTTGATATCGCGTCTAGGATGTAGAAGCCATGCTCTTATTGATTGTTGGTTGTGTGCCACCGTGTTGAAGAACTATTTTACCAGAAGGGTGTCGTATACATAGTGATAGCAACGGGGCAATCATTTGCGTGACATAGTACAGATGGCAGGCGATGATTCGAAATTGATTGTCATGACCTCTCACCTTGGAGCGGAAATAAGAATAATGAAGGTTAGCTGAGCTAGAATTTTCTTTGAGGGCCGAATTCTTGTCCGCTTTTTTCGTGTTGGGTCCCTGATGAAGCATACCTCAGGGTGACAGGCGTAGACCAACAGTTTAAACATTCACAATCAATCGCATTCTGTTTTATTAATATTATAAATCCTATAATACTGCACTGTTCCCTTATTTCTTCCCCGAGAAATTGGCTGAAAAAGGCGTTCACAATAAAGGGGCGTGTACTTGAAGATGTAATACAGTTTTTCACGGAGCCATGTTTGATAACTACTAGATTATTCTTAGGGAGTCTGGTACCGTGCTGGATCTCGTCATCAGGTAAAATATTTATCGAATCAACTTTGGATACTGCAAGGCTGTGAAGGGGAATTTTTCAGTGGACTGGAAAGCCCATTTACAGGCCAAAAGTATAGAATAACCGGCTTTTTAAACCTCCTAAAGCACTAACCTATACATTCAAATAGTATCAAACTGTTGTGTAAATAACGACCTGATATGTCCACAGAGCAACTTCGTCACCCACAGGAATTAGATCGAGGGCAGACAAACGAGTCGTACAAGGAACAAGGTCTCGGAAATAATCTTTTGCTTCTGAGGAACGAGGAAGATCAAAGGCAAACCTGGGAGACAGTTTTCCCTCCCACGCGACTGGAGGCCTCACTCCATGTCCATCCAGGGTGGTGGCCGAATCGAGGATCCGGCCGAGTTCCGCCACAATGAGGGCGCTAAATGAAGCCAATTCCACTCCCCGGCACTAGGGCCACAACACAGACCTCCCCACGCTTGAACGTTAACCCTGATTCGATGGCTGCTCCCTGCAACAAATCAATAATGTTGACGCCATCCACCTCACTTTGTCGCTTGACCCCAGTCAACTGCGGGAGACGTGCCGTGCCATCCGCAACCACTGTTCCTTCTGCCTACTCACACCGCGCCCTCAGATCAAGAGAATGACATCAATAAAACGGTCGCTCGACTACTATACCAAGCTCACATCGAAGACAGTTTGTAGTAGCATATTTTGGGAGTTGCCGACTCTCTTAATCATCCCGACCCAGTAAGAAGAGAATGACGATGGTCGCTTGAGCTTTATCTTAGCTTGGGGGCCAAAATCTTGGCCGACGCTTAGTTGGCTACACAGAGCGAAGGGTGGAGATCTTCCATTTTAGTGCCGCAGGACACGCAATGCCAACTTTCTTCCTTTTTAGTCCTTCTTTCCTTTTGTCTTCTCTTCTTCTTTTTGCGTTTCTTCATCTTCCGGCTTGGCCTCCAGCACAGGATGGGCCGTGTACCCGTTCACGAGGATGAAGTTGAACTAACGCCATTCATGAGAGCGAATGACCCAGACACCAAGCCAGGCCCTGCACTCTGGACACCACTCGTCCTATCCCGAAAATCCTTGATCGGGTTTGGATGCAGCTTTGTCCTCCTTGGTGTCGCCCTCGGTCTGCTTTATCATTTTTCCCTGCTTAATCAGGGCCTGGTAACAACGGAAGAAGGGCTCCATTATCTCTGGACCTATGGCCCAACGGCACTGCTGACGGTGGTCTCTTCTCTCTGGGGCCTTGTCGATTTTCGCACGAGGCAATTATTGCCGTGGAAAATCCTTCGCAATGGACAAGCCAAAGCCGAACACACTCTCCTTCTCGACTATGTCACTCCCTGGGCTGGCGCAGTGCTGTGGAAGTCGTTGAAAGCTGGTCACCTTCCTGTCATGTGCTCGACGACAGGCTCCCTGCTGCTGAAGCTGCTTATCGTCTTTTCGACGGGCCTGCTCACGATGGAGACCTTGCAACTATCCAAAACCGACGTCCCGTTGACTGTGGCTAACCGGTTCAGTGGGCATGAATGGGGAAATTCAAGCATCGACTGGAGGCCTCTGGCCGCGTTACATTCACAGCAGTATCCCCTGGGCACCAGTGAGAAGTACGCCTTTGAAGTATTCAACGCCACGAACTCCGATCAAATCACAGCCAACACAACCTTGAGTGGACTTGTCGCTGCATTCCAGACAGACATGTCATGCCGGGTCCTGGCCGATAAACTGTGGATCCCTTTGCACTCCTTCGTAAAACATTCAGATTTCCATATCACCCCGTATAACTTTACATCCCCCGACAATCCCGAAATGAAATTCAAAGTTACAGAAGATGACGTCGACATCATCACGCCGGACTGCCATCTGAAGTTTCCTTTCAACGCGGAAGAAGGGACGGAGGCTTACATTGCCAATTGCGATGGCCGGGAGGCATTGGGCTACGGAGGGTATTCTTTTTCGTGGGACAATGTCACGTCTCACAACGATCATGATCTCCTCCTCGCTGTGCCTTTATCCAACTACACGGTGGGGTTTGGCTCTGATATAGTCGGCCAGGAGTTGACCGTTGTCTACTGTACCATGGGTTATAACATCATCCAGTCTATCCTAACAATCGACAGCCCTCTAGATCCTGTCACTCACTTAACTCCCTTTCCGGGGGACAACAAAAACAAAACGCTGCCCGGCGTCACTATGCTGAGCATCCTCCACGGCATTTCCAGTGCCCTTGACAGCTTCCCCGGCGACGATGAGCCAGACACTGCATACGAGAAGCGAAGCACGCTGTACAACGCCTTCAACCTCACTTCGCCCCGGTATACGGACGAAATAACAGAGGCGTGGCAGAATGCGACCGTGCTGAAGGAAGCTGCGGAGAAGACCATGCCAGCTCTTGTGGCCCAGATGGCTCATTACTATCTTCTGCAGTCCGCAAATGAAACGGACATCATCCAGGGCAATATGACCGTGAAGGAACAGCGTTTGGTCGTGCGGAGCCTTTCCTTTGGACTTATGGAAGGCACTTTCGCTCTCTTATTGCTCATTTCTCTGGCGATGTTTTTTATCGCCCCTCGAGCTGTTTGCCCGCGGGATCCATCATCAGTTGGTGGGCTGGCCATGATCCTCGCCCCCAGCACGGCTCTCCATCGTATCTACCAAGACACGTCATTGTGGGATTTCAGAACGTTGAAACGGGCGGTTGGAGAGAGGCAGTACCACGCAACCACCAGCCACGGCGTATTCCGAGTGGAAGAGAGCATCCACACATCTGCGAGTGATAATGCCCCGTTACAGAAGGGCCAACCGAGCGATCAAGGCACCAAAGTCCGCTGGTGGCGCCCATTATCTGCTGCGATCCCCATGCAGGTTCTGGTCTTCGGACTCCCCGTCGGTCTGATTATCGCCCTCGAAGTCCTCTACCAATATTCCCAGAAGCACGACGGAATCGCTGATATTAATTCGGAGGATTCGTACACCCGCTATGCATACGCCTATATCCCAGCCCTCGCCATGTTCCTTGTCGGAGTCCTCTACGACAGCATCGACTTTACCGCACGCCTCATGCAACCATACAGCCTCCTGCGAAGGGATCCCCAACCGGCAAGTCGCGGCATCCTGAACAGCCAACTCGGCAAATGGAGTCCGTACAGTCTGTTTGATTCCGTTCGTCAAGGATTTCCGGCCGTTGCAGCGACCACTGTCGCCGTCATCGTCGCGAAATTCCTCCCTATTGCCGTTAGCGGCCTGTACACCGCGGAAGCCTCCGCCTGGGTCTCTCCCATCTCAGCTATCCAAACTGATCATTGGGACTTTACCTATCAATCCCCCGACGACACCAACACCGAAATCTCGGGTATGCTCATCCTCAACGCCAACTTGTCCTACCCACAGTGGACATACGACGACCTCGCATTCCCATCCATCCAACTGCTCCCTTTAAACAGCACTGCCGGTAATAGCAGCACCGTTGGTAGCAACGGCCAAACCATCCAAATTGACCTCCCCGCCGCCCGCCTGCAAACGAACTGCACAATCCTCAACGACACAAACTCCGACATCCACTTCACCACCGGCCCAAACCCAGACAAAACCGTCTACCTCCGCGTCCACGTCCCAGGCTACTGCCGCAATTTCAACGAAACATGGCGCTTCCAAAACTCAGGCTACTTCGGATCCGCCCCCGATGCCTTCCCCCAAATCGAGGAAGTCAGTCGTGGCGCCCGGCCTCCCATCGCAGTACAAAACGACTGTGCGCGCTGGGTTACCGTAACCGGATACGCCAGTAACACCAACACCACCGCCAACATTTACAATAATAATACCGTCTCCGCCTTATTGTGTAGTCCGTACTTCGAATCCGTCCAAACAACCGTAACCCTCACCCTTCCGGGATTAGAAATCGACCCATCGGCACCGATAATCCGGCATGAAAACACAGCCAAACGCCTCGCATCATTTAATAATAAGACGCAAATCCCCGAGGGGGAAGATCTCTTCTCTACCCCCTCGAAACTGACTAAGCTCGCTATCCCAGATGGACTCCCATACACACTCGACGTCGATAATATGTTCAGTGCGGTCGTGTTCGGGCTCGGTGGGACACCAATTCCGGATCTGGTTGGGGTAGAAAACATCCCGAACTTCCAGAAGGCGATCCAGCATACATTTGGGATTCTCGAAGTACAGCATCTAAATTACCAGTTCCGGAGGTCTAATACCGCTAGGCAGCAAGATATGGAGAATCCTGTAACGGGAACGCTGCGTACACCGAATCGAACGCGGATGGTGCAGAGTGGGGTGTCGACGAGGATTTTGGAGGCTATTCTGGCGGTTATGATAGTATGTGCCGGAGTTGCGCTTTGGAAGGTGGATACGTGGCATATCTTGCCTACGGAGCCGGGGTGTATTGCGGTGGTGTTGGGGTTGTTGGTTGCTGGGCCGGGGGATATTTTGTCGAATAGGATAATTCCGGAGGGGGCGCAGTGGTGGGGGGATGAGAGGGTTAGGAAGGAAGGGGTGTTTGATGGGTGGTTGTTTCGGTTGGGGTGGTGGAGGAGAGATTATGAGGATGGTGATGGTGAGGAGGAGGATGAGCAACGGGAACAGGATGAGGGTGACAGTTTTGGTTTCTGGGTCGGCAGATAGTGGGGAATACAATGTATATAAATGTATTAACGATATTAATGATAGTGACGAATTTTTCAAGCTAAAGTTCCCTAAATACTCAGCTTACACCCCACGGCTGTCTATGCATCTCATTATATCATGCTGCGAGGAAAACACAAGTTCTCACAGCTTGCTGACCAGTCCAACAGGATCTGCTGCCGGAAGTTCTGCCAAGAATTCCGAAACGTACTGTGCAGCCTGGCGTGCGAGTCCAAAGCTGAATGTGTATCCACCGGCTTCCTGGCCATAGGCATTGACGACCTTCTGTCCCGACGTGAGTGATTTCTCCACTCTGACGCCTCCCTTATCACCGAAGATTATTGGCATCACCCCGACATGGTCCGTAATAAAATCATAATCAAGTGGATTGGGAGAAGGAAACACGTCCGGCTGATTCTCGTGCGCTCGACGCATGATCTGCCATCCAAATTAGCATAACCCAGCAGTAGCGCAGTACATAGACCCCATAGACCCCGGACTTACAATAGCTCGGTCCTCCATAGAGGGTTCATAGTGGGTAGCACCCATCTTCTTGATTCCGCCGATATAAATCGTGCCATCCCCCCGAGCAAACGCCGTAGAGTAGTACTTCCCACTGTCCCCACGACGAATATAAAGACGATTATATCCCGACTTGCGAATCCGGATATTCTGCTGCCTGATCGGCGTAATACGATCCTCCTGCACATCCAACAGCTCTATGGAACCAAATCCAGTCGCATTCACCAGCACATCATGGCCCATCCCCTTCAGATCACGAAGCGATTTCACATACGCCCTCTTAAAAACCACCCCACGCTCCTCCAGATATTTGCGGAACCACGCGATGAAAATCGGCGGCGTAATCACGACCGTGTTGTACTTCATACCAAACTTCGCGCCCTTGGGCAGCTCGTTCTCGGGGATCCATCGGAACCCGGGCACCTTATTCTGGTACCACACATCCTCCTTCGAACCGTCGTTGTTGATTTCGGTCATTTCGATGTGACGCGCGCCGGATTCGGGGTATCGCTCTGCGATGCGCCAGAGCTCGGAGAAAGCGTTGAGCTGCATTTCTTGTTCGCGGGGTGGCGACTCGTGGACGCCGAGCCAGATGGCGCCGGCCCATTGACTGACGTATTTGGGGTCCATGGGGTCGCCGGGCAGGTAGTGGCCGAGGATTGTCACATCGCAGTTTTTGGGCAGCTGGCTGGCGATGCTCATGCCGGTTATACTTGGAACAACCTATGTCAGTCTGCCACTCTTTTGAATATGTGTATGGGAATACGTACCCGGCACCGAGGATAGTGACCTTAGGCATATTTGCGTTGGCAGCAAGTACGTTGCGTAGTGCTGTGGGTGTTACTGTGTGTTATGGTGGATTGAATGATGTCCTACCTCCCTCCATCATTGTACTTATACCCACTGCTTGGAGGATAAAGCTGGCTAGATAAGGATTAATTGCCTTATCGGATTTGTAGGCGGTTCGCTGTTCCCCGGTGGTCTCTGTTGGTCTCCGATGGCGGCGGGCGTCTTGGCTAAATTTCCCTTTTCGGCTGGTTCGCGAAGCCCGAACTTTGAAGTGGACCGTTGGAGACCAACCCCGCAAACCACCCAGAGACACGGTCCATCCAATTCAATCGTGAGAATAGATTGAATTTACTTTCTATGCCAGATGGGGTAAGATCCTCTTTGCTTCTTCTCCACATGGAACCACCAGCTCCCTGCCCTTGCATGGCCTATCGCATCGTCGCGGCAAATGCAAATATTCACTCTTACAATGCTCTCGCAGAGTTGAACAGCCAACAATGTGCCTATGTTTTATTTCACCGGGGGGATGTGTTTGAAAGTCTGAATCTCTTGCCCGCCAATGTGGTGAGGGTTGAAGGACGCGCCTGATAGTTTCGATATCCCCCCACTGGTCGTTAGGCTCTAACGGAAAATCCCCGTATATGCCCTCGGTCATCAAGTGTCGGGTTTTGGAGTAGCGGCAGCTGTTAGAAGATCGATGTCACGATGGACCCTATATCATGGAGTATATTTCCGGGTGATAATGGTTATAGTGGGGTCGAAGCAAAACCTTCCCAATTCGGAGTCGTTTCGAGCCTCAATCCATCGCACCCCATTCCCCACCTACCCGATTTACCTAGATCATAAGGTGACACCGTGAAAAACGCAATATCTTATCTTAAATATACATCCTCACGCACAGCCTGCTGACCTATCGTCGAAACACTGTAAAAGTCACATGCTCCGCTCACCCTTCCTAATGACTGGCAAGAAGATTATCGCCGTGGTCGGCAGTACCGGTACGCCTTCCAATGACGTCCTGCTGGAAATAGATAGAGCGATATGACTGATTCAACAATTGGAAAATAGGCAACTTGGGAGGCTCCGTCGCCCGGTCCCTCCACGAGAACCCAAATTTCCACGTCTGGGCTCTAACGCGCGACCCGAGCTCTGCCAAAGCTACCCCGCTGAGGAACAAGGCTAGATCCGGCTTGACTCCAGCCAACTCCGAGATCTACGGCGGACGATGGGGACTACGTCCGCCGAATGTGGGTACGTTTCCAGGTGAGGCTTTGCCATGAGGCTTGGTTGCTTCACTTCCTCCA
The DNA here is from genome assembly GCA_027569045.1 of Aspergillus biplanus. Classification (NCBI taxonomy): domain Eukaryota; kingdom Fungi; phylum Ascomycota; class Eurotiomycetes; order Eurotiales; family Aspergillaceae; genus Aspergillus; species Aspergillus biplanus. The sequence continues at coordinate 134,650 of JAPDEJ010000043.1, forward strand.
TCAAGCATCAAGTCAGACCTCTCGGGAGCAAAGTGCTCTTGGAAGATAAAGTAGATTTAATCCTACAGTAACTCTTTAAGAAAGCAATCTCAACTCCCACAATCCTAAGAATAGACGCTGCAACAATTGAGGTTTTGAAATTCTCGGCTTCATTTGACAAAACAGCAAAATAATAGTGGGCATTTTCCCAGCTGACGATTTTAGGCAGCAATATTACAGAGTTTCACCCATGGATTTTAGAGACTTGGTCACGTGTTTTCGGAGCCTTGGGAAACTCACCTCGCTGAGGTGATCCCGTCACAGCCAATTAGCATGAACCTCTTTGGGTGCTTGGACAGTGGGCTGGCAGGTCGAGTTGGATCCCATGACGTATGAAGATGGCCTACAGGAACTGCTCGCTGTACCATCAGTTTATTTCTTGCTGATCATAGCTCATCAATTTCAACCAAATTACCCCACATCGTTTCTGTTGACTTGACACCCAATTCGTATACGCCATGTAACCAAGCAAGCGATCCCTTTTTTCACAACTCACGAGCTATCTGACCCAAATATATAATAACAATCTGATGGATCTAACATAGATAAGAGAAATGAATATGAAACAAAAGTATGAACTCTCTGGTCACTAGCGCTATAATTCTAGATACCAAATGCGGGGTAGTAGTATCACCTGAGGTTGACAGTTTCCTTGTCAGAAGCTGTTTCAAGACTCTTCGCCGACACATTTATTTTCGCCTTTCAAGTGCTATCCTATATTCCAGAAATTACTCCAACATGGTTCAAATACACCCAAATCCACTTGCTGGGGACCTGGGGTCGATTGTCAATAGAATGCGATTGACCATCCTGGATCGAGGAACCGCCGAAGAAGTACCTTCTGCACTGGGCTGGAGACATGGCGGACCCCGGCTCATGGATGAAATCACCCTGTTGAAAACAGAGCTCCAGAATCAAGGCAAGCCAGTAAGTCAAGTCATACAGAACCTTTAACTTCTCTAATAAACCATATTCCTAGGTAACCACCTGTAAAGCGTACCATTTCTTCAAAGAAGTGAAAGTTAAGAGCCCTACGAATCGGCTGATTTTGATTCCAATCTGTGGAACCGCGATCTTTAAGAAGGGGGAGCCACTATTGCCGGGATTTTATTACGATCTAGAACAGGACACAATTATCATGGGTGAAAACTTCGACATGATTCTTATTGTGTTGCAGAAAAAACCTTGAATAATCTCCGACACCCTTGGGTGGATGTGCTCAGGTTATGGATGAGGTGAATTTGACGAGTTTTCAATTTTACGATTTTTGGAAAGCATTGTGTTTGTAGCACGTCTACCAGGCGACCATCAAGCCCACCTGACCCATTACTTTTGGATACAGTGTCAATATTTGGTATGGTTGGATCTAGGGATGAAGCCCAGGGGGATCAGATAACTGGGCGGGGAGAGGATTATTTTCTGGCCAATCGGCCAGTGGTTTCCGACCTAGTGATTCCCAGAAATTGTTATTATTCTTCCGTGAGAAAGTGATTCTGGGAGTGAAGCAACAGGACCCTCAACGGTATCTCCGGCCCATTGCTGCGCTTTGAGCCAACTAGATAGGAAGGAAAAGCCCACTAAAACTCTCATCTAGCACTCTTCTTACATCACTCTCCACTTCAGCAGGCATGTCGTGGCCCCAGTCAATCCTGTACCTCTTTTTCAGTTCGGTGTAGTACCGCTCCTGGAAGCTAGCACGTCTTTCCAACCACTCATCGACTGATGCATTGGGGTTCTCCATGGCCCCAAACAAGGCGTGATATTCCTGACATGCCTTTTCTTCTATTCGGTCAGCGACTAGATTCCAAAAATTCATTGAGGTGCGTCTGGGATGACGATGGCAGATGATCCCACTTGAGCAAAGTATGCTGTCAAGATGTCTCTGGGATGCTGTGTATTTTTTCCGCGGGCGAAGCGACTCGGGAACCTTTTCTTTCAGGCACTGACTACAAACAAAGGACGAAGGATGTTGCGCGAGGGTCGTAGGTGTCTCACTCCCCCGTCTCACTCTCGAGCAACGAAACTCAGTCAAGCAGCGTTCAGTGGACTCGTACTGGCCTGGCCGATGCTAAACGATAAGTGGTCAGTTGCCTCAAAATAGTTACAGTAATAAGTAGTGAGAATTAAGGAGCGAGGTGCTGGTTTACGCACGCAACCCCTCCTGGAGCAGAAGTGGCACCGATGGAAACTCCGAGAAATGTCTTGCAGAGGAATGACTGGTTCTGTTTGACTGCAATTGACGCTGCAGCCAATAGCCTTATTCTTCAGAAGATCAAAGCTATGGCTGTTGATAATGTTGTAGACTGACTTGCAGCTGAGGCTCAAGCTTACTACTTCTCGTACAGTACAATGCTCGGCAATTGCACTCGCCACGGGATAGTGCCTTAGAATATTCATCAGGCCTCGACTAACTGGGACCGGATGTTGCTTTGCCTTCCTGAGGGGCGTTGGAAGATATTTCTTGATAGAATCAAAATTGGGGAACGCTGAGGTCATCATGTTTTCATTTTCCTTCCGAAGCATGCTTCGAAAGCAAATGGTGTAGGGGGTAAGATGGCTTGAACAGAGATGGCCCAACTGACATTCGTGACGCGGAGCCTGCGCCAGCCTCCTCTTGATCCCATCTCAGGAACTTTGATTATTGGTTCAGGCGCTGAGGTTGGGCCAGATGTTATCCAATAGGGATGCGTGTTGCGATTGTTTAAGCCAAAACAGGTGGGGCACTACGCTGTCACAAGCGTTCAAGTTCCTGGTGATACGGTCGGAGAAATCCGGGAGAAAGATAGCCATTTCCCGGGAAGACCCGGGTAGCCCTCCGGATGCATCACGTCAACAAGTATAGTTTAATCATGCGAGAGAACACGAGAGCGATAGCTCAAGGCTAAATTACGTGTAGAAATGCGGTAAACGGGGGCAAAAGTAGTCATTTTCAGCCTCAATTTCGCAGGTCCCCATATTCTTGTTGTAAATTGCGGCCCATCTTTTTACCTGTTCGAGGCGCAGACGATAAGCTCCTGCCACTCACTTGGGCGGTACCAAGAGACTACTAATACTAAGTAGGATGATGCTGTAATTGGCCAACTCGGCCGAGCCTCGAGCAAGGACTCCCCTCCAGATTGCCGACCAGACTTGCCCATGCTCGCCTTTTCGTCACCTTCCCCCCTCCCCTTCCCCAGGAAGACAAACCATCTATCCCTTCAATAGGGTCACCCATGAGCCTTCAGGAGCCCCAAAACTAAACCTCCTTTACTTATGCGCCATGGCCGATTTCGTGTACGATTTGCCCCCCAGAAACCGTTCGCAGAAGGTCCCTCGCGGAGCGAAAGTGAGGAACTAACGCCCCCCGCCTGTCTAATCGCCTTTCACGCCCCGGACCGGCATCGCAGCCGATCAGGATGTCTCGAATGCAAGCGTCGACGGGTGAAGTGCGATGAAACGTACCCCATCTGTCTGCGCTGCCAGAAACGGGGCGATCTCTGCAGGTCGGGCTCCCGGAAGCCCCGATGGCAACTCGAGCTTCCATTCTTTGCCAATATGAGTCTTTCTCACCGGTCGGGCTCATCGCTGTTCCACCTCGCGCATACGAATGAACGCCTGCTGCGCCATTGGTTCGAAAACACCAGTCATATCATGGTGCTGGATCCTGAGAAAAATCCACTTTCGTACTCCGCGACCGAATACCTCTTCAAGTCGCCCTCTCTTGTCCATATTCTCCAGTCGATCAGCGCGGCGCATGAGCATTTCTTTGAGCCGTTGAAATTGACACCGTCGCTGGAAGAACGGGGCAAGGCACTGGCACTTTTCCAAAATGAGCTCTCCCATGAGAAAAAGCCGTTTATATACAATTTCCTCACGATCATCCTGCTCGGTCTTTCCGCCTCGTGGCTGGATCAGAGCAAGTCGGAGTTCGGCAAGGAACACCTCTTGGCCGCGCAGGGGATGGTCGAACAATTGATTTCAGAGAACGATAGTATCCACCCTCTCAGTCATTATGTTATCGGCAAATATATCTATTGGGACATGGTCTGTTCCTTCCTCGTTCACCCAGATGAGCAAAACCCCATCACCAGCCCAGCGATCCACTCCTACGTCTCCAAAACAAAGGACATGTTTCACCCCACCATGGGCTATTCACTCGAGACCTTTTACCATCTCGCATCCGTCGGTCGCTATTATCGTTCCTTGGTGGAGTTCGGCGAGCGAGATCCCTACCTCGAAGCGACCCTAGAAGAGCTCCTGTTACGCGAGGTTGCGTCCAAGCAAACCGACCCAAATCTGCACTGGCTCGAGGACGGCTTCCGTAAAATCGGGCTCATAACTCTATATCGCATCCAAGTACAGTACTTAAGCAATTCCGAACTAACAACGACGAATATTATTGAATTACTCCTCTCTCGTGATGTCGAAGATCTCGAGCAGACAATTCTAGATTACGCCCGACTCACCATCGATGATCTTTCGGCTACTCCTATTACCTCCCCTTATTTGAACCTTCAAGCGGTCCAACTTCTTATGGCAGGGGCGGAGTTGACGGCGAGCGATGAGGGTCGGCGCTCGGAGGTTCGTCAACGATATAGAGCCCTGTTTTCGCTTAATCGCCTCCCGGTGAATCTTTGGGCTTTGCAGTTACTGGAGGAGTTGTGGACTTGCCGTGATCGGGGGGACTCGATTACGTGGCTAGAATTGATGGTCTTGAATGGTTGGAGACTTATGTTAGGGTGAAACTGCTCATCAATTTATGATTTCTTTTTTTTTTTTCATCAATCTTTCATATTCTCTTGACTCGTCCCTTCGATGTCTCCTTTTTCCCTTCATATGTCTATATTAATTCTTCATATATCGCGATTATGACAATTTGCCCAAAACCCGGCCGAACCGGACTCTTGTGAAGATGTAATGACATAACCTTTGCGGTATTATAGGAAAGGAATATGCACTGTATTTTTTTTTTCCACGGCTGAGAGAACATGTTACCTGCTAGAAGATCTCAACAAGAGTTGTGCGCAAGTGGAGGAATAGACATATCAATTTCATTCCCGAATCCCGACATAAAGACTGCAAGGGGAATGATCATAATTCCGGGGTAGATCCCATCGGTTTTCTTATCTAAATGGGAACACTCAAACATCAACAGTTACCCAAATCGGCAAGAAACCGACGTTTAGTACCTGGGTACTGAATCATTCTTGGTTCGGTACCCCAGGAGACCACCATGAGTGGACAAGTGGGTAATGCACATTTGGGTCCACAATTTGCCCTCATAGATAGGTACCCTCTGCTCTCCATCCCCGGAGCCAGATATTCCCCGCGCGAGTAAGTTTGAGGCAACCCTTCGCGCTGAGTGATCTCGTGACCAGCTAACTACAATAGTAAAATAACTGAACTTATAATTAAGCATATAGAATAACTAGTGGCGAACTTTCTGGGGAAGAGGCAAACCTAATAGCTCAGCGTGACGATGACGATAGGCATAGAAAACTCAGCCATGTTCCCGGAAATTCAAACCAGTCGGTAGCTCTATAAACCACTAAAATAGCCAACTAAATAAATGCCCTGTCTTGATGCTGAGGATCAAGCAATATTGTCATCTCAAGGAAGGTAAGTCTCGTAAGCTGTGGACCAATCGAGAACCCCCAGAAAGCTTGGCAAATGCCAAGACATTGACAAGCATGGTCCATTGTCGTTGCTCATTGGTCAGCAATCACCGCTCGGCGTGCTCCTCCAATTGCTTCAATTTGCTTGACATTCCAAGTGGACCGCTCAGGACACACAGGGCTGTGGAGAATCGCTTCTGTCGCGATGAGACCAAAAACGGCAACCCGCCAACCCTAATTTGAAGCAAGCGCATTCGAAAGGGAGACCATTCTCCGGCCGGGCCTCTCGAGTCTCTCAGGAACTCAAAAGTTCCACAATCAATTTATAGACCCACATTCCCGTGTAACAAAGAAACGACCCAATCAGCAGGCGATTGGCCAATGCATTACCACGGAAAAAGCCGCCGCAGCAAGGATTCAGGCTTACTCGCCACTGTGATGCAGAATTAAGCTAGCATTAGACTAACCAAGGAAAGGAAGATCGCCAGAAACTGGCCGTCCTGCTTTTGTGGAAATCCTCGAGTATCAAGTATCCAGCGAGATTCATGCTCGATGTAATCCAACCCATTTGACCCCTACTGATAGGGATCGTGCCCTGCCCTTTGCTAGTACTCTGTGCGGGTTTACGTATTGACTGAGGACCCCCCCCATATATTCCAGCGAAATTTGACTTCGATGTCACCGTACCTCAACCGCTATCATAAGCCCTTCATCACCATCCAGTCCAACCAACCTCGACCACACAATGCAGTCTAAGGCCCCTCCAGAGACTTTATATATCGATGAACTGCAACTACGCTCCCAGGGGCACGTGGGGGAACTGCCGCGACAGTTCTCCCTACTCTCCCTACTCGCATTTGCGTTTGCTATCATGAACTCATGGATTGGGTTCGTCAGTATTCTGCTGACAACACTGACCATGGGTGGACCTTCGGTTTCATTCTGGGCAGCATCAGCGATGATCGCTGCTGGCTTCAGCATTTCCGTCGAGTGGAGGCCAATATCAGTACATTGACTATCTTTTCTTTGTGCGGTGGTATCCTAACATTATTTAGCTTTGTTTTCATGGTTGCTCCGTTGAAATACCGTGCCAGCCTCGCCTTCTACACTGGTTGGCTCAGTACTCTTGCCTACCTCTTCACTACTGCATCAGGCGCTGTCTTTATCGCCGAGTCAATAACCGGGCTAGCTGAAATCTTCCGCCCCGAACTAGACAGCTGAACGTTGACATGTATGGTTGGTATATGCGGGGTTTATTCTCGTTGCAACGGTGATTGTGACCAGCATACCCTCGCTCATCCCGAAGACCCAATCAATCTTTTTCTGGGCATCACTTCTCGGGGTCACTGTCATCACCATTACCTGTCTCGCCGCCAGTCCTCAGGAACAGGCTGGCAAAACGATCCTCGCCACTTACGAACATAACGAGTCTGGCTGACCATCGGGTATCTCTTTTCTTCTAGTTGTGGGCCAATCCATGTGGTCGTGAGTATTTTCCCCCCCATCATAGTCACCCTCTTCTAACACGCTCTCCTCCAACAGATTCACCTGCGTCGACAGCGCCACCCACGTAGCCGAGGAAATCCCCCAACCAGGAAAAAACGTTTCCCGAGCCATGATGATGGGAATGTGCATCGGCCTCATCACCATGTTAGCCTTCTCGCTCGGTATAAACTTCAGCGTCAGCGACTTTTCCAAGATCACCGACTGCCATGTACGAAGCCTATTACCAAGCCATCGGCTCTACCGGGGGCGCAGCATTCTTCACCGTCTGGCTCGTGGTTGACTTGAGCATCCTTCCCAGCCCACCCAGTGATTATAAGCTCCTTGGCTCTGTGTGGGATATTTACATCATCACAGAGAATGTGATGAAATAGATTGGATGAACCTTTACAGCCTTTTACACCCAAAATCTGTTACTCCTTATCATAAAAACAATGTCAAAGTTTTCCAACAGGTCACATAGAAAGTTAGCCAATTAGACCTTACTCAAATATGCTATACTTAATCTATAAACTAAGACGGCTACATAATTAAGCCATGGGTGTTTGTACGTGTAGGCACAGCGGACGTGTTCCTTACTGGCCACAAAAATATATATCTTGTTATGAATACCAGTAAGAACCTTACAGAGACAAATCTCACCCAAATAAGGGTATTTCACTCGTAAAAATTACTCCTTAATTTCGCGAGAAGCCATATAAGATTGCCATGGTAAAAAATATATTTTTAATGTTTTGGCTGAGTTATGTCTCTCGCAGCGTTCCCACTGTCCAGATTTCTGGGGTTGATTTCATCCGCATAAACGTACTTGTGCAAAATAGCATAATTCCTAATTAGGCTTAGTTTGGGATTATCCTTGGCGCCGCACCTCTCAGAGCTAATGAATTTTGTTACTAACAGAGTAACACCAAAGCTAACAGTTACTGAAATTGTCAAAAAAGCGAATTTAGTAACTTGATATATAATTATTTCTGCTTCACTACCTGAGAAGACCATTGTGACTGGAGAGGATTAGAATCATGGATGCTCCTCGAGAGGCCCACAAATGTCTCTTCTCGAGCATGTGATTTGCTGATCATCGTCGGATGTGGGGCGCCTGCCTCATTGAGACAACAAGCGGCAAAGCCGTCAATTTGTTGATTTAGGATTAGAAAGAAGGAAAGAATTCAGTTTTTGCTCTCCATAACAAAACACAAGACCCCTCTGGCGCGTTTATTGATAAGAGCACTTCTCGCAGGTTTGTAGCCATGAATATCTCTGAAATCTCCTTTGCTCTAGATCACCATCCATCTTGAAGAGAGAGGCTTGACCCTGCACCTGGCAGTTTATCAGATATACTAGTTTGATCTATTTATATCCGATCAGAATGGACGATCTATCCATCAACCTCACTGCCCCAAATGGGGTAAAGTTCCAGCAACCTCTGGGGCTTTTTATCGATAACGAATGGGTCCCATCTATCAGTGGCGAAAAGCTCGTGACCATCGACCCAGCGTGAGTAGGATATGTGCAGAGTGATAGGTTTCGGCTAACAGCTTCGGTATGTGCATATTAGAACCGAGGAAGAGATTTGTTCCGTCCACAGTGCAGGCTCCAGCGATGTCAACAAAGCTGTGGCGGCTGCCCGTCGGGCTTTCGAAGAGAGCTGGCGAGACTTGGATACATCCCACCGCGGGATACTATTACACAGGCTGGCGGATTCAGTAGAGAAGCACGCGGATATACTCGCTACTATTGACGCGTGGGACTGTGGTATGCAACCAATCGACTTTGGACCCAATTATCCCCCTTCGAGGTCTGAACTGATAAGAGACTTCCAGGAAAAACCTACAAGGCCGCCCGACACGAAGATCTCGTTGACGCAATCGCACTCCTTCGGTACTACGCCGGGTGGACTGACAAGATCCACGGCACTGTCATCGACCCAAACCCAGATAAACTGGCCTATGTTGTCCGCGAGCCCGTTGGCGTTTGTGGAGCCATCATCCCTTGGAACTTTCCCGTTGTCAATCTAGTCACGAAGCTAGCCCCTGCCCTGGCAGCTGGTAACACGATCATCATTAAAGTAGCAGAACAAACACCATTATCAGCCCTCTATTTCGCGAATCTGATCAAAGAGGCTGGTATTCCCTCTGGCGTGGTGAATATTCTCAACGGCGGACGCGAGGCCGGAGCAGCTATCGCGGCGCACCCGGATATCGACAAAATTACATTCACAGGGTCTACGCCGACGGGTCGAGAAATCATGAAATCGGCTGCTGGGACATTGAAACGCGTCACGTTAGAGACGGGGGGGAAGTCGCCGCTGCTTGTTTTCCCGGATGCGGACCTGGAACAGGCGGTCCGCTGGGCGCATCGCGGGATAATGTCGAACCAGGGCCAGGTGTGTTGTGCCACCAGTCGGGTTCTGGTGCATGAGGATATATATCACGAATTTGTCGATCTTTTCAGAGGAGAGGTTGATAAGGTGTCTAAAGTTGGTAGCCCATTTCACGACAATACTTTCCAAGGTCCACAGGTCACGAAAGCCCAATTCAACCGGATTATGGGCTACATTGAGACGGGGAAGCGGGAGGGGGCTCGCTTGGTTTGTGGCGGCACTGCTTATAAAGATGTACAAGGGAAAGGGCTCTATGTCATGCCGACTGTCTTTGCAGATGTGAGAGATGAAATGACTATTGTCCAAGAAGAGGTTTTTGGCCCGTTTGTCGTTATTGCGCCCTTCAAAGGGGAAACTGAGGTTATCAAGCGAGCCAACAGCACGATATTTGGATTGGGGGCCGCTATATTTACACGAGATATCTCCCGTGCCATGAGGGTGGCAAGGAAGATTCAATCCGGCAGTAAGTCTCTTTTGTTATGTGGAAGACTGTTATTGCAGAAGTATTAATGAGTCTCTTTGCATCTCTAGCCGTTTGGATCAACAGCAGCAATGATTCCGATGTGCGTGTACCTTTCGGTGGCTACAAACAGTCGGGATTTGGCCGGGAGATGGGTGGGGAAGGGATCGAGGCGTACACTATCTCTAAGTCTGTTCATGTCAATCTTCAGTCCCGACTTTAGTCGTCATTTCTTGTTCGTTCTTATGAATGCGCGGAAGAGATATTGGATTTTCTCAAGAAATTGAATGATATTCGCGAATATAACTTGTTTGAGGGATAGGTCTAAACATCCGAAACGTGCTTAGAAACCCAGATAAAGCCTTCAAGTTTAGCAGCTTACTTGTTACAAAACACGATGACCCAAGTCTCTTAAGGTATTAAGGCGAATAACTAATCTACTGGCCAAGGGGCATTGTTTCATCCAAGCAAATTTCACCCATCTCACCAGGTAACATCTACCCCTCGCGATTTTCGGATTAGCCTAGTTGAGGGTTATTATCATCGGGGTAATTATCCGAACATTCGGCCTTTAGCATTATTCGACTCTTACTAATAATGATAGTCAAGCGAGTAATCTATAGTTAGTCGATAATAATATACTGTGGTCTAGCCATATGGAGTTCGATCGTCCTTTTCTATAGGACGAAGTCTACTGAGTAGTCTGTTTGGAATATGTAAATACTAGTAAATTTGGACGTAATTGAAGGAGAAAGATCCCAACATGAAAGTTAGACTCCGATTTGAAAAGTATGCCGAATTAATCACAACCTTAAAGCCTGCCCATTCCTGCTTGCCATCCAAGCTTCGACGCGATCAACTCCGCAGCACGCTCTCCAACACATAAGACAGTGAGCATAGGATTCAAGGTAGTTAAGACGGGGAAAACGCTAGCGTCAGCCACCCTCAGCTTCTTAATCCCCTTGACCCTCAGCTCAGAATCAACAACAGCCAGGGGATCCTGCTCGACATCTCCCATCTTCGCTGTCCCAGAGGGATGGTAGACCGTATTCGCAGCTTTGCGACCGAATTCCGAAATCTCCTCGTCTGTCTGGATATGCGGACCGGGGGCAACTTCCCTCACCACCCAGTCGCTGAAGGGAGGCTGGGCAGCAATCTTTCGGCAAACCTTGATTCCCTCAACAATGGTCGCCTCATCATACCCTTCTGGATCAGTGAAATATTTAAAGTCAATGACCGGCTTTTGACTCGGATTGGCGGACCTAAGATAAACACAACCCCTGGACCTGGCGCGAGGGACGTTCGGCATCATGGAGAACCCATGCTCTGGCGTCTCGTATCCCAACGGCCTGGTGTTCAGATCCAGCGGTAATGCGTACATGTGAATCTGCAAATCGGCCGCGTAGTCCCCGTCAATCGGGTTCACGGGCTCTCGACGGAGAATCAACGTCGCATCGGAATCCATAGTCGAGTTGGTTGGCACTGGACGATTCAATGCGAGGAGCACAATTGACTCGGGGTGATCTGCGAGGTTTTTTCCGACGCCCGGGAGATCCTTAACAACAGGAATGGAAAGCGATTCGAGGTCCTCACGGGGACCGATGCCTGACAGCAGCATCAGTCTTGGGGTATCGATCGCCCCGGCACAAATCACAGTCTCCTCTGTAGCTAGGACATGGTGCTTTTGCCCAGATTTCAAAGTGACGTTTACTCCGGCAACAACATCTCCCGCCCCAACTATCAGCTTTGAAACCCATGCATCTGTCAGGATATGGAGATTGGGTCGAGTCTCCTTGCCGAGTAGTACTGGGTGGATGTAGTTGACGCTGGCACTGCTGCGACGCTTGTCATCGGGGTAGTACGCGCATGTGATCCAGCCTGCGCCTCCCTGAAGATTACCATGCTGTCCCAGAGCTTTATTGAAATCATGCACCAGTGGGACGCCGGTAGCAGTGGTAGCAGACTCGAGCCAGTCCTTGCACAGTTCATTCCGGTGCCTCGGGTCCACAACTTGCATATTAGTGCGGAGCTTGCCCAAGAGGCGACTAAAGGTGTCAAAGGACCATCCCTTAACGCCTAACTTGGCCCACTGTCGCATGTCATACTCAAATGGTCGCATTGCAACACAGTCGTTGTGGCTGGAGCATCCTCCGAGCATTTTGGCTCGGCTCATCCGAATGTTTCCGTTTCCTGACGTAGGGCGTGTTAGGGAGGTCATCGAGGAAATATTAGGTATCTAGTTAGAAGACCCCTTACCTCGTTCTTGGGGGGCAATTGGGTAATCGTAATCCATATCGCCACCGAGAAGGTTGATGCATCTTTGCAAGTAGAGAACCTCGTTGTTGCCCAGGTCGCTAGGTCCGCCTTCCAATAGGAGAACCGTTTTAGTTGGAAGATATTCGGTCAGTCTACTGGCGATCACACAACCAGCCGTGCCTCCTCCAACGACTACAAAGTCGTAGCGAACCGTGGAAGAGGAGAGATCAGTAAGAATAGTCATATTGGAAGTGCGGCAGCTAGTGATCAGTACTGGAAGAATCGAAGCCGGAGATGCTGGCAGGCAGCTCCCTCAACTTTATATCGGCTTCAGAGGCGCCGGTGCGGGCAGGTGAGCTGTGACAAGTGATCTCTTGAATCCATAGCCTGACCAAATGCGTTCAGTCGGCGATGATAACGCGGTTCGTACTCATTGGAACCAACCAGGGTCCATTGTCAGGAATAAGGCGATATGCAAATCGCCGATTTATCGAATTAGGAATGTTTCATCACCGCCTGAACGAGTTCGTTCTTGTGGAGTTAGTTTTGTGGAGTTAGTTTTGTGGAGTTAGTCTTTTGAATCCCACTAAAGTCATGCGATAACTACTAGATAGAGATCAAGTGGGTCGCGTCGGGTCAACCGTTTCTTCGCCGCATGTGGAAAGTTGCCCCCGCTTGCTGGAATAATGGCGAATGGAAAGTTCATCCACTATTCCTGTCCCTCCTGCTAACCCACTATACGGATGCTAACCGAGTTGATGAGTGAAGAGAGACCTAAGTGCTGATGTAGAATTGTGTCGAGACGAGCATTACGCTGACCTAGTACTGGAATTCTAGCAGGGAAGTACACGTATGGTTAATCGGTTTTTAAAGGTTTAAAAAAATTGAAGGATACATGGTTACGATTAGCTTATCCAAGATGACGGACTTATATTCAATTCAACAGTAATTCCAGGAAATTGGCAAAATATCCCATTCCACAACATGTTCCTTCTTCCATGTGGCTCTCCTCTCAGTCGGAATGAGAATCCTGTGCCGCATCTTCTAAATTGAGTCGGAAAGCGTGGCGTCCCCGGAGCCACCAGGAAACACCAATATAGAGACCCGCTATCCCATAGAAGAGCGAGATATAGTTCATATCTGGTTGGCAGTGTCAGCATATCCATCCACCTCATGATTCCCCTTTTGTTAAAAACGTACTATTAACCTCCACCGGGATGACATATGGGAATGAATAGAAGATCACCGTGAAAAGACAGAAGGCGGCGGTGATGATTCTCGCAATAACGCCCAAACGACCGGTGAAGAAAGGGCCCCGTGGCTGATTCGAGCCACGCCAAAGGGAGAAAAGCATCGGAATCGTGTATGATAAATACGGAAAGGTTACGACTCCGCATATCAGACTAGAAAATAAGTAGTAGTTAGCCCTGAAAATAAAAGACAAATTGAACAATGTGAAGGCACCTATTGAAAGCGACGGATGAGAAGATTGAGAGAAGGAGAAGCAAAATATTGATCCCAAGGCCCAAAAGGTGAGCATTTAAAGGTATGCCCAGGGTTGGCGACACCTGGCTCCATAATCGAGAAAGCGGCAGGCCATTGTCGCGCGAGAATGACCATATCAGCCGAGATTGATAAGTGTGGGTGGATATAAGACAAAAGAAGTATGTAAGTATAACCAGCATGATAAGTAAATACGCGCCAACTTTACTCTTGCCCAGTGCGTAGTAAAACAGCGCCAGCAATGGAACGCCAGTTGGCGTACCCACAATCGCGTCATAGTCAGTCGCTGCATAAGCAAGTACACAAGCCATCGGAAAGCAAGTGATAAAACCAATGATGATGGTGAAGAATATCGCCTTTGGTATATCCCTCTCGGGGCGTTTTGTCTCCTCGGCAAGATGGACGGTGGCATCGATCATGGCAAACGCGTAGTTGGTTCCGAGTAGGCCAGCACAGAATGCAATGCCAGTCTGTGACCATCCACTATTATTGTCGAAACTTGTAAAGATGTGAGATACCGGCGAATGAGTCGTCGCTTTGATGGGAACTACTAATATTATTACCACACAGGACAGGAGGCTCGTCCAGAGTCCTAGCACTGACGCCTTCCGGACGAGCCATTCAAACATGTTGCCCACGGCGGTTAACGAGATGAACGCGAGGGCGACAAGGTAAATCTGCCAGGGTTTGATATTTCTTGCTTCTTTGTCAGAACAGACCACCAGGTCTCTGTTACGAGCATCAAGAGGCTCTTTCTACACTCACAAATCCGGGTAGGCTAATTGAACACAGCCCATAATCATCTGGCTCGGAGCCAAAGCGGAGCCTGCCCCGCCAAAGACAGCGCCGCATATGGAGAGCACTCCAGTGACGTACGCTGCCGACCGACGATATTTCGGCGGGGCCAACTGCATGGACCAGTAGTACTGTCCACCGGAGTTTGGCATCGCACTCATGAGCTCCGATAAACCGATTCCCATGATAGTGCTGAAGAAGGCAGTGACAATGATTCCATAGACGAGCGTCGCTGGGCCTCCAGTCGATATCGATGTACTGAATCCACCAGCTACCCCGATCCATGAATTTGTCACCGAAAACCCTGACCCGATGAGTTGTAATAAGGAGAAGCTGCGGTTCATCTCTGAGGAAGGAGGGCCGGCATCTTTGCCAAGTTTAGTCAGGGTTCTTCTCAACCCAGTGGTGTCAACTCGTAGACTCACCGATTATATCTGCCGTATTGATATCCATTTCCTCTCCCCCATGTTGCATGGTCTTTTTCTCCGAGGTTGCATCCATGACTTCAAAAGACAAGAGTCAAGTATAAGATGATTAGTAGGGGGATTCAAGGACCTGTCAATCCACTGCGGAATCACACATAGATATATCTGATTTATATCCAGCTCGCTATCTCATCTGCTGGAATTGGGTGTGAACGAACCCGGATATAGGGTAACTTTCATGCCGTCAACTTTCCAAAATAGGAAAGCGCACGCTAAGGTTGATCAATCTAAGTGAAAGTATGCCTCGCTCCTCAATTGGCTATCCCCAAGGCTTCGGGGGGCTAGATGGCCTGCTTATGGAAGTGTTCAGTACGTATCACCAGAGATAGCGAGGAAGGAGAAAGAGAAACCTGAAGGGGATTAGTATACTATTGGTGCCAACTAACACCCTGTATCCGGAAAACCGGGGTTCTCATAGCAAGCGTTATTTGATTCAATCATGCATCCCTGCTAGTTTTGAGAAAAAAGCCTTGACCAACGAGCCAAGGTGGACTCAGCCCCAGGATTACTGAGTGTGGGAGTCCCCAACTTCTTGGTATCCACCCGACCTGGAATTTTTAAAGTTTGAGCCAATCAGAAATTGGCTGTTACACTACTAACCAATAAAAGCTCATCTTCATTAGGTATCACGTGCTTAATTATGGGGCTGAAAAGCCAAGTGCAATTTTTCCAGAACGGAACAACTTTACCATTTTTTAGGAATGTCAAAAATGGAAAACCTCCAATTGCTATGAAAACATTCAGAAAAGACCGGAAAATATTTTTTCTAGGTTTTTTTTTTACTTTGTGTGTTGTGGTGAACAGGTCTTCCTTTGCTCCTTGAGAGTGCCAGTGGGTCAGATTAATGTGGGGAAGAAGAGGGCTCTTGATTTCACCAATGAGAGGTCCGGTCCTGCAGGTACCGCTAATTCATCAGATTAGGAAAAGCCTCGGATACAACAGCCAAAATGTAGGCCAATCAGAGACGGGGTGTTTCCTCCCGAAGGACAAGAACTAGAAGGTCAACCACAACGTAGAAGGCTGAACACAAGACGTTTGCCTTAGGGAGGGTTGGCTCTTGGTGGCCTATCACAAAGCTGCGCGCTTTGACTAGTAGTACCTCCGCTGTTCCATAGTTTGTAGCTGGTGGATGAGGAAGGTCATGTACTAATCATCGTCTTATCCAAATTCTGACTTTCTAGATTAGTAATGTTGCACCTGTGCTAGAATTCAATCCCATTAGAATGTAGCATTGTGGGGGGCTTCTTTTATTATTGTAAAGACATAGATATAGATACGACTATAGATATATATTGAGTGACCCCAGGCAAGGGTTGTTTTCCAGAAAAGTATTACTTGGCTACATCTGAAGGCGCCCTTTTTGTTGGTCATCTCTCAATTTTCCTATTCTCTGCCCCCTAATTCAAGAGGGAAAAGCTGAAAAATATCAATACCGTTACAAGCACGGGTATAGGATGCATATATTCTACATACTACCTGTCCACCCATGGCGTGGACAATTCAATGTGTCGATGTAGGGGAGGTTGGGGGTAGCGGGCACTCGAATTGATCCCTAAGTGCTATCGGCAGTACCACGGTCGGAACCAGGCCGACCCCACGTTCGAAGTTTCGCCGAAGATGTTAAATGACAACGCGCATTCCCAAATTCTCCCCCCTGTCGCCACTTCTCCAGCGCCCTTCAAGATGCCTCGTCCGTCTCTCCGTGTTCGCTTCGCTCCGATCACAATAAACAACACTCCTCCGCCCGAAATTACAGAAACGCCCGAAAATCAAACAAGTATCAATCCCAAAAAATACAAGAAACGGCCCCGGCAAAGAAGCCAGACCGGATGCCGCGAATGTCGCACACTCCGCGTGAAATGCGACGAAGCTTTTCCCGTGTGCCAGCGGTGTCAAAGACGAGGATTGACGTGCACACCCCCAGTTCCATTAACGAAGTGGCAAGTCGAAGTACCATGTATGGTCTCACGATTAGGCCAGCGTTCGGATCAGCGGCTTCTGCAACACTGGTTCGAAAAGACAAGCCAGATCATGGTCATCGACCGGAACAATAATCCATTCTCCTTTGAACTTCTTCGCTATCTTTTCGAAGCGCCTTCACTTCTACATACAATCCAATCGATAAGTGCGGGCCATGAACACTCCTTCCCCCCCTCCGGACCAGTTCTTGCTCTCGAGGAGAGATGCAAAGCACTCGAGCAGCTGCGCCATGAACTGGCAGCCTCTAGAATTGGCAACGTGGCCCTTTTCTTTACGGCGCTATTAATGGGATTTTCGGTGTGGGTGAGTCATGACAGGGCGGATTTCGGGCAAGAACACCTCTTTGCCGCCCGCACTATGTTGACCCATATTCTCGAATCGCGACAATCTTCCGCAACACTGGATGAGCAAACGCGGTGCGTTGTTGGGTCCTACTTATATTGGGATCTGATGACATCATTCCTCGTACACCCTCTCGAACAGCTACCCCTGGACGGCTCCGGTGGCTCTTTGATTTACGAAGCCATTCATAAAATGGGGAACTCCTACCATCCAATCTACGGCCAAGGCACCGGTCTTGTCTATCAATTGAGTATCATTGGCCGTTACGTCAGACAGGTTTTCGAATATGAAATGCAAGATGTCTTTTTTGAGGACGAAATAGAAAACAAGCTACAATCCTGGAATATCCCAGATAACTGCGAGGAATCGCTTATTTTGCTGTATGAAGCCTTCCGCAACCACGGTTTGGTTATGTTGAATTGCGCTCGCCGACACGTTCGCTACTTGGAAGATACCCCTGCAGATATGGTCGCTGATCTTCAGATACAAATACAGCAAGATGCTCGATTAGTGGTGAGTGGTCTGATTCAAATACCGGCAAGCTCGAATTGCGTGGCTCTGCAGTCAATACCTTTGCTTGCTTCGGGCTCCGAGTTAACGGAAGAGGATGGGTTATTGCGGAGAGAAGTTCGGGAGCGACTACTTGCCATTTACTCGATGATCAGGGTTCCTGCTCTACTTTGGGCAATTGATCTTTTGGACGAAATTTGGGTTCTTCGTGACTGCGGGATCAGGACGTGGTGGCTGGAACAGATGTTGCAGAGGGGTCAGCGACTGCTCTTGGGATAACTCGGTACTATAGAAATTTAATGCATAATGCGAAAGTCACATATATGAGATCATGACACGCCTTACACGCAAAGGGAGAGCATTACTACATTCCTCCCGCTGAAATGAGGTGTCGATCAACGATAACCATGGCATTACGCCCCTGATTTGGGCCCGTTATCACTCCATACTATTCTCTTTCCTTATTCCTTGTTACAGGGGATATTATCTGATGCTAGAGCTTCTTATCTCACATAGTGTCGGCATAGGCTACCCTTGCCGCTACCGAAATATATATCCCCTCTTATAATGTTGACATCTTTCTATGGATGGGGTATTACTATATTGGGGTATTTTTGTGACTGTTAAATTATAAGTAGTAAATTTAAAAAGCATTAATACTCTATTTCTATATGAAACGGAAGGCATTTTTAATGTTTTGGTCGGGATATATCCGTCGCAGCACCCCCGGGTAACGGATTTTTCGGGCCGGATATGACATCATTTTTGATCAAGTATAGCCATGGCAGTGTACGACTGTTCTAGGCCTGTTATCGCCCCATGTAATCCTTTGCTCCTCTTCCTTGTGAGATAGGATATTTCTCTCTCATGGGGGGGAGGCTCATCTCACATCGTGCTAACTTCCTTTTTCGGTCTGTATGCGATGAGGACCCACTGATATGGACGCTTAACCGCGATAAGGGTAAAGCCTGGGCAGCACACCACGAATTCCCCTGCCATTGGACGTGGTATCCGATTATTTGCGGGGTATCATGTATCGGACCTTTGTGATTCAGGTATCTTTTTTTCACCAGATTCTTATTGACAGAATATGTTTGTGATTAATGCACCGAGACTAATGCAGTTTTTGAATAACGCTAAAAGTATCTTCGATTTTAATAAGCAACTTGAAGGATTTAGCAGGTTTGAGGGCTGCCCGGGTTTTCTCAGCTTGTGTACGACTCGTATTTAGTGCCAATACTAGTACATAAGTAATACAGAAAAATACAAGCCAGAGACTCGTCGGGGTTAAAAGCATCGCCCAAGCCCGCAGATTGTATGTGAGCAATCAGTCCTCAACGCTGCTTTTAATCCTGGTTACTTGGCCACCCCAAGAAACCTTCCATTCCCGTCACGATGATTAAAGTCACAATTCTCGGTGCAGGGTAAGTGAGACCCATAAAATTCAGCCATCAGTTTCTCATTCTCAACAGGGTCACTGGTATGACAATTGCCAGTCAGCTGCCCCTTGACTACGATGTGAGAATTGTAGGAGAGCATCTTCCCGGTGACGCTCGTACTAAGGAATGGGCTAGTCCCTGGGCTGGTGCGTGTTGGGTTGGTGTTCAGGGCTCAGCTCCAAGGGATCAGAAATTGCAGCTCGATGCTCTCACAGGGCTGTGGAAGCTTGCTCGAGCGAATCCCGACTCGGGGCTTCGGATATCGCGAATCACGGAAATTATGGAGCATGGAACAAAGGAGGGGGTTTGGTTTCAATATAAGGTCCCCGACTTTCGATTTCTCAGCCAACAAGAGCTACCCGATGCTGCTCTATTCGGTATTGAGTATTCATCGGTCGTGATCTCCCCGACCGTATTTCTCCCTTGGATGAGAGCTAGACTCGAAGCACGAGGGGTCAGATTTGAGCGCATTGGAAAAGTGAATGCCTTGAGTGACCTGAAAGCCCGTGGCCATGATATTCTCATCAACGCGGCTGGCGCGAACTCCAAGGTTTTGGAAGATGTTGCGGATGCGACTTTGATACCTTACCGCCTCCAGTCCATTGTTATCAAGTCTGATTATGACGGTGCTTTTATTTATCGCGGGAAAAACGATTACTATTTCAATATGTTTGGCCGAGGGGATGGAACAGCTTACATTGGGGGTATTAAGACCTTGGGGAGTCATGATCGTAAAGTTTATGATCAGGACCGACAAACGGTGAGTTGTTAATGAGACAGTTTAGCACAGAAAGCATTGCTGACCCTCACAAGATATTAACTAGGGGAAACAAACTATTGCCAGATATCCTCCCCTCAAGCAAACCCGAAGACTATGACATTCTGTACGATATTGGTATGACATACAGCTTCAGATCCAAAGAGAATGGAGGTAGTAGAGTAGAAGGGGAAATTAACCGGGGACAAAAAGTCGTCCATGCCTATGGGCAGGAGGCAGGCGGTTACAGCAACAGTTTTGGAATTGCCCGAAAGGCTGCTGAAAAAGTTGCCGAGTTCGTCTACGAAATGCCCCCAAAGAGCAAGCTTTGATAGAGGCACCAAATAGCATTAATGAGCAGAAGATTATTTCAGTCTCAGAAAGCAAGCGTAAATTGGTCTCAATATGTGTAACATCATTATCCGGGTGAGTTGTATACTTGCGGTGTATGATAGATTGATCCTCTCCAAGAGGACCGACCAGCAGTCCGGCAGGAGAGGCAGCATAGGACAATGTAATGATAATATATTGATCTGTAATTAAGCTAGATACATATTTTCATTTGAAGAAAAAGTCCTGGGAAGTTTAGTGGTTGCCAATGCATTGTTATAGGTGGGGGTATGGATGGAGAGAAGCACAAAAGTGACACGCATATTAAAAGTTTACCAAGTATATCCTTCAAAGGAAAAGAAAGACCGCAAGGATATGCCTAATTTCTTGATAATATGATGAATAAGAACTGAATGAACACCAAAGAGGAGGAAATGCTCAAGTCAAACGTTGAAAAAAAAAATAACAAGAAAACATGGGATCATCACAGCTCCTTTTACCCACGGAGTCCAAAAGTACTCCCTTCCATTACGCACTTAATCGTCTCTGCAGCCCTGTCAACACCCATCCTGCACCCTGTGGAAATTCAATTCCAGCCGGTGACCCGCCGGTCCAGCAAGATAAGCGTCCAGCAATTCCATGGACCCGTGGTCATGAATAGTCGTCGTAAAGTTCGCGTACACAGTCGCAACGAGGAATTTCATCGCTGGCACATCATTAGCGAGTTGCCTCTTAAAAGAGAGTAAATGGAAAATAACGAGCAGACTTACAATAAAACGCAAAATTGCTTCCAATGCACATCCTTCCCCCACTGCTAAACGCCCAGAACCAATGCTTCATATTGGCCAACTGTTCCGGTGAAGCATCCAGCCATCGTTCCGGCTTCCACCGATGCGGATCAGGGAAGATCTCCGGTGTCCTGTGTAGAATATACCCGTAGCTCTGAACCGTTGTCCCAGCAGGGATATTCTCATACCCAGCCAAAGAACACTCCTTGGGCACAGTTCTCGGCTGACCACCAGGAACAGACGGCCAGAGTCGCAGCGTCTCCATGATGACAGCGTGTAGAATGGGAAGCGCATCGATGTCCCTGGGATCTGGGATATCATCAACCTCGATCTTTTGGCCTTCCTTTACCCTAGGCGAAGGGCTAAGTGTCATAACCTCCTCGCGAAGCTTAGCTTGCCATTGCGGATTCCGACACATCTCGTAGAAGAGATACGTCTCGGTATTTCCACTGGTTTCAAAGGCGGCGGAATTATGGGCGAACATGTCGCTTGCTATCTTCATTCGCTGGGGGTATTCCTTTGACTTGGCTTGGAGGCTGCTCATGGCCTTGATTGCCTGTTCGAAAACAACGGGCTTGTCGTCTGGTGAGAGTTGCTTCCCGCTGGCGAGAAGCTGGTGTGCCTTGTCGCATTTTTCTAGGTTCCAGTCTTCGATGGCGCCGAATCGTTGATCGACGAGTTTGGGGATTAGATATAGGCCTACTTTTCGTAGAGAATTGGCGAACTTGGGGAAGTAATATGACCAGAAGAGGTAGGGATAGGGGGCGAAGAATCCGGCGAGATACATTTTTCGTTCTGCTTCGTTCTCGACGAAGTTGCTACCTAGTGAGCGACCGTACTGCCATTGTACGAAGGTGTCCATTGAGTAGGAATAGTTCATCTCAAGGGTTTCGACGGGTGTGCCTGCGGTGGCGGCTCTGTGGAGAAGCGGGATATAGCGACCGAAAAGGACATCGCGGGTGGCGGCGCGTGCGGTTGGTGATGCAAGCACAAACGACTTGGAGAACGTGTTCGATATGATTCTCTTGCGGGCTGAGTGTTCTGCGTTATCCTCGAAGGTGAAGATATTCTCCGTCCTGTGCGCGAAACCGATAAGCGTCCGTCTATTTTTGTGGTTATCTGGCCAGCCACTTACTGATAAATCGCAAATCCGTTCCAGTAAAACTCGGGTTTGGGAAAGCCTCCCTGGTAAATCTTCTTCAGGCCCTCCTCATAGCAGTTGATGCTAACCGTGCTCGGTGCGAGGAGAACTCCAGGTCCGAGTTTCATGTGTTTGTCATATACGGTGCGGTTCTCCTGGCTGGACCATTTCATCCAGTAGAGCCAGAGGGGGCAGAAACGGCATGACCAGTGGGCAGCTGGAATCTTAGCTAGTGGTGAAACAAAAAAGGGATATATCAACGCTTTATAAACCAACACGCCTAAAAGCGCAAGCAACGCCGCGTATGACGGGCGGAGCTCCATGTTTGTGTGTGGTGGTTTGAAGAAATGGACAGACGGGGGGGGGGCGACGCATATGATGTTCGTCTTATATACCCCGACCTCCTTGCTGGATGCGTGGTTCCAAGAACAGGCGTCTGATATTCAACTTTTCACCTAATAAAAAATAAAAAAGCGTCGCAAGCAAAGTCGCCCATATTACGTGAATGAAAACTGGCAAGAGACCGATTTCCCTATCTTCCACAGCCACCCCACCTTCCACTCAGGGTCACAATCCGATATTTTGTCGCGCGATGGGTGCAGCCGCGAGGATGTCACTTGACTAAAAAGATGCAGAATGCGAACCTCCAGGTTTGTCTCCAGTACTATTGGACATAATTCCAGCTTCCTGTCTGGGTTTGTAGAATTTTGATTGGAGATTTCGCACCCCACACTCTCACTTTAGCGGGCCCTAACTTACCCGTTTTGGCACCGAGACGGTCACCGGCTCAGCATTAGTAGCCCGCGAAGCACCCGAACTGGGAAATTTGAACAGCTTCGATCCACTGATTCTGTCGATGACGCTATTCTAACCAGGAGAGGCAGGCAAGTTGTGAAGACTCAAGATCCATCATAGTGGGTTTCGATAAGGGAGGTAACGGTGCTCCCCGCGCTTGTGAAAAAGCGGGATTGATTACCGAATCGTTTGCCCGGGCATCCAAATTAGGTTAATATGATCAGAATCTAGTAGGCCCAAGGAGCGTGGTACGTATATGGAATCGATGACATACAGCGGAGAACAATTTGCAGCAGAGGGTATGGATTCCGTTTGCAGTGGAAACCTATGAAAGCTATGTCTTTCAAAGGAATCAGGTAGATAGAACAAAAACAACTCCCATTAGCTCTCCTACTTCTACAGACACTGCAAGAAAAAGCAATTGAACCGATTACATTGTTTCCATAGTACATGATACAACCACAGTTCCGTTTAATTCCATGTCCCTCCCAACAGGTCCCACAAACACAAGATGTCCTCAACACTTAAAGCAAAGTAACCCGCTCCTTATCCAAAAACACAGCCACATTGGCAAAGTCCGGCCCAAATGTAAAGTCCACCGTTGTGCCCTTCTTCAGATAAACGAACTCGCCCTTGTTGAGTGTGAAGTGGTCGCCACCGTGAACATTGAGCTTAATCCAGCCACTGGTGACAAAGAAGAACTCGTCGCATGGATATGTCAGAGTTGCTGTTCCGGTCTCTTTGGCGGCGGCAGCAACAATCTTTCCGTCTTCGGAGCGGTATATAATGGACTTTTCGCCTCCGTATTCAGGTAATGGCTCCCAGGGGAAGGATGTGTAGGGTCCGTAGGGGATGGCGGCGGGGTCATCGGAGCCGGTGAGGTTGGGGACGCAGGGGGCCATGGTTGCGGGGCTGGAGTCTGAGGAGGGATGGATGTCTTGGAGGATAGAGGAGAGAGAATGCCTAATGAGATGTGTGGGCTAGGAATGGAGGGTAGGATGGAGGTGTAAATAAATACTTTTGAGAGATGGTGGGTGTTCGCATTTCTCCCCAAATGGGAAACTCGATAGGCCCACACCCGAGCGGGGTTTGCCATGAGTTCTCGGATACCAAGAAAACATCCATAGTCCATGGGTATCTGACGGTTTTGGAAAGAAAAATAGGAGTCGCGCGCGATAGAACTGAAAAGAGATAAAACTTATATTGAGTTGCTTATGAATAAACCCGTTACGTTTGACTAATTACACCCCGTTTTGCTTCCTCCCCGCCGTAAAACTAGGAAACCCATCACCAATCTCCTTCTTCACCCACTCGAGATAGCTTCGCAACCCCCCAAAGTAGAAGTTCGTGCTCGATTTGCGCCCGGGGATATTCTGGCCAAAGATCCAGCTCGCTGTAGTCTTGAACAGGGAGCCCTCGACAAGTTCGTCGCAATGGTCAATCCAGCCCCGTTCCGCTGCCTCCGAAACTTCCATCACCACACCATCTGACTTTTTCTTCTCGGCGTACTCAATACAGGACATGGCAAAATTGATTTCGCTCTCGATAACGGGTGGGAAATTGGCAAACGGCCCCTGAGGACCCGCCACGATGAACATGTTGGGGAATCCAGCGCACGCAATTGCCCCGAAGGCCGTCGGGCCATTTTTCCA
The DNA here is from genome assembly GCA_027569045.1 of Aspergillus biplanus. NCBI lineage: Eukaryota > Fungi > Ascomycota > Eurotiomycetes > Eurotiales > Aspergillaceae > Aspergillus > Aspergillus biplanus. The sequence goes on from JAPDEJ010000043.1 coordinate 159,399, forward strand.
ATGGTCCTGGATTGTCTTTCCATCTCTGCCAACAATATTAATGCGCATATAATTACCCTCGATTGCATCGAATCCGGTAGCAAAGATCACCACATCGAGTTTATGCACGGTGCCATCACTCTGTCGAATCCCCTCGGGTACAATCTCAGCGATCGGGGTTGTCTTAATATCAATCACGTCCACGTTCTCCCGGTTGAAAATCTCGTAGTATCCGCTATCACATAGAGGGCGACGGGCATATAGGTCATTCGGCTTCAAGATGGCCGCCTTTCGGGGATCCTTGACAATCTCGTCGATCTTGCTGCGGATAAAGTCGCAAGCGGCGTTGTTGGCTTCGAGACTCGTCGTAATATCTCCAAAGGCACTGAACATAAAGCGAAACGCGTTTCCTGCATCCCACACCTCCTGGAATGCCTCCCGTCGCTCGTCCGGGGTGGCATCTACGGCCTTCCGGTCTGTCTCGGGGACTCCGAAGCCCACATTGGACGACCAGACACCGTCCCAGATTTTATCGTAGGATGCGTTGATGTTTTCGCGGTACTCTTTCGTAACGGGGCCTTGACCACTGGGAACGGAGTACTGGGGATGTCGTTGGAAGGATTTCAGCTCCCCGACCATGGGCGCAATGGCAGTCATGACCTGGGTACCCGTTGACCCGTTTCCAATAATTCCGACCTTCTTTCCGCGCAGGTCCAGCGTCTCAGGCCATCGCGCGGTGTGAACCAGGTCCCCAGCGAAAGAAGAAATGCCAGGAATATCCGGATAGTGAACCTTGGACAACAGACCCAGCGAGTTGATCAAGTAGCGCGCGAAAACAGTTCCGGTTGAACAGGTAATGCGCCACTGGTTTTGACTCTCATCCCAGGTAGCTGCGGTCATTTCGGTCTGGAAATGCATGTACCGACGCAAATCATGTTTGTCGGTGATATGTTGTAGATATTTCAGGATCTCGGGTTGGTAGACGTAGCGGTGTGTCCATTCGTAGGTCTGTAGGTCTTCCTTATCCCACGAGTATCGATACAGATAGCTCTCGGTATCGCTCATGGCACCGGGGTAGCGATTCCAGTACCATGTTCCGCCAACATCCTCTGCGATATCGATACATCTGACTGTCATTCCCATGCGCGATAGGCGGTAGGTGGAGTAGATCCCGCCGACGCCGGCACCGACAACGAACGCATCAACGTGGATTGGTTCAGACACTGTGGGATGAGGCATGACGCTGTATAGTACCTAGGTAGGTAGGTAATGATGTGATGAGGAAGGACTGTGCAATGACCTGGTCTGCATTTTGTGGAATATATATGCCGGTTTTCCAATCCCAGAAATTCTCCATCGCCTGCTACATCCCCTCGCATACGATCCCCATACGGTAAGCTAGGGGACCTAGATAGTATGGTTTGATAAGGCCGACAGACTGCTACAACCTGACCGTGGAACCCGTTGTGTATGAAGTGGTAGCGGGGTATGCTAATCTTTTCGCACCATCCATCGCGTCTTCGCCCGATTAGGAAGGTGGCGTTTAGTTCCAATCAATTCCGAGTAACCCGCGGGAGTAACCAACCCCTCATATGAGTGTGTCCATAGTATAGGAACTAGATACGTCAGAGGGATTTATTCTTTGAATGTTGAAAAATGGTATCTGGGAAGGAAGATGAAAAGAAGGAAAATATATGTAAAAAGTACTCGTTCTTGAGTAAATTAGCAATAGTCCTCCTACAGAGATAAAGAGTAAATAACCTTTACTACACAAAATACTATCTAGATTAAGACGTCTCATATTTCGATGAAAGGACATTCCTCGAAAAGGATCCAAGCCACTGGATGGCGGCAATTTAAAGAAAGACGCGAAGAAATGGAGGTCAAATTAAGTAGGTAAAAAGCAGTCGCTAGTTCGCAAAATAGGTCTCCCGTGGCCCTGTCCACAGTGATACCAAAGGCCCTGTCTTCCCAGCAACCGGGTCGTCAGGCATAGGGACTGCCATTGTCTCTGCCCTCACCGCGGGAAGGTCAAGTTCCTCGTCTCCATTCCTGCTAACCCAGTGGGGTGATCCCTATACTCGCGGTAAAAAACCACGTCGCGTTAGCTAGGAGTGCTTTCACCCCATCAGAATGCCGAGAGGGGATACTTGAGGGCCATACATTGGGGAAAAAGGAAATAAATCGGTAATTATCGTGGTCGGTGATGTTAGAATGCCCAGTTCCGGCTGGGTGCACAATCACATCGCCCGCTTTGAGGGTTAAACGCAGGCCTGGATGGGTGGATAGGTCATCTAGCTTGCCGACGCCCATCAGGACATCTGAGGAACCTGAGATGATGGCTGGAAAGAAAATAGGGATTAGACACCTTTCGATACGAGGGGGCTGTTTTCATGGTTAATACTGACCGTAGCATTCGTGGACATTGGGGTGGAAATGTCGCCTGTAAATTGCTGGCCAGATTGGGCCCTGCAATATTCAAACCACGCTGTTAGGATTGTCTGCGTACAGTGGCAGGATGAATAATCTCCTTACTTTTCGGAACCAGCCATTCTTCTCGATGAATTGCTGAGCTGCTTCTTCCGTTCGTGGCTCTGGTAGTATGTCCCGATAAACCAGGACTGGTAGGGCACTGTTCGGAACATGATCAGTTGGGGGCAGTATATACTGTTCTGGACAAACCTGTTTGTCGGAATTTGATGAAGACATGGCTGTCATAGCTAGAGCTAGAGTTGATGCTGATACTCAACCGTTGGGCTTGAGCTGGGTGAAGATAGATCTGATATACCTTCCACGTGGGGTGGTCGCATACCCACTTACTTAGTTCGGCTAGAACGCGAACCATCATTGATGAACGGGCAAGATAAGATGTGCTTCTACGAAAGAGGAGTTTTCGACTGGGCTAGCCTCTCACCATTGTACCCCCGCGGGGTCTTCCGGGGGGGTCATATGTCCCCCAGTTTCTAGATATAGGTTGCTCGCGGGGGAACTTGGACAATTTGGCCTGAGATTCACTAGGCTCAAGATAGAGATGACGATGTAATAGCAGAACTATGGCTTCATAATAACTTGGAAGAAAAAATCATGATAGTGCAAAATAGATCATCCATGAACCAACTCTAACTAATTATCCCACCATAAGTCTCCAACCTTTAGAAGTCATTAGCTCCAGCCACGTTATTTCATCGCCTTTCTCACGCAGATTCCAGATCTCCTCCAGGAGCTCTAAAGCCCACATATTCACTGGGAGCCGATTCACGGATATCAACGCTTTGTATCTCCGACGGACCTCGTCGCGCTGTGGCTCGTCATGGACAGTCAGTTCCGAGCCAGCAATGAGGAGCTGAAGGGACTGTAGATTCAGATACGAAGATGTAATCGGAGTCCGAGAGAGACCTTCGATTGTCATCCTCGCATAATCCCCGATTAGCTGCTCCGTGTCATTAGCTTGGGTGAAGGTTGGCTCGGGACCTTCCTCGCTCGCCGTCGGGCTCGGGCCAGGGTTAGCGCTATAGGACTGGAAAGGCCAGCGCCTTGCAATGCGGTATATGGTAATCAACCCGATTTTGCGATATCCATCACTCAGCAAGTGCAGTTCAGAATCACGCTGTGTTGGGGCGATATCACCCAGCAGCCGCTCCTCGAATATCATCTCCAGCGAGGGATCTCGCACAGCACCGTCAACCACCCGTCGAAAATACCTCCCAATCTCGGCAAGCAAATAAAATGATTCCGTAGAATATCCCATCGTGGGGTGAAATATATCCTTCGTCTTTGACACAAAGGAGTCTATAACCGGGTTCTCGAGGGGCATTTGCTCGGACGGGTCGACCAGAAACGAGCAGACCATGTCCCAGTATATGTATTTCCCGACAACATAATGGCCAAAGCTGTAGCTGATATCCAGATCCCGGATGACATGGTCCAGCATGGCTCTAGCGGCGAGGAGATGCTCTCTTCCAAACTCGGCCCTAGAATTATCCACCCACGCCGCGAGGAGACCTAGGATTATAGTCGTGAGGAATTTTAGCTGGGCAGATCCCGTGCCCCCACACAGCTCGTTTCGAAACGCTGATAGGGCCTTCCCCTGCTCCTCCAGACACGTAACGAGCGCCGTCGGTTGGAAAAACTGTTTGTGCGCCGCGCTAATTGATTGAAGAACGTGGAGCAGAGCCGGGGACGTGAACAGGTGATCTATCACTGAATACGAGAGAGGATTGTTGTCTGGGTCCAGAACCATGATGTGACTTGCGCTCTCGAACCAGTGTCGCATGAGGGGCTCGTTCGCATGTTTTTGGGGGAGTAACGGGGCCTTGGAATACGCTGATAGTGGCATTTCGATTCGCCATTGAGGCTTTCGCTGCTCCATCACACAGATCCCTCCGCGTTTCTGGCATCGGAGACACACCGGAAAGGTTTCATCGCATTTCACGTGTCTACTCTTGCACTGGAGACATCCGAATCGGCTGCGTTGAGCCCGTTTGCTCTCTTGTGTGTTGGTGCTGCTTGTAGTCGCCTCCTGGGCTCGCAGCTCCTGGACCTGGACATCTTGCGACGGCTTGCGAGGCGCCCATCTAACATGAAATCGGCTAGGTGTCCCGCGACCCATCTTGGCTGCGAAAAGGAATTGTTCACTTTGGCTGATGCCGGTGTTGGATAGAATAACCTTTGGAATGTCATTCACGGCCAAGACACCTTCGCGGACAGTCCCAATGCGGAAGGTGAGCTAAAATTTAGGGTGGATTTTGGTGCTTGCGGGGTAGCCAATCACCTCCTTCTCTGCATTCAGCATCAAGATGGGGACTACCGAGACCACAATCAGAAGGAATAATGGCTTTGATTTTATTATTTGGTTACAAACTAGACCGCTCAATCAGAGGGGCGCCCTGCTCCGGTTCCACCCCATTTTCCACCACGCTGCCATTCACCTCTGGCCTTGGCCCGTGGTTGAGCACCGGCGGTACATCAATGGTGTCCAAGTACTCGACTCTTCCGGTCTCCATCTGTGCCCGCGTGAGTCCATTCCCGAACCAGGAGAATATGCTTCCCTGCGATTCCTTTCGGAGCTTGAAGTGGTAGTCTTCCCACCGTGGCTCTTCCAGTGCCCGCATCATATGGGTTGCTGAGCCTGGCCATAATGTGCTCACGCGGACGGCTCCGTTATCGCCCTTGAAAAATGAGTTACACTGAGAGCAACGAATGTTAGCCTGTATCTATTGACCATGTATGACTAGCCTCCGAGGAAGTATGGCTGCTCTCACCTGAGACGTAAAGACAGTCTTCTCAAAATACTTGTCCATGTGAGCGTTGAATGCATCGAGTGCCTCCATGCTAATCGGCCCCTTGTCAGTATATTCTCCGCAATAGGGTAGTGGGATGTGATAGCTCACGTTGGTTCCAGCGATCCGTAGGCCTCCCGCTGAAGCTTCCGAACGCATTTAGTGATATAGTCCATCGTCGTTTCCAGGGTAGGAATAAAGCTCCCAGTAGCGGGGGTACTTCCGGGACCCAGGAACATAAAGTAATTCGGCATGTTTGGCACAGTGACTCCCATGTATGCTTGGGGAAAGGGCTTGTACATATCGTCGAGTGTCATGCCATTTCGTCCGTGGATAGGGGTTTCGCGGGTGGAGAATGAGCTGTCAATCTGTGTCAGCTAGTCTGGAACATGCGTATCATGAATGTTTTGCAGGGCACATACTAATCGAATCCTGTAGCGCAGATGATCGCGTCCACCTCGTGGAAGTTATTGTGCATATCTAGGATCCCGTTTTCAGTCACCCGCGTAATACCAGTACCGATGAATTCGACATTATTCTCGACAAGGGCTTCGAGGTAGCCAGGTCCGGGTGTCAAACGACGACACCCTGGAGGGAAAGAGGGGCGTAAGGAGTCATAGATCCAAGGCTTTGCCTCTAGCTTCTTTTTCATGAACACATCGGCCTCTTTCCAGAAGTCTGTCAAGGCATCGGTGCCGTTGAAGATCGCCAGTGGACGTTTGTTCATGGACTGTTCTACTGTCCGACGGTAGTCCAAGTAGTCTTCTGGGTTTGCTGCAAAGTTCGCTCGCTGCTCAGCGGTGTATTCTGCTGAGAGTTAGCAATTGGTAACTTTGGGACTGAATGGGGTTATGGAAGGAAATACCCCAGTTCCGTCCTCCTCCGACATCCGCGGCGTAACCAGCCGGGCTGATCCACGTCTGTCCCTTCATGTAGTGGAAAATACGTTTGGCTTTGGGCTGGATGTTCGGCAGGATTTGAATACCCGTTGACCCAGCTCCAATGAGGGCAACATTCTGGTCTGTCAAGTCGAAGGTCGGATCAAATCTGGCAGTGTGCATGACTTTCCCCTGGAAGGAATGAAGGCCTTCAACTTCAGGCCATTTCCACTTGTTTAGGAGGCCAGTTGCCCTGATCAGGACATCGGCTGTGTCGACAACGACCTAGAACCGTGAGCGGATCGCAACCATGAGAAAGATAGGATGGCAAAGGGTGAAATACTGTATTTGTTTTCAAGTCCATAACCCTCATTTTCCACTGTTGGGTTTCTTCGTCCCAATCAGCACCCTGGAAGCAATGTTGTAGCCGCACATATTTCTCGACATCGTATCTCCAGGCAACGTCTTTCAAGTAGGAGTGAATTTCTGAGCCACCGGAGTAGAATTTCGACCACCCCGGGTTCCCTGCAAAGGTATACTGATATGCGTGAGATGGTACATCTTCGGTCGTCAGCTTTAAATAGTGTGGGTAGCGGAGTCTGGTTATAACCTACCGCAGCCAACTCCTGGGTACCTATGAGACGTTCAGTTAGTGTCAGGGTAGCAGTAAACACCTAATCTAGTGACATACACATTCTCCAGCCAAGTCCCTCCAATATCCTCGTTCTTCTCATATATCGTCAGATCGAGATTCGCAACTTTTTGTGGCAGTCGGATGGCACACAGGATCCCGGAAAAGCCCGCGCCAATGCACACCACTTTAATGGGTCGTTCCGCATCAACCGCATGCCCGTGCAAGGGATCGGTCGGGTCAGAGAATTTATCCATATCTTCTGCAATTATTTAAGTAGCTTCTCCCTTCTGTGTTGGTGTTCTGGCCTTCGACAGGCTATAGCCAGGGCGATTTTGGAATATATAATCCATAATTGAGGGGTGTTGAAAGGGCAGGTGGGAAGGTGGGAGAAAGAGGAGGCCGAAATTCCCACTTTTGGCAACACCGCGATGGGGATCATGGAACGATAAGAAATAAAGCATCTCGTCAGTGTTATCGGGAGACTCGGTCACAACTATTTGCTAACCGTGATCATAGCCAGATACTTGCCCCCATGCCCTGCTGGGACTCGGGCGACTCAGTTTGGGCCGAGGCGGAACTGCCACCTCTTACATAAAGCGATCCAGGGCAAGCTAACGAAATTTCCCGATTCAGAAGCTCTGCGACGCTTCATAAGTTGTCTTGAATCTTGCTATGCTTTCTATTATTTCGGTGTAGTTCGAGAAAATTAAGGGGTCCCGTCAGCCCCCGCCCCCGGCCTCGCGTTCTATCCCCATCTGGGAAAAATGATGAACTCCTAACTCTCACGCATGCATAATCTGCCTATATGGCGGAATCCGGTGCAGAATGCTTTTGTGGGGTGGCGCGTGTTTTGACTGACTATCGGAACGGCCAATGGGGGCCTGGTCGCGATGTTGGATGATACTCATTTTACCCCCATTAATGGAACAGAATATAGATGTTATCTACTTTATGGCTGCTCTTCTTCGCCGCTGCTCCACACTCTACCTACCCCGACAACGCTGGGTGGGTGCAGGACGTTGATCAGGGGCGGATTTAAAGTCCCATTTTTCTCGGGGAGGCATAACCCGCTTCCACTCAGGGCTACAGGACTACGTTACCTTACACTACTAGTTCTGCAACGAAAGAAAAAAGAAAAAAAAAATGTATCGTCTGCGGGACAACTAAAATGGAAAAGAAAAGAACTAATGTCCGCGACTTCGACAGCTAAGACAACAAATTCCTATGCCCCAGATACATGTACTGTCCGATACTCACAGGCAGTCTACCACACCTTGAAATACGACGCAGCCCGTCTAGCCGTCGATTGGCCATAATACCGGTCCAGAAGCTCCAACTCCTCCGCACCCAGCTCCCGGCGCCCGGTAACCAAGTCTGCCGTGGCCGGGTCCTGCCATTTCGTTCTGCAGATAAGCTTATGGCCAATCGTAGCGCCGAGGATGATGATGAGGCCAATCGTGTAGATGAAGAAGTTGTAGGCTGTAAATGCACTCCCGTCCTATTTCGGATTGTCAGTAGGCTGCCAAGTAAAGCAGGTAGTCTTCCGGGGGGGGGTAAACTTACGACTGGTTTGATGGCGGCGTACAGGCAACAGACACATGAGAACGCCGAAATAACGATTGCCCATATAGGACAAAGGGGGTAAAGCTTGGATTTCCATGAGTACGGCTCATCTAAGATTGAGCAATCCTGGGCTGCGACGGCGGCTCGGAATCTCAAGCCTGCGAGGCCGATCAGACCCCAGTTGCAGAAGAAGGAGGTGCTGGTGATGGCGATGAACCAGTTTAGGGCCTCTGTTCCGCTGCCTGTGGGACATCTTTTCGTAAGCAATAGTTTTCGCTACGTATTTGTATGGGAAAGGAACACCTACCACTCAAGGCCAGGTATGTGAGGAGCGTCGCCAACGCAGCCGTTAAAATAAGTGTCCAGCGTGGCCTACCCTGCGCGTCCAGCTTCGCAAAGGTGATTGGCACTAGTTTCTCCAACGCCATCGTGCGAAGGATTCGGGAAGGCAGGAAAATGCACTCCAGAGCCATGGCAATGACTCCCATGATGATGCAGACGTTGATCAGATGGGTGATCCCGTCGATTCCCGCTTCCTGTGTCGCAATCACGAATGGGGAGGTCGCGGTTCCCGAGCCACTCAACAGCCGGGGGTCATCAGAGGGAATCAACAGGCCGACCAGGATAGAGGATGCCAGGTACATAAAGGCTAGACGGCCTGGGACCATGTTGGTCGCTCGTGCCATGGAGTACCGAGTTGATTTGGCCTCACTACCCAAGACGCCAATGAAGACCTGATCTCCTAGCGCCCAGACGGCAAGAAGGACTGCATCAGCGAATCCCTGGATATTGTTAGCTGGGAAAGATACGTAGTCAACGAAGGGGGAACGGGGGGGGGATGTACCGAAAACCCATTCTTGAAAACAGGGTAGTTCCTCCAGAACTCGCCATGGTGCACATATCCGTTGTTCCCTGCTCCTCCGATAATAGCGATGGACAGAAAAATAAGAAAAATGAAGAGGATAATCTTGACGAGAGAACCGATGTACTGAAGCCAGGCAAAATAGGCGGCCGGCAGGAAGAACACAGTCAGGCAGAAGACTAGAAATATGCTCACTAGAAGGGGATTAGCGTAGCTCCTCGGGCATTGATATTCTAATCCGATCCGGGGGGGTTCTCTCACAGAGTGCAGCGTCAGGGACGGCTCCGTTGGCCCAGAAGTTGACCAGAATGATGAAAAAAGAACCCTCTGCGGCAAAGGTGGCAATCCAGCCCACCCACTCGGCCACCCCCGCACCAAAGGCCAATGACGGGTCCACCCATCGCATGAGATAGTTGATGAAATTGCTTGACCCGGGATATGCAATGGTCATTTCGCCCAGATTCTGGACGTTCGCCCAAACTCCCGTGCAAACCAAGATGTACGCCAGGAGGAGGCCGCCTGGGCCTCCGGTTGCTAGTCCCTTACCGATACCGATGAAGATGGCACTGCCGGTGTTGGAACCTAGGGCAATAATCTGCCATTGTCAGTATGTATGAACAATAGGGGTAATGGCAGGAGAGTGGCTCGAACATCAACTTGTCGGGCACTGAACGTGGAAGGCAGTTCGCCCAGGGCATCATGAGGCACCTCGCCGTTCTTGACGCTCGGGGTCGGCTCATCCATGCCCTTCTTTTCCACATCGTGATGGGAAATTCCTCCGATCGGGTCTTCCCCTCGACCAACTTCGGATTGCATTCTGATTTCTGTTTCTAGCAGCGACGCCGCTAGAGATTGCATAGGTTTGTTGCTAAAAAATCAAGGATTCTTGTGAGATACTCGAAAAGGAGACTGGTGTCGTCTGACTTATATAAACCCGCCAGTATGGATGGGAGAATATAGGGTTATAAACTAGTCATAATTTATCAAATCGCTCGCAATGGCGCCTCAAACCCTCCCCGGCTTCCCCGCAAGTCCCAACGCCTCTGGTATCGTTACAGGGAGATATCTTTCAAACCTGTGACCAAATACGCAGAATCGAGGCACCAAATAGGATTGGTTCCACGGCGTGAAAGTTATAAATTAAACCCTATCCCGCGCCCGTGTTTGGGGCTTAGCGAGGAGGCATTATGCCGCCGACTTGGCCAGTTACCGCATTTGTGATTTTTCCGAGTGTCCAAATTAGGATCCGTCGTTCCTCTCGCTTATCGCTCCGCCGTTCAAACATTTGACTCCGCGCTAACAAAGTCCAAGTCAGCGGGATCCGGTTTTGATTGGCAGATAAACGAAAGCTTCTCCAGAAGATAAACGCCGGGATTTGGGAACCTGTAGGCAGCATTGTACGGCCTTGTCACATGCGCACCAGCCTTTCTGGGATAGATACTCATCCCATACCGATAGCGTGAGCTGCTGGCCACCAGAGCGGCCTTATCAGCCGCTAGTCACTCCAGAGGCGACCCGAAGAGGGGCTGCGTTCGATATAGACTCATACTATGACGATTCCCTGTATTCCTACCTAACTACCAATCGCTATATCAGACAAAACACAAAAAAACCCCTCAAGACATAAAAAGAAGGAGATAAACCCAAAATTACGCCGCATCAGCCAGAAACAATCCCTGTAAAAGTGTGTATTATCCAACCCGCAAGCTCCAGCCCTTGTGCAACATCAGGGACAGCCAAGACGTCTTGACGCCACTATCCAGCAACATCCACAGTTCCTCTAACAGCTCAATGCACCGCAGCGGCCCAGGGAGGCGCGTCATCGAAAACATCGCCCGAAACCTTTGAATCACCTGCCCCCTCAACTCCTGGTCTACACCCTTGAGCTCCGCGGCGGCCGTGAGCATCGGGATCCCCTGAAGCGCCAACTGCGGGGACGTGATGGAGGTCTGACAAATTAACTCGATCGTCTGCACCGCCACCTCGTAAATTAGGCGTTCGCGCTCCATTTCACACCTCTCCTCGTCCACGCAGTAGGTATCCATTATCCGGTCGTCCACCCGTCCCGCTATCCGGTACAGAGTTATAAGGCCGTGGTTTCGGAATGTCTCGGCTAGCGTTCTCGAGTCGTCGTCGTCGTTGTTGCTGTCGTTGTCGTTGTCCCCCTCTGTGAACGTCCACTCTAATAAATCCGTTTCTAGGCTCAATTCGAGAAATATGTCGCGGGGTGCACCATAGAACACGGACCGACAGTACCGGGAGGCTTCGCGAATGAGGTAGAACAGGCTGGTGGAATAGCCGTTGATCGGGTGATGTTTCTTGCCTGATTCCTTGACGTACGATTCAACTAGCTGACTCGCTGCCCCCGCTCCGCCTAGGTGATCTGTGGAGTCCGGGAGCAAGGCGCATGCCATTTCCCAGTATATGTATAGTCCCATTGCGAACTCGAGGAGCTCTGCGTTCTCGCCGATGTGCTGTTGTTGGGCCAGGATGATTTCGACGAGGGCTCGTGCGCCGAGGAGGTGCTCGTATCCGAAGTCTGTTACGTCGCTGCTGATCCATGATGCGGACATTCCGAGCATCACGACGGAGAGGAAGGACATGTGGATTGAGGAGGTGCTGGCTGCGAGTTCGCGACGGGTGGCCGCGAGTGCTTTGTTGCGCTCTTCCAGGCAAGGGATCAGTTTTGAGGTGTCGCATGATTGTTCGTGCGCGGCGCCTAGGCTTTGGATGACGTATACGAGGGACGGGCAGTGGGGGAGGTATTTGAGGATGGGGTAGGAGATGGGGTTGGCTTTGCAGTGGATCACGATCATGGCGCTTGTGTTCTCGAGGAAATAGCGGAGGAGTCGCCGGTTTGCGTGTGGGATGAGGTCTGCGGGCATGGAGGAGCGGGGTAATGCCCAGCTCATGGTGTGCAAGGCGTGCGTTTCTTTTCTGTCCCTATCTTTCCCTGTGGATGCGGGGGGGTCGGATTTCCTTGTGTAATCGAGCCAGGGGAGCTCGACTTGCCATTGTGCGACGCGGGGTCCGGGGGTGCAGGTGATATCGCGGCGCTGGCATCGTTTGCAGACGGGGAACGTTTCGTCGCATTTGACTCGGCTTTGCTTGCATTGTGCGCAGCCCGTGAGACTTCTCCAGCGCCGGGGTTTTTCTAGAGAACGGTGACCGCGCGGCGGACACAACTCCTCCTGGGTGCATAGAACAGGCTGCTTGAATCGGACACGAATCTGAGGCATTCTGAAGGGCTGTCTAGATAGGATTTCCTGGGAAAGCGCAAATTTGAAGACAGGAGGATGACACCTATCGACGGTGCGCATATGACTGCGGTCGAAGTGAGAAGTGTGCGGGGGAATGAATGCCGGCATCGACAGGGTGGAGATGCATGACTAGCGCGAACCCGAGTCCAGATAACGCATCCAGGGCGTCTGGCTCCTGTGCGCGAGTTCAACCTTGGGGTATTGCTGTTGGGAAGATAACATCACTCTCATTGGTCGCTGATACGCCGAGTCGGAGGTATAGTAGTTCCGGTCCGCCGCTAGTCCCGAGAGTCCAGACGGAGCTCTGGACCATTGACAATTTGACATTCACGATTCCCTAGGCTAGTCCAATTACGTTTGTTTGAGCGTTCAGGGGGGAGATAACCGTGCCCAGTGGAAACAATGCCGGACCCAAGCTGAGGAGAGGGTTATCGCGGAGGTCTGCTGGGCACTCGGAAGAGCCGGTATCGGTCGGCCAGTCAATTACCAACTCCACCAAAATATGGGGGAAAGAGGCTGAAATAGTCTGAGACTCGCGCTATACCGGACTCGTTTAGTGCTCCTTCCTATTCCGGCCCCGATCCGACAGGGCAGCCCCGGCAATTAGTCACGGCTCCTGCCAAAAGCTTAAGATCCGACTTTCTCGGCGAGGGCCGGCATCCTGATTCGCCACCATGTTGGTGCTGTATTTTCCCTCGTAAAGTGCCGGTCAAATACGAATCCGAACCCGAATACGAAGACCCCCGGCCCTCGAAATTACGCAGCCTCATACTCTCGACACAACAACTTTGGGGACGATGAATAGAACTGATCACTCGAGTTCATATAGTCTACATACTCTCATTGTTCAGGCCATAGGCGCGGATAAACCCTTCAAACGTCTGTAACTTCGCGTCCGCAGCAGCCACCCCACGCGCGACCGCTCCCGCCCTCTTCAAAGTCCGAGCATCAGTCAAGTCCGTCGGTTTCCCACCACAGTAATCCCCCTTGACAAACTCCGAGTAATACCTCACTCCATTCACCTCCTGCGACTTCTCCGGTGTTGCAGCAGGCGCAAGTTCCTTCTGCACAACGTATCTCGCATCATTCGTCCCACTGACCCGATTGTATAGATCCGCGACCTCCTGGAAACTAATCGGATCCGAGACCGCCCACACCACCTTCCCATCCCAGTTCGTAGGATCAAGGAAAACCCCATGCGCGATATCCCCGTAGTCATCACGGATCGACGTAAAGGGCGTCGACTCGGGCTCATTCGTCATAGCGAATATCTTAATAGTGAAGAACCCCTCTGCATCCCGGACGCGACAAAATCCCCCAAAGGGAATCTCATACAGCGGGTTCCAGAAGTTCTCCATCTGCCAGCCGACATTCACGTTGACGAAGGCCTGGAATCCGACCGCGCGCCCGTACGCGGATATGGCGTTCTTGTGGTCAAACGACGTGATGCGAACTTTTCCGTTGCTGAGCTCCGTTGCGTTGGGTAGGCCGGCGTAGACGAATGTTGATACACCCTGTTTGATGGCGGCATCGATCACGTTTCGCCCCATGTCGCATTCTAGGCGTCCATGTTTGGAGAAGTCTTCGGACTCGGAGTCCGTGTTGAGGAATACCCCCCAGGCGCCTGTAAATGCGGTGTTGAGTTCGTGGCCGTCCCAGGAGTCGGCTTTGATGGCCTCGATGCCGGCCTGGCTTATTCGCTGGGCTTTGGCGCTGTTGGGGTCGCGGGTTGTGACTTTGACGTGGAAATCTGGGTTGCCTTGTAGAGAGAAAGCGACGGATCTGCCGACTCGGCCTGTGCCGCCGACGACGATGATGGTTCTTTGGGTGGTCATTTTGTTGTTGGTGTTGTTGTGGTTGGAAATTTTGAGATGGGATGGAAAAATTCACGTACCTCCACCTTGGCTTCGCTCGTGTGCTCCAAATATGGTGACCATTCTTATATAGAACTTAGCAAACAATTTCCATTGGTTTTAGTTGGAGAATCGCGTCTGGTCCGTCTTGGGAAGGTCGAGGTGGGCCGCGTTAGTCAAGTCGCTACCGAACCTTTCCTAAGGTGAGGGGTCTCGATTGTTATCACCTGGCGATCACCCCGCATTTCCTCTTTCGATCACAACGCGAGGTTTATCGGTGTGACGTCTATCGGTAGATCAAGCCTATTAGGAATGTTGTGATCAAGATGTCGGCCATCTCACTCGGCCCCGGGGACAGTGACCAATAGTGACTATTGTCTGCTCAGAAACATCTTACAAAGCCTGGGTCCATTGCTCACAGATTGAAATCGACTTTAGCGCCTTTCGATATTTCGGCATAGCATGAAGGTATACCCGACGATCGCATTAATGCTTATTTGGGAAGGTATGCGGGCTGCAAAGTTCCAGTCCATTCGTTGTTCTGGGAAGGCTGAGCTTCTCGTGGATGCATTAATAATTGAGGCATTTGTATTAAGTAGTCGTCCACTCCATAGTTTGAATGAAAAGTTAATCATTAAAAAAAACCCAAGAAAAGAGAGTGTTACTGGAACATATTTTTTTTTTCGCAATGTCAGACCTCGTCCAACAAATAACCGCCCCCAACGGCGTGGTCTACAACCAACCCCTCGGCCTCTTCATCAACAACCAATGGGTCAAGTCCTCAAACGGCCAGAAGCTCGCCTCCATTAACCCAACGTGAGTCACAATCCTACACCCTCACACACCCACTATTACTGACAACAATCTCACAGAACGGAAACAGAAATCACCTCCGTATACGCCGCCACTGAACAAGATGTCGACTTGGCTGTCTCCGCTGCTCGAGCCGCACTAGAGGGCGACGCCTGGCAATCATGCGTCGGCACAAAGCGCGGTCAGCTAATGCTCAAACTAGCCGATCTCGTTGAAGCAGACCAACATGTCCTCGCCACAATCGAAGCCCTGGATAACGGCAAGCCTTACTCTCAGGCTCTGGGAGACATCGAGGAAGTTTTCAGTGTCCTTCGTTACTACGGTGGTTGGGCCGACAAGCACTACGGGCAGACGATCGAGACCTCGCGCGCCAAATTCACATATACAGTTCGGGAGCCGATTGGTGTTTGCGGGCAGATTATTCCGTAAGTCCACCTTAACCTGTCCATACAAAGAAAAAGGAAAGAGATGCTGATGGGGTGAGGTTGGATTCTAGATGGAATTATCCCCTCGGAATGGCCTCGTGGAAGCTCGGCCCCGCCCTAGCATGCGGAAACACCGTCGTGATCAAAGCCGCAGAACAAACGCCCCTCTCAATCCTTTATTTCGCCAATAAGGTCGTCGAAGCCGGATTCCCACCTGGCGTGATCAACATCATCAACGGATTTGGCCGCGAAGCCGGGTCCGCGCTCGTCCAGCACCCCGAAGTCGACAAGGTCGCGTTCACCGGAAGCACGACCACCGGCAAAGAGATTATGAAGATGGCAAGCGCCACAATGAAGAACATTACATTGGAGACGGGTGGCAAGAGCCCGCTGATTATCTTCGAGGATGCGTTGTTGGAGAACGCGATCAAGTGGGCCCATTATGGAATCATGGGTAATATGGGCCAGATCTGTACCGCGACGTCGCGGATCTTCGTCCATGAGAAGATCTATGATGCTTTCATGCCGAAGTTTGTGGACTATGTATCCAAAATTAATGTTATTGGTGATCCGTTCGACTCCAAGACGTACCAGGGTGCTCAGGTTTCAAAGGCACAATTCGATAAGATCCTTGCGTACGCGGAAGCAGCTAAGGATGAGGGCGCGACGATTGTGTCTGGCGGTACTGTTGCACCGACCCGGCCTAATAACAAGGGTTACTATATCAGCCCTACTGTCGTTGGGGATGTTACCCCATCGATGCGCGTGTACAAGGAGGAAATTTTCGGTCCGTTTGGGGTGTTTATCAAGTTCAAGACGGAGGAGGAGGTGATCAAGATGGCTAATGATACAGAGTATGGTCTTGCTGCGGCTCTGTGCACGAGTGACATTGCTCGCGCGCACCGTGTGTCGGCTAAGTTGAAGGCTGGTATGGTCTGGATCAACTCGAATAATAACAGTGACTTCCGGGTGCCGTTTGGTGGTGTGAAGCAGAGCGGTATTGGGAGGGAACTTGGGCAGGCGGGTCTGGAGGCGTATTCGAACTTGAAGTCGATTCACTTGAATCTGAACTTGACGACGGAATTGTAATTAGAATATATAGTGCTTTTGTGGTAACTATTGCATGGCTTTGAATGAAATTTCCTGGCGGAGGGAAGCAGCGGAGTGATGAACTTGAGCAGGTGAGCCATTATAGATAGGACCAAAATAACCTAGGATGATTGATTTCCAATAGTTGAATAATACTCTCTGGCTTCACTTGAGATTCCCTCAATAGAACGTCTAACTGCTGTCCAATCCTTTCATGTGGTACGCATCGTCAGCTGTGAAGGGAGCTCTCTTCCAGATAACCACGCTCAACAAAGGGGACGACGCCTACGCCAAGCTCGATGAGGCTTAATCAATGGTAAACCAGGCAGCAAAACACCTTCCAAATTTGACTACGTTGCGAGACCCACCCAAGCCGGGGAAGTCATGGGGGAGTCATTCGCCCCCCTGTGTTCCCATCCATGGCATGATTCTCTTACTTGACTATTTTAATGTAGAATATCGCCGTACTTACCTCTCTCACCGCGTTCTCTCTTCATTATTATCTCCAATCCACACCAACATCCCCTCGTCATGACCGACAGGCTAATCAAAGACCCGTCCCTGCCCGCGGCCCACCCAACAAAGTCATACTGGCAAGACCCCCCACACAAACAGCTTCTCGACCACCGATCAAACTGTCTCCCAGCAACCCGAGACATCGTCATCCTCGGATCCGGCATCACCAGCTGCAGTACAAGCCTTGAACTCCTGCAGCGCGACCCAACCCTCTCCCTCAGCATCCTAGAAGCTCGCGAGGTATGCTCCGGCGCCACAGGGCGCAACGGCGGTCGAATCAACTGCGTTGCCGTGCTAGATTATCAGAAATACCGTGCTCGATTCGGACACGAAGCAGCGGTTAAAATCGTGCGCTTTGAACTTGCCCATTTCGATGCGATTCGATCGCTGGCTAAAAGCTTTGGGAAGGCAGCCTATGCACGATCCGAGGTCCGCGAGGTTGAGACGGTCGCATCTGTATTTAATGATCAGCAGCTTCAGGAGCTCAAGTCCCACCTTGTGGATTTTGAGGCTGCGTTTCCTGATTTGAAGGGAAAGTGGTGGATCTGCGAGGATGAGCAGCAATTAGCAAAGGTGCCCCCCACCACAACTCTTCATATCCGTCGACTTCTGTCTTCTAACTTGTATGCTTGCTTTACCGATAGGAATACCACCTCCCCACCGCAAAGGGCGCTCTAATGGGCCGAGCCGGAGCCGCATGGCCCTACCGCATGATCACAGACATATTCTGGCACCTGCTCCAACACAACGCGACCCGGTTCTCAATCGAGGCCAACACCCCCGCCACCGCTATCCGTCGCGACGCCACTGCCAACCCCGACTTCCCATACATCATCACCACCCCCCGGGGCGTAATCCGCGCCAAACACATCCTCCACTGCACTGAGGGCCACACAGCGCACCATCTCGCCGGACTACGCGGCATCCTCGTCCCTCGCCGCGGACAAATCAGCGTCCAGCGCCCCGGGTCACTATTCCCATATAAAGACGGCTCACGATCATGGAGCTTCTACTTCCCCATTGGATTCGACTATGCGTCCCAGATGCCTAATAGCGGGGATGTTGTGATTGGCGGTGGAGAACTCGGCGGATTAGACGGGATGAAAGAGATCTATGGGATTTCTGACGATGATGAGGAGAATCTGCCGTCTAAGAGCCATTTAGCAGGGATCCTGCCCGTTGCGTTTGGGGAGGGGAATTGGGGGCCTGAGGTTCCTGGGAAGATGCAGCTGAAGGCGTCGTGGACGGGGATTCTTTGTGCTTCGCTTGATGGGGTCCCGATGGTTGGGAAGGTACCCGGGAATGCCCTTGTTGGGAGAGAGGAGGGTGATCGAAGTGCTGCGGAGTGGGTTTCAGCTGGGTATGGGGGGTATGGCATGGTGAATGCTTTCTTGTGTGGTAGGGCCCTGGCGGGGATGGTGTTGGGGCAGGAGGTGGATGGGGGTTTCCCTGAACAGTATTGGATTTCTCGTCAGAGGGTCGACGGGCTGCAGACGCAGGTGAGGCGGATTCAGAGATCGAGGACACATTTCAAGGCGTTGCTGTAGGGGAAAGGTGTTTGTTACCTGCAAGCTGTCACAAGATTAGTTCCTCTTGCTTGATATGTCTGATTCTTTTTTTATTTCTTATACAATAATCTCCATTACATGAATTCTTAAATCTCGGGGCCGATATCCCACTCCCAGTTCTAGTTAAACGAGTCGAGACTCAAGGCACGGAAAGGGGATATACCATATGAACGCATCACTAAGAGCATCGAGCTCGATAATTCAATGCAACCAATGCATTTGGCAATATGAATACTCGATTGAACCGAGAGTCTTTATTGCGGACTCTCTCGCCGCCAGCGCAGAATGCACCAAGGGGAAAAGGGCTCCCAATGGTCACGTTGACGGTGTATCTACTCTTTATTTAACCCTCCACCCAAGGGATATCATCAGGCAGGGAAAGAATATATATTTGGAAGATAGAAATACTACGACGCCGTAAAGATCCCCTCCCCGCACTATCTCGAACCGTCGGATCCGCATGGTACCTCTTGAGAAGGTTGGAGACAGCACCCTCATGTCCCCTGGATGCAGCCCAGTGGAGGGGATTCTCACCTTCGTTATCATGGGCGTTGACATTGGCTCCCTTTGCGATTAGGCAGCGCAGGGCATCAAGGTGCCCATACGAGGCCGCCCAGAATAACGGGGTTCGTTTGTCCTGACCTGCGTAATTCGGATCGGCGGCATGCTGGAGAAGAATTTCAACCACCTCGATGTGGTTGTATCTTTTTGCTAACGAAAGGGGTGTGTAGCTTCTCTCGTCGACCCAGTTAGACTTCAGACCTGTTTCCAGGAGCACTTCCGTGACTTCAACATAGCCCTTAGCTGCGGACCAATGGAGCAGTGTTCTACCCCTGTTGTCTGTCCAGAATGCTTGAGCACCGTGCTTGAGCGGCAGCCGGACAATCTCGAGGTGTCCGTATGTCGCGGCCCATGATAGTGCGTCGGTTCCATGTAGCTTGGTGTGCTTTACATCTGTTCCCTCCTTGAGGAGGATCCTGGCGACCTCGAGATGCCCGTTCAGGGCTGCCCAGTGCAGCGCTGTTCGCCCAGACGACTCCTGCCAATTGACATTGAGGCCCTTGCTGATGAGATACTTCACGATATCAACGTGGCCATACCGTGCCGCCCAGCGCAGTGCAGTTCTTTTCAGCCTGTCATGGATCCGGATATCAGCTCTATTTTCAACTAGATACCAAACGACGTGTTCATGGCCGCGGCCACATGCCCAGTGCAAAGGAACGGTACCGTTGTTGCACCGCTCATTAATGTCGATCCTATGTTTCAGCAGCAATTCAACACAGGATAGATGACCCTTGCCCGCCGCCCAGTGGATGGGCTTCAGCCCGTTTGCGTCTGCAGCATGCACGCGGGCCCCAGCAGTGAGAAGTCGTCTAGCAGCGTCATCCTAGCCAAATATCACTGCCCGATGGAGGGGAGTCATTTGGTATTTATCAAGAACTTCTATATCTATGGACCTTTCTAAAAGCTGATGCACTGCATTCCCATGGCCGCGCGCTGCCGCGTAGTGAAGTGGTATGCCGCCGTAGAAGGCCTGGGCCCTGAGATCGGCACCGTGTTCAAGGAGAGTTTCGACCACGCTTCCGACTGGGTTCCCAGGATTTCTATATGACAGAGCTAAATTCAAGGCGGACTCGTTCTCTTTACTGGGACTCCGGGAGTTGACCTCTGCGCCGAGCTGAAGCATGATCTTAACGGAGATCCCTTTGCATTCGCTAGCTACCTCGTGCAGTAAGTAGTTTTTGATGGTCTGAATTTGGTCATCCGATAATGGATGATCTTCTCGGGGTGGCCTGAAGTCATCGAGGTGCTGTAACCGCTTGGCTAAGAGTCTAGCTGCCGGACTGCGAAGCGCTTCGTGCAGCCTACTGCGCTCTCGGGTTCCCATCTCCGACTCCTTTACATGGTGCTTCATATGGTCCATGCAGTAGGGCAGCAACGGTATATCATCCAGGTATTCAACGAACGTAGACCAACTTCCTTCCACCCACAGCTCCGCCGGGGCAGTGAAATCGACAACACTGTTAATATGGGTAAGAAAGTAGCAGACGCAATTGACACCCGCGCTGGTGGGTGTCCTGTGACCTGCAGCCTTGTTCCAGAGAATAGCAAGGCCCGAATACGGATCAAGATCTCGATATGGTTTAAGAAAGAATTCCCGAACGGATCGATGAAGGAATTGGATATTACCTAGTGCTTGGGTCAGTGATGAGAAGCACACATACCGTGCAGCACTGGGGCATCTTACCATTTTTACGCGTGGGACCACGCAGTTCGATAAACTTGACTGTGTGTCTAACGATCCAGGTGTGAATATTATTCACTCGATTGAAAGGCAGAAGGAACTTTTCGGACGTAATCCTATCCAACATTGTGCGGGATGCCTAGGGCGTCGTTGAACTCGGCCGCAGTCAGGGGCGTGCCTGGCTCCTATTCAGGCCCCCAGGCCATCCAATCTCGACCTGAAGGCTATTCTGGGGTTAAGAGCGTTGATAAGATAAAAGATGACCTCTCGAGCAAAATCACCAGACTCATTAACACTAAAGCTAGATTCCCCATTGCTATCAAGGAATCATTTCAGCCCCAACCTGCAGATATACGTCACGCCTTGTAGATGTCTAATGCCATGGACTTCTTACTCATAGTCGTCACTACCTACAGACCTTTCATATTTTATTATTCTAAACAGCACCACTTCTTGCTAGCATTATACTATTTATTCAGAACCATTTTATTGGGGTAATTAATTTAACGAAATTCCTCTGTTTCTTCCTCCTCCGTAGAATAGTAGTCCTGAATTATACGAGCGAACCTCTTGTTGTATATAGTGGGTACAATACTTGCTTTTTTCCCTAGGAGTCGATTATTAGAAGCAACGAAGACGTGAACCAACCCCCCGAGCAGCACGACGCCAGTAACTTTGCTATGAACCACACCAAGCACTACAAGAGCAGCAATTCAGAAAGCAAGGTCCATATTCTCCCAAACAGTTTTGATGCGTATGTTTAGGGTCAAAATGAAGTGCATATGTGTTATTTCGGAAAATAACTACTTGAACTTCCTTCCCCTGCTAGCTCTAGGATGTGTGTGGAAGGGACCAAATGTAACTCTCCTTAAGCCCGTGGAAGCCTGCGGTGGCCCTTTCCTCAGCCTCAAGATAATCCTCGTATTTCTCTCAGGGCGAGGAGTCCGATGAAATCCGTCTGCTGACGTGTGAGGAGTACAATGGTCCAGGGAGATTTGCCAGATCCCTCGGCAGAACATGTGCCGACATCAGTCGTACCTGCAGCTGCGGTATCTGAAACTTGCTAATCATACCCCAGTCTTTCTCTTGAGGTTTTTCTGCACGCTCCTTGATTAAAGTGGGCTTAGAATTCGAAAACTCCCGACCCCGCGTTAATCAATCGTAGGAACTTTTCGCTCCGGTTTTACTCATGTCTTGTCTTGCACCTTGGCTTGGCTTCCAGGCTTAGTTAAGCAGATATAATTCACTAACTAACTCAACTAGTGAGCTATGGCCGGGGAAAGCTTATGCTTAGCTTATGCCTCCTCCACTCCAAGGTCTAACCTGCACGAAGGAAGACTTAGCGCCTAACTATGGCACATGATGCTTCCGCTCAACCGGTCAACAACATATAAAGGGTGAAAGGCCCAACATCTCCATCCATGTAAATTTTGAATGTGTCGGGAATGTGCAAGCGATCGAGGCCAACCCGAATAGGAAGGAATGCAGGCCACGATTTGCAGTCGGAATCTCTCGCCAATAAAATGGCAACTCGGAAGGGACCGGAAGCCGGGATTCGCAGCCGAAGCGCCAGCCAGGAGCTAGACGCGCTATCATTGGTCCCCGCCTCCGCGTCCAGAGAACCAATCAAGGGTGACGCAAGGGTGGCCAGCACTCCCCGCAGTTGCCTCTCCCTTTAAATCCAGTCGGTCGCCCAACGATACCACTTTTCTCAGAAACTTGAACATCTTCTCGTAACCACCAGCTACTCTGTTGAACATCATGGTTGCCTCTGCTGAACCTACCCGCCCGTCGGTGCTTACCGCGGTGCCGGGGCCACGCACCAACAGCGCCAAGGCTGAACTGGACCCCATCTTTGACCCCCGCACCATCCATATGTTCGTTGATTATGAGAAGAGCACTGGAAACTAGTAGGCTTCACTCATCTAGCTACTGCGGTAGCTTCTGTGGGAATGATACTGATTATGTAGCCTCGTCGACGTCGACGGAAACACATTCCTCGATGTGTACTCCCAGATCGCCTCCGTCCCAGTGGGATACAACAACGAATCCCTCATCAACGCAGCCAAGTCCGACGCAATGGTTTCCGCCCTCGTCAACCGACCTGCCATCGGAAATTTCCCCTCCAACAACTTCCTCAGTCTCCTCCGGGACGGCCTCATGCGCGCCGCTCCCAAAGGCTGTACCCAGGTTTTCACAGCCCAGTCCGGCTCCGAAGCCAACGAACTCGCCTACAAGGCCGCCTTCATGGCCTTCCGCCGCAAGCAACGCGGCGACGCCCCCTGGTCCGCCCACGAGCAAGCCACCGTGATGAAGAACCAGGCCCCCGGATCCCCCGATCTCGCCATTCTCAGCTTCAAAAACTCCTTCCACGGCCGTGGCCTCGGCAGTCTCTCCACCACCCGCTCCAAGGCCGTCCACAAGATGGACATCCCCTCCTTCAAGTGGCCGTGTGCCACATTCCCCCAACTCCGCTATCCCCTGGAGCAATTCGCCGCCGAAAACACCAAGGAGGAGGAACGCTGCCTCCAAGAAGTCGATGACATCATCTCCGCGTGGCACTGTCCTGTTGCCGGAGTCATTGTCGAACCCATCCAGAGCGAGGGAGGTGATAACCATGCCTCTCCTGCTTTCTTCAAGGGATTGCAGGCCATCACCAAGAAACATGGTATCTGCCTGATCGTCGACGAGGTGCAGACTGGTTTCGGAGCCACCGGAAAGTTCTGGGGCCATGATCACTGGAACCTTGAGTCGCCTCCGGATCTCGTCACATTCTCCAAGAAGGCCCAGACGGCTGGTTATTTCTTCAATGACGCTTTCCTGCGACCAGATCAGCCCTACCGTCAGTTTAACACGTAAGTTCCACCTTATCAACGTACTTTTACTTTATATACTGATGAAGGACAGTTGGATCGGTGATCCCGCTCGTATCATCATGTCCAACGCCGTGATCGAGGAGATCAAGAGCAAGAACCTAGTCGAGCAGACCGTGAGCTCCCCCCCCCTTCCACCCCCTATACAAAACCAGTACTGATAATATATGTATTACAGGCCCGCGTCGGCGAAGTCCTCTACGAAAAAATCTCCGCATTGTCCACCAAATACCCCGACTCCATCAAGAACCTCCGCGGCAAGGGCCAAGGCACATACATCGCCTTCGACACACCGAACCCCGCCGGTCTGCTCCAGGAGATGCGCAACCAGGGCGTCAACATCGGTAGCTGCGGCGTGTCCACCATTCGTCTCCGTCCCATGCTTATCTTCCAGGAACATCATATCCCCATTTTGCTTGAGGCATTTGAGGGGGCGTTTAACAAACTCAAGTAAATTTGGACCGGACTATTTTTATCCGCATCCGTCGTATCGCAATTAGCCAATGATTAATAAGTTTTAAGATCCTTCTGTTCTGTTTAACATGTACTTGTATTTTTCTCCCCGGTCTGGTAAGGATATGGCGAGCTTTGCTGAGACGAATAGACAATTTCCTTGTGGTGGGAAATGCATGACGTCATTTGTGAGCAAGGGGTGTTTGAGGCCTGAGGCATCAATGACGGTACAGCGCCAATCACATCACAGAATGAACGGGAGTCACCCGACCTTTCAGGATTATTAAAAGCGGAAACCAATCAAATCACGGTATAACATTGACCAATCAGACGCGAGATTGATCTTGGATTCCAGCTTTTACTACTGCGCTCCGCTCTGTCAACAACAGCATGCATTCTCCAAGTTCTAGGTAGTATCTCGATAGGTTTTAGGAGCTAAACTCGGCCTAATTCAATTTTATTTACCATATCATCATCAGATAGTACCACTACTAAGTTATCCAATCTGATTATGCCGCATCCTCTTCTCCTTGCCTTCCCGGTATTATTATATATCTCCGATACCACTGGTATCTTGTGACTTTAAATCGGTTATTTCCAATGCAGATAACCGTATTAGCGTTCGGCATCATGTTAAGGAGCTTCCATCTCCGATCCTCCCCAAATTCTTCCCATAGCATAGTGATAGCTCAGACTCAGCGTAAGCCCCAAATTTCGCAATCGCCACATATCCCTCACGCTGGTAAAATTTGATTGCGGCGGCCTGCAATGTTCCCGTCTCCAGCACTATCCTCATCCAGCCTCTCGCTTTAGACTTGGTCTCAAGTGCATCCAGGACCAGTTTCGCCGCGAACCACGGTTTTCCACGGTAGGCGTGGTGGACGTACATTCGCTTGACTTCCACGTCTCCAGGGCTGCTATCGTCCTTTATTTGGGGTATCACGCGGAGACCGCCACAGGCTATGGGGATTGCTCCATCTGGGCTTTCAGATTCGTGATGTAGGTATGCTACCAGGAAAACCGAGATATCGTCTGCTGATGGCGGGGTTCCGGGTTCGCTGTCTGGCCGACCATATGTTGCTTCGATTTCCTCCCGTTGGAGTTGGCGGAGATGTTGGCTGTCCGGATGGAGCCATTTTCGGTCCTGGATTTCAATTCGAAAGGTCATTTCAGCCAGGGAGGGGTTATTTCAGTTTCAAGTCCTTGGATGAATAAAAGTGGGTTTTTGACCTCAGTAGTCGTGCAAAGACTGCAAGTAGAAATTTGGAAATTTTGGTGTTTTCGAGTGGGCAATTCCATGATTGGAGGAGATAAGGGATGACTCATTTCCACGTGTTTCTTTTCAGCCAATCAGGGGCTACTGATAAGATCTCTTGTTTACGCCAAGACTTTAACTCTCCTTGGCATACTCGGGGGGTTGTTTCTCCGCATCCCGAAGCAGAGGGCAGCTGTCAACACAGTCACAGTGCACCGTCCCAAGCTTCTCGAGCGCCTTGCATCGCCCGTCGGTAAATAATAATAAACTTATAGATATCCATTCACCGTAGGAGACACTACTACCAGTGGTTGTATTCATACACCTACAGCGCGCCTCGTCGATTATGGCCATGCTGGAAACTATATGCCGCTCAAGATCACATTTTATATTGACCGGATTAATTTACCAAGATGTTTGGCTACAGGATAAGATACATCAGGTGAACGAAATTTAATATAAAGGAAAAATAAGACAGAAAACGGTGTCTGGAATTGCACAAAATGCCGAAATAATGCGTGTTAAGTTAACTAGCAAAGAAGACCGTGAAATTCTCAACTGGCTGACGGCAGTCGACTATGGTCCACAGCAAAGCGACTTCCTGAGGCTGAGGCAGCCAGGAACTGGGAGTTGGCTCCTTGACTCCGTAAAATACCACAATTGGGTGGACGGAAGGAACAAAACCTTGTTCTGCCCCGGCATCCCAGGGGCTGGAAAGACAATCCTTTCGTCGATCGTGGTTGACGATCTCCTTCATCGATTCTGTAATGCTGACGTTGGGGTCGCTTACGTTTATTTCAACTTCCAGCGGAAAGATGAGCAGAATTTGGACCGCTTGCTGGCGAGCCTACTAAAACAACTTTGTCAGGCCCAGCCAACATTGCCTTTAAGGATGCGGAATCTCTACGATGAACACCATAGACAAAAGACGAGGCCTTCATCAGATGAACTCTTGGACACTCTTCGATCTGTCGCTCGATTATATTCCAGAACCTTTCTGATTCTGGACGCGGTAGATGAATGTCAAGACTCGGGCAGCACCCGTGATTGGCTACTATCTGAGCTCCAATATTCAGAGAAACCTAGAAGCAAATATCTTTGCCACATCAAGATTCATCCCTGAAATCACAGGTAAGTTCGACAAGCGGGCATCAGTAGAAGTCCGAGCAACAAAAGAAGACGTGAAAAGATATGTGGAAGGAAATATTCGCAAACTACCACTATTTGTCCAGAATGATCAGCCATTGCAAAGGGTTATTACAACGATAATTTCTGAAGCCGTTGATGGAATGTATGTTGCCCTTGCTCAGTGGATGTATAATTAATTACTCAACAGTCTCTTAGGTTTCTCTTAGCGAGGCTTTATCTCAGCTCACTTGAGGATAAGTTTACGGATAATGAGATACGAAGCGCGCTAAAGCAGCTACAGAAGCAAGGACAAGAATCTGATAAGAATGAGCATCAGCAGCTTGAGGAAATCTACAATCGAATCATGGAGAATATCATGAAAAGTAAACTAGGCAAACGGAATCTTGCCATGAGCGCTCTCTCGTGGGTTACCTGCGCAAAGAGGCCTCTAACTACATCAGAACTTGTATTCGCCATTGCCGTCAGACAGGGCAGGGGAGACTGCAATAGAGGGGATCTTCCACATGTTGGAGATATCGTCTCTCTCTGTGCCGGGTTACTTATCGTTGATGAACAAAGCGACGTGATTCGATTAGTTCACTACACCACACAGGAATATTTCGACCGAACTTGGAGTCGGTGGCTTCCGGACGCTGAGTCGGATATCACGGAAGCCTGCGTTACCTACGTTTCAAACCGAATCTTAGGGCCTGATACCTATGGAAAGGAAAAGGGCTCAGCCGAATTCTATCAATATTCCCTACGCTACTGGGGGCAGCATGCTCGCAAGGCTGCAACATTCTGTCACGGCATTTTAAAGCTCCTGGAGTCCGACGGGGTTGTGGAAGCAACGATTCAAGCACAGACACTCACCAAGAAGTACATTCAAGAACGCCTAACTGGGCTAACGGGACTTCACCTCGCGGCATATTTTGGCATTACAGAAGCAGTAAGTCGTCTGCTTCGGTGTGGGCACAATGCTGATAATTCGGATTACGGCTACATCACGCCTTTAGGGTATGCTTCTAGGGCAGGCCATGAAGTCGTCGTGGAGCTACTGCTCGCGAAGGGGGCTAAAACCAATGCGGGAAGATGTTGGACACCGCTCCACTATGCTGCAGAGGGAGGGCATGAGGCTGTGGTCAAACTATTGATTGCGAACGGAGCGGAGATCGATGCAGGGTATCGAGAACCGTCACTCTGTCCAGTAGATGTGAAAATAGTCGGTAAGACATCCCTGTCATATGCCGCTGCGCGCGGGCACGAGGCTATTGTTAAGCTGCTGCTCGAAAGCGGAGCGGAGATTGACTCGATGGACGTATATTGTCATACGCCCTTATACTACGCGGCCACATACGGTCATGCAGCTGTCTTTGAATTCTTGCTTGCTAAGGGCGCAAAGATCGAATCAGAAATGTTACTAACTGCCGCCAGAAATGGGTGTGATACTGTTGTTAAACACCTACTCAAGGACAGAGTCTTGACTAAGTCGATGAATATTGTCTCTCAGTCACTATCACACGCGGCTGAGCAAGGGCATGAGACCATTATCAAGTTACTGCTTGAAAAAGGGGCTCCGATTGACTTCAGGGGCGATCTGAAACGAACACCTCTATCACTTGCAGCCAAGGAGGGCAAGGACACTACCTGCCAGCTACTTATTGAAAAGGGGGCGGAAATTGAGTCCAAGGATAAGGATGGTCGAACAGCCCTATCACTTGCAGCCGAGGAGGGCAAAGACACTACCTGCCAGCTACTTATTGAAAAGGGTGCTAATATTGAGTCTAAGGGGGGCTATATGGGCGGGCCGCCCCTATCACATGCAGCTCGTTGGGGCAAAGATACTACCTGTTTGCTTCTTCTTGAGAAGGGAGCTGAAATTGAGTCCAAGGATAGGAATGGTCGAACACCTCTATCACATGCTGCAGCTAGTTACGGGGACGGCAAGTGCAAAGTTCTTCTTGAAAGGGGGGCTGATATTGAGTCCAGGGATAACAATGGTCGAACACCTCTATCACATGCTGCAGCTAGTTGCAGGGACGACACGACCTGCAAAGTGCTTCTTGAAAGGGGGGCTGATATTGAGTCCAGGGATAACAGTGGTCGAACACCTGTGTTGCATGCTGCCATACTCAGGAATGAAGCTATAATTGTCCTACTTTTCGAGAAAGGGGCCGACATTGAGTCAAAGGATAAGCGCGGTTTTAGCGGTCTAAACTATCATGGGCCATGGAGGGACAATATTGAGCAGCGGCTTCGTAGGAGGAAGGCTGGGATTGTGCTTTAGAAAGAGTTCTAGTCCCTAGTAGTTATTCTCCCATGGAGTTGGAAAAATAATCAAATGGGTGTGGGGTTCCTGACCTCAGCTCCCCCGCCAGCGATCCTTCAACCCAGTCCAGTGAGGCATGCTGGATGAGTTAAGAATAGTGTCTCCATAAAAGTCCTTACGTCCAGGTCGTCATTGAGTAGTCTTTGAGCAATTGTTTTCTTTTCTTTCAGGCCGATCACACCACTGAAAAGGAGGGGAAACCTTCCTTGCCTCAGCTTTTCCGATTTGTCTGATGCCAGGAATGATCCCTCATGACCTGGCCCTGCTTCAGCCGCCACTTTATCTGGAGTCCAGTGTGAATGGATTTTAGGTTTATCCGGGCTGGTTGGTCTTTGGCTGTGCCAACTCATAAACCTAACAGGAGGGGTATTCATTTCTTTTCACAATTTCAATAAACCATGGCGGTTGATTCTCCCCTACTTCTAGACGTGCTCTCAAAGTGATTCTTCCACCTACCCCAACATATGAATTATGCTAAAACAACCATATTCTCCAAAGTATCCACCAAACCGGAGAGTTTCAAGGCTGGCTAGTGGCGTTTTGGTAGTTAGTGTGCTCGGCTGAGCGCACCTGACTGCGATTTGGGGTCTTTTAGGGGCGTTATACGCGTGTCTTCTCCGGATCGTGGCACAGGGCCGTGCGAAGCTTGATCGGCGATATCCTCGATTGGCCGGTCGTGAACTCGGGATATGGTAGACTATATGGATCGTCCGGGAGAACATCAGGGACTCTAAGATCAACCAAATCATTGCCAGAGTTGAAACAGCGAAAGTTTATGAAGAACCGACGCCAAGACGGCCCTAATCTCCATGCAGGAATCAATCCGCAGAGGCTTGCCAAGACATTACTATAAAATCGCTTGTCGCAATTTGGCTCGAATTCCATTTAGCGGCGCCGACCCTTCCGCCATTCACGCAGTATATCTCCCCTCGAATAGCATCGTGGAATGACAGCTACGGATATGAGCCAAGCTTGCTAGCTTACTCTAACCGATCCTTCAGTGTCAGGGGTATATTGGGTAAACTTGCTCCCGGAATTACCCCTCCATGCCAGCAAGATGGAGTTATATCTATATTATGGGCCTTTCACCCGCGCCCTTTGTGGTAGAATAATCACGCAGCTCTGAACCTGCGCAGCCAGGTTGGTTACAGGAGGTCAGGCAGCAAATATAGCGCTCGGTTGGCTTGGCCAACGGTGGCACTGGCACCTGGTGCAATGCCTGGCAGACCTTGCTGGTACTGCTGCTCGTGGTAACCTCGAACGCAACTCCGCTCGCGACGCGGACCCTATACCTACGTGCCCCAATCGCCGACGGTGTTAAGCTGAGAGTCCTTCCGATTGGAGAGTGCGTATTACTAATCCTTGTTTTACTTGACTAGAACCAGACATGCTAACAGGTATACTAGTTCCATCACCTGGGGAGCCCAAAGCTCCAATGACGCCAGCTACCGCAAGTACCTCCACAACATGCTCGACGCCCGTGGGAACGAAGTGGACTTCGTGGGCTCAGTGAGGAGCGGAACCACCCTAGTTAATAATCAGCACGAGGGCCACCGCGGTGAGATAATTGACAGGATTGCCCATGACAGTCTTACCAGGATCTACGCCGCTGTTAACATTGTTCTCCTGCACGCCGGAACAAATGACATGAAGGGCGATGTGGACGTGGCAAACATGCCGGCCTGTCTCGGAAACCTGATTGATTTGATCTACAAGCATTCCGAGGATATAGTCATTCTCATATGCTAGATCATTCCATCCATAATAGCTGCGTACCAAGCACGGGTTGAGGTTCTTCAATGCTGCAATCCCTGATCTTGTGGATGGCTATCTTGCCCAGGGGAGAAAGATCACAATTATTGCTATGAATAAGGCCTTGACTACCGCTGACCTGGCAGATAACCTGCACCCCAATGAGGGAGGGTATAAGAAGATGGCAGATGCTTATTATGCTGCTATTAAAGCTATTAATGAGAAGGGGTGAATTTCAGCGCTGGGTACATACCTGAGCCCGCCGACGGACTCAACTTCTTCAGAGGGTTGCTTGGCCACACTGTCTTGGTATAGAGTTGGTGAGATTGCAACTAGTGCTAAGGTTGCTACTTCCGATGGTCTGTTCTCGCCTGCTTGGTCTAAGATTGGGGTTATTGCGGATGAGGCTTGTCCGAGGGCTCAGCTCCATTTTATGGATCTTGATGGGGATGGGTTGAAGGATTATGCCTGTGTTGATCCGAAGACGGGAGCTACAGATGTCTGGCTGAATATTCCTGATGCTAATGGGAAATCTCAGAACAAGTGGAATAAGCTTAGGACGGTGGCGACAGGCGCTACGGGGCAAGATGGTTACGGCGTGCTGTTTGCCAAGTGAGTGTTCAAGTCGTGCCAAATTGAAAATAGGTGGTATACTAACTTTGCTCCAGTTTGAACGGTGATGGCCGGGACGATTATATCTATGTTGACCCAGATACCGGGGACGTCTCCCCGTGGATTAATTGACTGAGAAGCGACGCCGGTGTTTGGCAGTGGCAGTCCCTTGGCAAGATTGCCGGTGGAGTTGGCGTGACCAATGATACCCTTCAAATGGCAGACATTGATGGTCAGTACTCTAAATACCCTTTCAAATATAGCTTTACTAATTACTGGATACGGCAGGTGACGGACGAGCCAATTTCTGCCTCATTAACAAGAGCACTGGAGAGGTGATTGAGTGGCTGAATACCGGCGCTGACATTATGCCTGATTACTACAAACTCAGTGTCATTGCCAGCGGAGCCGCTGCCGCCTCAGGAACAACCATGTGGTTGGGTGACTTTACCAGTGAGGGAAGAGCTAACTATATAATTGCTGGCAAGGGTGGCAGGGTCAAGGCATTAATTAACCACATGCACGAAACAACCCTAATCCCTTGGTGATTAGAGGTATTTGTTCTCACAGAAGGGCCCGATGGCGCCGAGCAAAACTAGGTACGCCTGGTCAACATGACCGGTGATGGAAAGATCAATTACTTGCTTGTTGATAAAACTGGCGGTGTCACTCTCTGGGAGAATATCAGCACCGGAGGGAAGTACCAGCCAGGGGAAGGGGTTATCCTATGTGACTGTCAGTCTGAAATCTCTCCACAATCATGTCTGGCTCTTGGAATATGGGTTTCTAACCTGGCAATATCTAGTGGACAGCGACAGCACCAGCGATTACTTCTAGGTTAACCACACCGGCAAAGGCTGGGGTTAACTCAATGTTGGCAAAGGTGAAAACAAGTGGAATAACTTGGGGCAGACTGCCTTTAGAGACCACAAGCGCGAGAATATCTGGATGGCTGTTCTAACATCTAGCGGGCGGGCGAATTATGTTGTTCTTGATGAAAATGGTTGAGCAGAATGGTACGAGAACTTTGGATTACGTGGTAGTCGGCAGCACCACTGGCGCGGCGCGTTCCTGGCATAATCTGGGCTTCCGGGACGATGGGTCCATTCGCTGGAATACGCCACTCGGTTTCGCGGATGGTGTGGGAACTCCAGGACGGACGATCAGGATCACAGAGGCCAGGCAACCTTACCACATCGTGATTCTTCCGCTAACCTGGCAGGTTCTCTTAGATGACTGGCGATAAACATGCCGATTATCTGGTCATCAACCCCGACAGCGGCGCTCTCAGGCTCTGGGAGAACCGCTGCTGGCCCATCCCCAGCAGTCTTGACAACGTTGAATTCCAGCGAAAGCGACGACGGTGTTGATGTCCTCTGGACATGGCTGCACTTCCAGGGCTGTGACGACGACTAAAAAAGGGCAATCAAAGCCGCGCACGAAGATGCCATAACACTGGCCGAGATGGTCAAAGGCATTGATTTCTCCAACGACCCCGGTGTGTTAGATTATTTCAGTGCTCCTTACCTAAACAAAGGCTACCAGAGTAGCATCCAGGCTGTGTTCAACCATATCACCACCTTCCAACTCAAACTTTATAGCTAACAATCTCGGGGATGACAAAGTTATTACACTAAATAATGATTCTAATACTGATATAATTACCCCCGAGTCTGAATATCCAGATGACTTTAATAGTTAAATAGCACTGTGGAGCTTGGATATTAATACCCTAGATCCCAAGTACGCCAGGGCCGGGGATTCTACTTCATCGGGTTGGTTGTTCTTCTCCTTGTCCGACGCTAAGTCCGCTCTGAGGGATTTCTATGGTGACACAAGGATCTATGACATGGTTTTCACCCCGCCTATTAGCCAGGGCACCGGGCAGACTAAGGAAGGTAAGACCAGAGCTCTCAGAGCGAGTGGGAGCTACAATATTAACAGTGAGAAAGATAAGCTGTGGGTTAGGGCCTACCACCAACGGGCAAGGGTCTCCGGGATACAGATCTTTGCCCGGACAGGTTTAGAGCCATCATCAACAACGTATGTGACATTCTTATTGAAAGGTGATAACCCGTGTTAACTAACCTGAACTGTGCGACGAATCAACGACAAAGACAAAGTACAGCGGAAGTCTTCAGGAGACCTGCCTGATCTACCAGGTTATGGCCGTCGGCAGTGATGAGTCTGATCCCACAGGCACCATTCCTAGCGGGGACCGGGGCGACACCATCTGTAAAGACACCGATGGGCTGATTGGGGGTGAGGAGACCTGCACTTGTTGGTACGGGAACCTTTCGGGTCAAAAGGAGATCTTCGGCCTGCCTAAGAGTGGAGGGTGTGCAGACATTGACTACAGGCGCGCGTGGACCTACTACGAGGATCCTGACTATCAGCCTGAGCATATTGTGCCTTCTTGATTCATAACTAGGATTTAGAATTACTAGAATATCTACTATTTCCCCCGCAGTTGAACTTATCAATGGCATTTCATCTGCTACTATATCGACATCTCCAGGAGCTATTCCCAATTTTCCCTTCCGTATACTATCAGTATTGATCAAACCTCCCACCACGCCTCATGATACCCCCGTAAATCAACCCCCTCGCCACTACTCGCCTCTAGCTTCAAGTACTCCGTGAAATCAATCTCCTCAGCCGCCTTATCAGACAATTTAGCCTGAATATCCCGCTTGGTCCACCCATTCCCAAAATACGCAAACCGATTCCCCTGCCCGTTATGGTAAGTATATTCAAAGTCCTCCCATCGCACCTCCCTCCGAATGTAATTCACATGTGCCCCGCTCCCAGGCCAGACATGCACAACCCTCCCGCCCGGCGTGTGGTTATTATACCACGAGCTGCAGTTTTCAGCGAGGACAGTGGTTGGGAAGAACGATTCACAGTATGCTCTGAAATCGACCACAGCCGATCTGGAAGGGGTAATAGTGCGGATCCGTTGCGAGGAAACCTTGCGGAGGATCTTGGCGACGTACGTAACTTGGTTTTCGACGGTATGTGGAACTGTCCCCGCGAAGCCTGAGCCGGAGTTTGGGCCTAGGATGAAGAGAAGGTTGGAGAAATCGGCGGCCGCCATGCCGAGGTATGTATCTGGGAATCCGGGGTCTCCGCCAGCTCGCCATGAGGTTTGGAGGTTTGTACCCTGGGCGTTGATGATGGGGAAGGGCGGGTTAGCGGTGAGATTGGCACCGGTAGCGCAGATCACGGCATCAACGGGGCGTTCTGTCCCGTCAGTAGTCTTAATCCCGGTGGCTGTGAGACTCTCGATGGGGGTTCGGATGTATGAGACGTTGGGTTGTGTCAGGGCCTCGAGATATCCAGGCCCAGGGGTGAGCCGGCGACAGTTGGGCGCAAATTCGGGCACAACTAATGGGAGGAGGTCCTGTCTATCGCCGAGTCTCTGCGACATCAGCTGCGTGAATTCCTCCCGGGAGGATTTGTTTTTCGAGCCGTCTCTCTCGACAATGGCAAACCGCGTCCATGCTTGGGCTTCGAGTTCCTTGCGATACTTGTGGTATTCCTGGCTATCCTCTGCCCAGCGGGACTTCTGGTCCTCAGCGATGGGAACATCACGATTCAGCTTCTCCTTCCCAAGGGCACCGGCCACCCACGTTGGATTCCGGGTGTAGTGATGTACGTGCTTTGCCGCTTTCTGTAACTCGGGAAGGATCTGGAGACCCGATGCCCCATTCCCAATCAGCGCGAGTGTTTTCCCTTTCGGATCGAAGTTATTATCCCAGGCACTAGTGTGGATAACACGGCCCTGGAAATCGCCAAGTCCCGGAATATCTGGTAGTAGGGGGTCGCTGAACCGCCCCGTCGCTAAGACTAGAAATTCCGCTTCGTCTTGGATGGTAACTGTCTCCCCGGTCTCGGGGTTGAATTGCCAGATATCCACCACCCATTTGCCTTTTGCCTCTGACCATCCCGCTTGCAGTATCTCGGAGTTGAGGGTGACGTATTTCCATACGTTGTACTTGGTAGCAAAGTCTTTCCAGTAGTTTTTTATTTCTCCCCCTCTGGAGTAATTCTCTGTCCAGTTCTTGTTTGGGGAGAATGTAGATTGGTAGACCTGTTTTGTTAGCACGGCTACGTCAGTGAGCGTAGAGGTGGAAGACGTACATGGGAGGGCACGTCACAGC
The DNA here is from genome assembly GCA_027569045.1 of Aspergillus biplanus. Taxonomy (NCBI): domain Eukaryota; kingdom Fungi; phylum Ascomycota; class Eurotiomycetes; order Eurotiales; family Aspergillaceae; genus Aspergillus; species Aspergillus biplanus. The sequence goes on from JAPDEJ010000043.1 coordinate 194,928, forward strand.
GGACGCCAGGATAGGTGTTTGCGTGCCATGTTCCGCCCTAGGGATCGTTAATATCTCGTCTTAATTGGGGCTCGACAAGGCTTAGGGACGTACAATGTCTGACTTGCGCTCATATATCTTAAGCTCTAGTCCGGGCACCTTGGCTGGTAGGAGAGCTGCTGCTGAAATACCGGTGATACCGGCTCCGACGACGATGGCCTTGACGGGGAGACGCTCGTCGACTGGGTGGTCCTGTAGAATGAATCGGGGATAGATAGTCCGCGGAAGAGTGTTGTTCTTCCCATAGTCGTCAATCACTAGTTTTGTAACAATATCTGGCGTTTTATGGTCTGGTTTATGCATCCGACCGTATGCATGTTCGTTCTGGGCCTTCGGAATCGCTGTGGGAGCCATCGTAGTACAGTCAAAAATTTTTACTTCGATTACAAAGGTGATGAATAGTGTGACCTGCTAGCACGGTTATATTTACGGCCATATATATCTCGGAAGCTCGAGTAGAATTTTGGGGGAAACGCTGGCTTAGATGCCTGGTTATGACTCGGAACAATGGCAACATCTCCTCTAAGAGCACGCAACAGTTGGGGTACATCTTATCGCCGACAGCCTCACGAACACACCCATCCTTGACAAATCTACACTACTGGTGAATATCGATGGCGTGCATGGAGTCAACATTGACGTGGATGCATCAAATCTTAGCCTGTCGCTAGTTTCCCGCCAGTTGATTAGTCACCGCAAAAAAAAAAAAAAAGTCTTCAGTCCTCGCTACTGTATAAAGTTGATAAGGGAATGTTCGTCAACAAAGATTAACAGACAAACTATTATGCTTCTTTCTATTGCTAAAACGTGCCGTGAGTAATCGAGATGAGTGGAAAGGAGCCCGTTGAGACAGGGGTCACGACGATTGCCTCAGACGAACCCAACCCGCCGCAGAGCAAAACGCGGTGGGACCGCATCCAGGCCGTCATCTGGGATGGAGGAGATCGTTCACAGGAGGAGAGACGCCTGGTGCGAACGCTGGATATTTTTATCCTGTAAGAACCGCCTCTTTATGCATTTTTAAAAAAAGTTTCTATGCTAATATGGTGCAGGAGCTGGGCGACATACGGATACTTTATCCGATTGCTGGATTCGGGGAATATCAGTGAGTACTTACTTACTTACCTTGCCCCCCGTAGCCTGGAAAGTACTGCAAGCACTAACAGAAGAGTAGCAAACGCCTACGTCTCCGGTATGAAGGAGGAGCTGAATTTCCAGGGCAATCAATATAACCTGCTCACAACCTTCTTCACCTGTGGATATCTGGTCGGGCAAATCCCCTCGCAATTCCTCCTAACCCGCGGTATGCCCCCCATAACAACCCTTCTAACCCCCAATATTTCACTGACAACATCTAGTCCGACCATCATACTACATCCCAACTGTAGAGCTTCTCTGGTCAATCCTAACATTCTGCTTCGCATCCGTCAAGAACGTGAAAACCATTTTCGCCTTGCGTTTCATCATCGGCATGCTGGAGAGCCCTTTCGCTGTCGGCGTACTTACAATCATGGGAAGCTGGTATACACCCCGAGGTACGTCCATTCAACTTATCACTTCAATCCCAGATGGCGATGGTTAACGGAAATCAGAACTCTCCAAACGCATCGCAATCTTCTACTCTGCCAGCTACGCAGCAAGCATGTTCAGCGGCTACCTCCAAGCGGGGATATACAAGGGTATGGACGGTCATCTTGGCTTGGCTGGCTGGCGCTGGCTATTCATCTTCTGTGGTGTTATATCCCTCCCTGGAGCCTTTTATGGTTACTTTGCTGTCCCCGATAATCCGTATAATTGTAAAGCGCGATGGCTTTCGGTCGAGAAGCTCAGCCATGCAAAAGCTCGGATGGAGAAGATTGGTCGCCGGGGCCCGGTGAGGTTATCCGTCGCAAAGGTGAAGAAGATCTTTACGCGGTGGCCGTTGTATATGATGGTTTTGACCCTGATGTATGTTCCCTCTTTTAACCGAACAGGCTCAAAAAAGAGGGGTTGGTAACAGATAATTGGCAGATTCCATTGTCTCGCGACACAGCCACTGAATTATTTTGCTGTTTGGCTGAAATCGCTGGATCGGTTTTCGGTTTATCAGATTAACCTCTTTCCCACGGCTGCGCAGGCCTGTGGGCTGGTTACGACCTTGTTGTATGGCTGGTTATCGGATGGGCTTGGGGGGATGAGGTGGCAGATTCTTATTCTTCCTGCGGTGCGTCGATTCCCCCCTCTATAGTTTATGGTATATTTTGACTGACAGTGTGATAAGACGATCAACCTGATTGGTATGGTTATCCTAGCCGTTGGACGCAACTACGGCGCTACATTCCTTGGGTATATGCTTAACGCGGCAAGTTGGGGGTACTGGCCTGTTCTATATGTATGGCTTCCTTTCTTCCGTGGATGAGCATAAATGCTGACTCGGAATATCTAGGCATGGGCAAACGAGTTCTGTCACAGCGATGCCGAGGAGCGAGCCATTGTTATCGGGGTTGCGCAGACGTTTGGGCAGGCTTTTATTGCATGGGTTCCGGGTAAGTTCTAGTCTTGATATTCCTGTCTACTGGCGGACCGGATTAACAAATGTGTAGTGCTTATACTGGACACGAGTAAATATGCCCCAAAGTTTACAATGGGATATAGTGTATTGTCGGGTATTAGTGTGCTGCAATTCACCATGATCTTTGTGTTGAGATACTTTGTCAGGAGGGAGGCAAGGCTCGAGATGGAGGATGAAGAGCATTTGGCTAGAGCCGAGTCGTGAGCCGGAGCAGTGTCGGGCTTTGGAAAAGATTAGAGAAGACGCTCTGGCTGCGTGGAATGGCATCAATTGGAGTCGAGGTGGTGTGCTCCCGACAGCGGGAAGGAATGGATATAGATGATGGTGATACGTCTAGTTAAGGCGACATCACCGCTATAATTATTAATCGTACCCCAAACGCGTCCTGAATCAGGGTCAGCTGCACGAGTCATGAGAGGCTACCCCACAGTGTCCATTATGTCATTAGTAGAGCTTGTGATAGTTGAGGACGTTGAGAATGAATATTGTTTTTGTCGCGTTGTAGAATGGCGTGATTATGACGATATACAACGCAAGCTGGTTACTTACCCCTCAAGCTGCTCAAGCTTCCCATGAAAAGTACAGGATAGTCAAATATCCCCTGTATCATACATACATCGCATATTCCAATCTGCGAATCCACTTGGAGGCCGTGCCAACCTACTCGCCAAACATGACTGAGCAGCCCGCCAACCCATCACCTACACAGGCAGATGGCACCGCACCCAAAAAGCGCATCCTCCTCAATGGCTTCGACATGTTCACAGTCGGCCACCTCTCCTTCGGACAATGGAAGCACCCCAATGATCGAGCGGCCACAAAACGCCGCGACCTCTCCTACTGGACCAACCTAGCCAAACTCCTCGAGAAGGGGGACTTTAATGCGCTATTCCTCGCCGATTCGTACGGGTTGTATGATACATACGAGGGCAAGGGTGACACTGCGATTCGAAATGCGACACAATTTCCTATGGGAGACCCCAGTATCGTACGTCTTTTCCCCTCTTGATGGCTGAATTAGAAAAAGTGCTGCTGACACGGCCAGCCGGTTACCGCAATGGCATCTGTGACCAAGAATCTGGGGTTCGCGATCACGACGTCTACCTCGTATGAGGCGCCGTATGTGGTGGCGAAACGGTTCTCGACCCTGGACCATCTCACGGGAGGACGGTTTGGGTGGAATATTGTTACCTCGTGGAAGGCTTCTGCTTCGAAGGCGGTGCGTACGATGTTATTCTAGTCAATCTATACAAGGATGGAATTGACAGTGACAGGTTGGTTTGCCTCTCGTCGAGCACGATAAGCGGTATGAGATTGCAGATGAGTACCTCAGGGTACTGTATAAGTGAGTTCTTGAATCAAATCTATCACGGCCATGGCTAAACAATGGGAAAGGCTCTGGGAAGGAAGCTGGGCCGACAACGCCCTACAAGAGAACCGCGAGACAGGAATATACGCAGACCCTAGTAAGATCAAGTTTATTCATCACCACGGCGAGAAGTTCACCGTGGACGGTCCACATATCCTTGACCCGTCTCCCCAGCGCACACCATTCCTCTTCCAGGCGGGTACATCCCCAGCAGGCATCGCATTCGGTGCCAAACATGCCGAGGGAATCTTCGTCTCTGCTCCATCACCGCATATTCTCGCTCCTCGGATCAAGGTTATTCGTGAGGAAGCTGTAAAGGCAGGACGTAACCCGCAATCAATCAAGGTCTTTGCCATCTTCACCCCGATATTGGGACGCACAGAGGAGGAAGCCAATGCCAAATACCAGGAGGCTTTGAGTCTGGCAAGTGCGGAGGGCGGGTTGGCGTTTTATTCTTCTAATATTGGTATGGTCTCCCCTTTCCCCCGACGTATTGATTGATTATGTAGTGCTAACTGACACAGGCATTGATCTCAGCAAATTCGACCTCGACGAGGAAATCAAGCCAACGGACGTACATGTCGACGCCCGCGTCCACTCCTCCATCAACACGTTGTCGTACCACGGCGCGGACGTTCCGAAATGGACCCCGAGGAATATTGGGAAGCTGATCTCGATTGGAGGTAACGGGCCCGTTGCTGTTGGGACACCGGAAAAAGTAGCCGATTTGATGGAGGAGTGGATACGTGTTGCGGATCTGGATGGGTTTAATATTGGGTATGTGTGGACGCCTGGGACGTTCGAGGATGCGGTTGAACTTCTGGTTCCGGAGTTACGGAGGCGAGGGGTGTATGCGCCTAGGGGGGAGAGCGGAACGATGAGGGAGAGGGTTTATGGTCCGGGGCAGAAGAGGGTTCCCGATGATCATCCTGCTAGTCAGTATAGGTATGAGGTGTATAATCAGGATTAGACAAAATATACTGGCCCGTGGGTTCAACCCCCACCCAACCGTGAGTCATATCTATTTGTTCCAGGGCACCAAAGCGCACCCGACCGGATATCGCTGGTAGATCAAGATAGCAAATCCTACCCTGATCAGACACGCTACCCTTGTCGTCTCTTCTCCACATTGGGCTCCTCGAGCTGCAGAGGGTATATTCATGGAATTGATTGGATGATTTTCCTGGACGCTGGTCGTGATTGGCCAAGATGACCGGCCCGGGTAGCTGTCCGGTGCCGTGGACGATCTGAACGGCTCGCAACTCCGCCGAAGCGGTGTGCATTGTGACTCAATTTGCGAGTTGTTGCTCGAGGTTGACAATCCCGACGTCCTCCCTACTTCGGCCCTATTTCTAGGCTTCCCCTCCCTTGGATACCGTGATATCTCATACAAACAACCACTAACCATTCACATCAGTATTTGGCAAATATGTCGCTGATGCTGACCCAAACTCGCAGTGGCGTACGTCCACTGCCCGAAGAGGAAGAAGGCGGGGCCATTCATCCTCTCCAAGCTCAAGCTCTCCCACCGACCGACCAAGGATCAAAGGCCTGGAAGTTCCTTTGCGGTTGCTTTGTGATCGATGCCGTCCTCTGGGGTACCTCGCCCATCATTTCATTCAATCCGGAAGCTAATGACAGCAGGTGTCCCACTGTCCTTTGGCGTCTTCCAGGACTTCTACTCCCGCCACCCCGACTTCGAAGACGACCCCAACATCGCCGTCATCGGCACCGTAGCCACCAGCATCTACTTCCTAGGAGCCCCCTTCACCGCACCAGCCGTGGTCAAATACCACGCCCTGCAACGCCACATGGTCTTCCTCGGAAGCGCCATCTGCATCCTCTCCCTCCTTGGAGCGTCCTTCTGCACCTCCATCACCACCCTAATCGCCACCCAAGGCGCCCTATATGGGATCGGATTCCTGATGCTCTACTTCCCGATCCTTTGCATGCTAAACGAATGGTTCGTCCGCCGCCGCGGCCTCGCCTACGGCCTCCTCTACGCCGGCGGGGGGTTCAGCGGCGCCGGCCTCCCCTTCCTCCTCGAATGGCTCCTCTCCAGCTTTGGATACAAGATCACCCTCCGTGCCGCGGCAGTCGCGCAATTCGTCCTCGTCGCTCCCGTCCTCCCGCTGATCAAAGGACGGCTCCCCCCCGCCCCCTCAAGCGCAAGCCGACCAGTCGATCTGAGTTTTTTCGCCCGAACTCAGTTTTGGATCCTTATGGCGTCGAACCTGTGTCAGGGTTTTGCGTACTATATACCCGCTTTGTACCTGCCTACGTTTGCGTCGGCGCTGGGGTATTCGGGTACAGTTGGCGCCCTTATCTTGGCAGTGAACAATATGGCTTCGATCCTGGGGCAGGTTAGTTTCGGGTACTTGACGGATCGGATCGATAATATCTATCTTCTGCTGTTCTCGTCGACGTCACTGTCTGCTATCGCGGCATTCGGGCTATGGGGTATGGCGCACAGTCTGGCCCTGCTGGTGGTGTTTGCAATTGTGTTTGGGTGGTGTGCGGGGGCGTATGTGGTGTTCTGGCCGAGATTTGGGTCGTTGCTTTCGGAGGATCCGCAGTCGGTGTATAGTTTGATGGCGTTTGGGAAAGGAGTGGGTAATGTGGTTACGGGTCCAATTTCGGCGACTTTGGTTGCTGGTCCGGTGCGTTCGGGGTATGGATTGGGGAGGTTTGAGGGGATGATTCTTTATGTTGGGTCGTTGATGGCGGCTTCGTCGTTAGGGGTTGTTGGGTGGCCGTTGAGGCATACAGAGGGGCGACGGGCGTAGATTGGTATTTTAAACTTGGATCGCTACGTGTTGGGTGGAGAGGACTGCATGTATTATTGCATTTCGTTCATAGTACCAGTGCCACGGGCCTATAAAAAAACCATTGCCCAAGTGGGCAAACGAAAACAAAAGCAAAAGACATAAATATGGCAATCACGTATTCCTAATGTTTCCCACCCTCTGCGCGAATTGGCCCGCCGACCCAAGGCATACCTCCAAATCCATAGTATACTGTGCGGGCGCTTGAGCTATCCGCGCTGACACTATGGTTATATGTACTCTGTCATGTACATGGGGTTCGACCGGTCATTGATGCTGGCGACTGGCTGGAGCAGCCGTGTTGCTCGATGGCCCGTCCCATACGGAGTACCATTAGCGAGCCTTAGCCGCATCAAACACCGATGGTCGTCTCTCGTTCGTCGCCGCACAGTGGGCCTCCGCCAAACATGCTGTCATATAACTGCATGGGCTGGTCGCTGGCCAGGCGGTTTCAGCCTCGCGGGGTGGAGTCCGGTGCAGCCACGAGTGCCGACTAGGACACGGACGGGGATGGATTATCCGAAACCATGCCCTGTTACGCACACGATAGACACATTTCCCCGTGCCCTAGCCAATGGGGGACAAGGCAAGCAAGGACCGAAATGCCTCGACAACGCCCCGATAATGTCATATATACTCCCACCCGCCAAGCACATTCTCTGGCGGACTCTTGGTGTTGGAGCTACTATTTCTTCTCATGTCCTGAGAGCGCTAATCCGCGATCAAAATTTGTATCTCGCCCTCAATGAGACGTTTGTCGGCCACATCTGATCCTTGGATTCCTCTCTGAACTGTTGGCAGTGATCTCCTCAATGAATTTGCTTCACCAGACCAGACGGCTATAAAGGATGTCAATTCCCATGGTATGTCTGTAGTGCCCATTCATCCACACCACTCAAGCTCCCACTCAATTTATATAAGTTTTGCTTTCGCCTTTCAAGGCTGACGTCACCGATGCCACCTGGATTTCAATTCGGCAGACGGATAATGGGGGTGTATTTCCTTGGTGTACATGTATGACAGAGATGTTGTAGATGGCTTTGCCTTCTAGCTAGAACCTGAGAGACACATCTTGGACCTGTACGATTTGTGCGCGGTAGGCGTATAAATTAGCCATGATGTTTGGCTAATGAAGTGTGTTGTCAGTTGGTGGGGGCAGCACGCTGGATATATAACCGCCGCTCTCAAACACTTCGGAATTTACTTTGAAATAGATGCTCAACCCATCGTAATCGTTTCACCCAAAGGCTCCTATGAGCACCAACAGGAGTTAAATCAGGTACGCCAAACTACAGTAAGTCTCAAACACGGTGTGTAGATATGACGTCATTGGTCTGGTTGTTCGAACACGCAATGACGCCTTGAGGCAAAGATTTAAATATCTAATACAGAGAGAAATAAAGGTTGAAAGTATTATCAGCTTGATTGGGAAACAAGTCAGATTAAGTAGTTTGTGTCATAAGAACTACTTCACTTATTTATTCAATCAACAAGTAAGGAATACAAATGAAAAGAAAATAAAAAACGCAAGACCGTGGGTTTCTAGATAGTAGTGCAGTCTGTTTAGGTAGTAGTATAAATCCAAACGCCATCCAAGAAGTAGCCTGAATACTGGAAAATGAAATCAAGACTTTAGAATGCCATACAATCGACATGTAGAGACTTTTCACCATCCACTAGCCTTCATGGTTGACGGCCAACCATGCAAGAGGCATCGAATCAGAATCATTTGCTTCATCCGGCAATTTTGTTCCCATATACTGCTTGACAAAAGCGAAACCTTACGTGCAGGGCCCCAGACAAACATAACCACCATTCTGAGGGCAACATGTTTGAGAGCAGACACCCTTAAAACCGCAGTCCGCGTTTGAGTTGCAGATTTTCTTGCTCGAGCACTCTGATGCATCAAAGTTCGGAGAGCATACACCTGTGTTTGCCTTGGTTTGCAAACACAAGCAGTCTTTCCCAGTATTCCCACACTTGCTAAAACCTGAGGCACAAGTACCACCAGGGCCGCAATTGCAAAGGCCATTAACACAGGTATTCGCACACTATGAACATAGATCAGGTCATATTAGTCTGGCTTCCAATATTTCCCTTCCTTCTTTTCTAGGAAGTAAATACACCTGGGTAGAATGCTTACCGTAACCCCACATGCACCGCAGTTGGATTTGTCAGAGGCTGCATCCACACAGGCACCATTACACAGGAGCTGAGATGGAGATGTTTTCAAAGGTCCACAAACATAGCATGGGCCCTTGCTGCTCACAGCAGGCAGTGTGCACTTGAGTTCATAATTTGGTATGCCACTGGACTTGCACCAAGCAGCACACTTTGCAAGGTCAAAGGGATTAAGCGTGGCAGCTGATAGTACAGAGGGGGCTGTGTAGATTAGTTAGCTCTATATATATTGAGAATATTTAATCGTAGGCAGAACAGGACTTACCAAACAGCAAAACACTGTAGATTGTTTCTGGTCTCATGTTGAGTATTTGTCAAATGCTGGTGTTCGATCTGAATCGGATGAGAGAGAAATGATTGGGCCTGGGGAGGGGATACCTCTTAAATGTGTCTCATTATGGGAGTGAAAACAGGAACTTAGGCATTGGTTTACCAGCATTGGTGACTTGCCTCTATCTGTAACCCATGCGTCACCCAGACGTTATCCATGGCGTAGATGCGAAGGTGTTAGGTCTTGTATAATCTAGACCCTTCGTAAACAACATTGATTGGTCATATTTTACTCCAGCGAATAAGATTCTGAGGGATGCTGCGGGCGTAGATATCCATCCACCTGTGCAGTTCGCAAAGTTAATTTCCCTTCCAACAGAACCTTTATCTGAAACCCAGAAAGCTCAGTCTAGATGTTAGTCCATAACCATGGTAAAATTTGACTGGAAAGTCATGTTCTGGTTCACGTGGATTTAAATAAAGTTTCAACCTAAAACCATGGTCAAGTTCGAACCTGGAGCCAAAGAAAGTTATTATCATGTTCTGGTTCCAGTGTATTGAAATAAAGTTTAAATCCATCTTCAGTCCCCATGACGCTGGGCTGGCCACAGCAGTTGCATGGTTTTGATCACCCCACAATCAGTGTGAACCATCTTTAGCGCAATATAATATACCCAAGGGGTGACTCCACACAGCTCTATCCCATAAACCTGCATCCTTGTTGAGGCTTTGAACACTTACCGTAAAAATCAAGAATATGCTAGAGAAGCAGATTAGGCATAGCTATACAAATAAGGCATATTACATTGTTCTTTAATAATAAAAATAAAACCCCAGAGCCCTCACTTCCCAACAATTGATTTAAACCCTCAAGGGCCTACCACGGCAAGATCATTGTAGCTCCAAGTACCATAGCGGTAACCGGGATACCAATGACAACCCTGATGCCATCCCAAACTGGTGTCCCGGGAGAGAGTCGACCGGCAGCATTGGAGGGAGTGGCATTGTTGCTGTTGCTGTCGCCGGTGGCGGGCGACGCGGTCCCGGAGGCGGACGATGCGGCGGCCCCCGATGAGAAATCCGACTCGTGGTGTAAGAGAGTAACAACGGGGGCATAAACTATCCCGCTGTAGTAGGTATCCTCTGGGTCTATGGTCGTTTTGTAGGTCTCTGTGGTGTAGAGGGTAGCCGTAGGGACGTCATAGGTGGCAGTGCGGGTGACGCCGTCGGTAAGATCAATGTATGTAGCCACCGTCTCACCGTACTCATAGTTGTACCCGGTGTAAACCTCACAGCCAAAAGTGGGCCTGTAGTCCTCTACAATGGAGTAGCACAGATTAAAGGAATCAGCCGTCATGGACCTGTGATAATGGTTCGTTATTCAAGCGGACATAACTGGGGTTGTTGGGCAAAATAGAGACTTATTACCTAGGACAACACAGCGCCATTGTCTGCTTTGGCTCTAGGATTTCCTTAATCACAGAAGCCGCGGGCTGGTCGGGGTAGTACCAGTGGTCGCCCGTCTTGAATCTGGTTGCAGTTGTTGTCGTTGGAACCAGGGCCCCGGATGAAGTGAGCGAGCCCTTGTTGTCGCGGGCCGCCATGCCCACCGTCTCCCATCCAGAGGGACAGTATAGACCCGGAGAGTAGTATTCGCCCCAGCCCCTCCAACTAATTTGAGATTCCAAATATTCTTCATACTCTTCCTGTGTGGTGCCCGTGAAGGTAGGGGTGGCAGTGGTCGGTGCCGACGTGGTTGGGGGCACACACTCGCTCCAAGGAATGTACTCGTCTGTGCACTTGGTGGCAAATTTTAATACGGCATTACCTCCAGTAGGATTCATATAACCAACAACCGTTTGGCTGGTGCAGCTTGGGGCTGCAGTGAATGTTGTGGTGATGGGGCCCAGGTTACTGAAGGTATACCAACCTGCGTTGATGGACGCATTCATACCAGTCATGGTTGCAAGTCGTGCTAAAAGGTTGGAAATAGAATCTGAACGTCAACGATGGATTTGAGGTGGAACAAACGAAGCATTCTACAATTCTGCCAAAGGGCTTGTCGCCCGCTATAAGGACCGTTTCTCGTTGACTCGCTTCCAAGCGAACCATGGGGATGAGGCTTGGGGTGTAATTTCCAGACTCGCGAAACTATTGCTTAGTCTGGCTTGGCAATAGGCACGCCCCCAATCAATCCATTCATCGTTGTTGGCGATAGGAGCCTTCTCGGGGTCACTTCGCGCGTCGCATGTCCTCTGGCATTCCAGAATGCCCACCCCTCCAAACCACACGAGTAAGCCCATGTCAGGACAAGTGGAAATCATTTCCACAACAGGAGAAAACTTTCACAAGTGAGAGAAATCTCTCCACATTAAGCCAAGATAAAAGCGTGTCGCTCGAAGTTGGGGGCCCACTTAGTAGGCTGCTAGGGCTGTTTCTCGAGGGTCCAACACAAACGGTTCATCCGCTTCATCCGCTTCATCCGAGTGACCCATAAGGGCAAGGCTACTATTGGATTTTTCAACCCCCATACCCTCTATCCAGCTTGCACAGGGCACTGACCATTTACTCTCCACGTCACCTCCTCCGGGCAAAGTTCCATCTGACACGACTCTACGACGAAGCGAGAGTTCATGGGAATCCCAGGTTTTGTATCTTTTATATCCTCTTGTCCATCTTGTCAAGGTCTTTGAGGGTAAACAAGGGCTGTTCTTTCTGAATGACACGACCTTCTAACCTTCTCGGGGATATCACATTATCTATCTCGTCGCGTTGCGAGACTCCAAGTACCGAATTCATTCAATCACGGGGGTTTCCTTCTTCCAATAACAGATCTAGCGGCTCAAATACGGACACTAAATTCATTCAAAAAGCAATCAGGCTAGCAATATGAAGTAGAAGCGAGCCCAAGGAGTGTCCCATCAGAGCGGCTGGAAATCTAACATTATAAAAAGTACCGAGCAATACAACGTATTACCACACCATGACCATAGGGCGGGCGGGATCCACTGATAGAATACAGGAAATAATAGCCGATTACCCACATCCCCATGCCGACTCGCTTGATCTGGGAGTAGCCCAGAGATGCGATTTATGCATCCCTTATAACCTGCTGTTCATCCCCCATCTTTATGCAGGCTGTATGCCAAAATATTACCACAAGATTGTGAGTGACAAGTCAGAGACTGTAGTTCTGAGGTCTATTTAAGCTGTAAGATACCAGAGTACTACTGGTACGTGACATATAGGTATGTTTTGATGGAAGGGCCGCCACGGGCTTGACGGGGATTGCATTTGGCCTCTTACATCTAGTTATTAGAGTCAGCAGGAAAATAGCTATTGTGATAAATGATAGATAATACAGGGGTGCGTTTAATTTCCTTCATAAAAATCACTGTGTCTATCAATACCGTCAGGATGAATATGGACTTTGCTTTGCTCTTCGCTCCTGGGGTAGTGCTTTGCCTGATCAGTAATGAAGTCGTTGGTGTCATGGTGCTCGGAGTTTCGATTCAAAGGGTTTCTACCGTTAAGGGTGAAGTTTCAGGTGGTTATGAATGCTGACGTGGGAAACGTCGTGGTGTTGCCCGCTCTGCATGATTTGCATACCAAACAAAACAGAAAGCAACTGCTGAATGTCCTATAATTCCTCCTCTTTATGAGTGGAGATTTCGCAGTCGCTTGTCGGATATGCGACACACAGCAAGACGAATCCCTTCTGAATCTGATCACCACTGAGAAATGACCCGTCGGACTGATCAACGGTTCCGGAAACCAGGCGTCCAAGGCAAGTGGAACACGCCCCGGCACGGCATGAATAAGGCAATTCGACGCCCTGTGTCTCGGCTTCATCGAGAATATATGTATCGTCGTTACATTGAAAGGAATGTTTACCCTCGGGGGTGACCAAGGTAATTGTGCAGGTCATGTTGAAGACTTCAGTGAGAGTTGACAACGGAGGACGGGTTCGGATTAGGTGCCGGGGCAGATGAGGTGTGAAGGAAGGATAGGAAAGGGGCAAGCATATATTTATACTGTTGAGGGAAGTTTTACAGATTTCCACATCTTACTATTCCCTCACCGAAAACATCCCTTCCGCCTTCCGGCATGCTGACAGCGTGGGACAACTTTGTACGACTGCTCTTGCTTGATTAGGAAGAAGACATCAGTTACCAAATATCAGCGGAATCAGCATGTGTGAGGTGCAGGCCAGGCCGCACGGAGTAAGCCTCGGGTGGTGGGTAACACCGAATCAAGGCCGGCGGGATTTCCTCCAGACGATCGCTGACGTCGCATAGGGACAACATGCAGCCAGAACCGTTTACGCAGATTTCTGCAAGTATGGACCCTGGCACTATTGCTAGTCGTGGGAGGTACCCCGAGTGCGAATCGTGGCAGAATATGGTGATGCCGAGGCCATGTCTGACCAGTGTTACTCTTTGCTTATTTGGCCCAGGGGGGATAGGCAAGTAGCCTCCACCTATATTTCTTTTTCTGCATGACATCAATAGAATCATGAATCCTGCTAAAACCGTGCAGTGTCAGCATGCAAAGGAAACAGCAGCCATTCGCTCAGATTTAGACACCTGGTGGTTTTATTTGGAATCCTTCAACTCGGTTGCATCCTTAATGTGCATTTCAAAAGCAAAGCTGGTCAATTGACGAACCACGTTCTGCCGATTATTCACCAGCTCAGTTCCTTGCAATCCCCAACACCCAGACACCCCTAGCATGTCTCGGTCCTTTCGCACTGTCGCCGAAACTAGTGTGTAGTATAGTGCCGATGCTGGCTCGCATCACCACCACCGGCATTCTTTAGCCAGCTAATTCGGTGCTGATGGGCCGTCCGATGATATCAATGACAGCGGCTGTCCCTTTGATGGAGTACTTGAAACGGACCATTAACACTTCGGGTATGCCCTTCCCCTCTATTCAACACGAGAGCCGTCCCTGTGAAGCTTATTCGTCTTAACCTCAATCTAGTGGCTCAGCTCCGGGTCGCCTCTTTCGGTCCTTGTCTCCTTGTTTCATTTTAGTATACACTCCACCACCATGGCAACGCTCACTGAAATGGCCTCTGCGGCCGACTTCACGTCGCACATCGCAACCCTCCCGCCATCAGCCCTCCTCGTACTATACTTCTACACTCCATGGACCGCGTTCTCCACCCAAATGACTGCCGATATGTCCGGCCTCGCCTCGCAATACCCAGCCACTGCCCCGCCGACCATCTCGTTTGTTAGCATCGACGCCAAACAGATGACTGGGATTCCCAAAGAGTACGATGTCTCTGCAGCTCCCTGGGTTGTTTGCCTACGTTATGGTCAGATCCTCGAGTCGATTAGAGGTTCCGACCCAAGCAGAGTCCGCAGTGCGCTCGAACGTCATGCGGGCATCAGTGCTACCACTGTCCCCGCGGACCCAGTCGCCCCGGCGCTTACTAGTACACCGGAACAGCCAAAGCAGGCGAAAGAGGCTCTCATCGCCTGTCTTACCGAGTTGGTGAACTCTGCTCCTGTCATGGTATTCATGAAAGGTACACCCACGGCCCCTCAGTGTCGTTTTAGTCGACGCTTGGTTAGTATTTTGCGTGAGCATGGCATAGATTTTGATTTCTGTGATGTCCTTGTCGATGAGGATATTCGAGAAGGTCTTAAGGAGTTTGCCGACTGGCCTACGTTCCCCCAATTGTGGGTCGATGGTGAGCTCGTTGGTGGATTGGACATTGTAAGTGTCTCTAATTTACCTAGTTTTGTGATGCTATTGCTCATCGTTTGCTTTTAGGTCCGCGAGGAAATTAGTACTAATCCCGACTTCATCCGCCGGTACTCGGTTGACAAAGTGTTGCCTACTACTCTTTCGGTCTGATACGTTTGATAAGATATGCTGGATCTCGAATCGCAGCCATACCCATACATAGGGGCAGAAACCCGAAAGAAATTTGATAAATATCATCAAGAACAAACAAAAAAGTCACATACTACCTCAAGCCACAAGAGGTTCGATATATGTAATCTGAGTAGTCACTATATCATTCAGGAACGGTCAACGTAAGGAGGAGTGAACCGGTAAAGAAGAATTAATGGGAGACCGACAGATCTTTCCGCCCGCATATTACATGGAAGGAAGAGATGGGGTTTTGATAATTTACCAAGGAACACCTGGCTTCGCCATACTACTTGCTGGATCCATGGCAATTCGCCTGCCCTGCCCAAAAGGGCCATTTTTCCGCACGGAGCAGCTACGAGCTATCGTGCGCTCCTCGTCATGCTACGGTTAATCGCTCTCCGCTGCGACATGGGTAATCCCGCAGATCCTAATGACACCACACTTGCAAAGATAGGTGATATCGCAGCAATGGGGATGATGGGTATTGATCTATGCTTTAGTTGGCAGGCTCAAGCTATATCGGATATCTGGTACCATATCTTCATACAATTTCTCACTACCCTCCGTCTGAAGGTGCCAATATGATCCGGGGTTTTATTTAGATATAGTAGCGAGATACCTTCCCACCTAAGATTTACGTTATCTGGTGAATTTTCCCGGTCTTGAGTGTGAGCGGAGCTATGACTTGCTTGCTTGCTTATCATGAGAGGAAGTGATAAGAAAGTTGATAAAGCTGTAATAGCGGGACAGTCGGCTGCTGCCGACTGGAGCAGATTTGAATGGGGTGCACAGAGAAAAAGGGTGGAATGGGTGGTGCCGCCATCTTTACTTGGCAAGTAGGGCTCCTTGGTTGGTTCCTCCGTACGGTGGACCAAAAGGAAAAAAAAAAAAAAGCAAAAGTAACGAGGCCGCGACTGATGGAGCAGCGAATTAGAAGATAAAATTTCACCATTGGGAGCGGCTACAACTCTGAGTTCTTTGGCCAAAATCAATGACACCTACCTGTCTAGTTTGAATAGGAAACAAAGAAGAAGCTGCCGACTCCGACCTCCCAGCTACAGACTTAAATATCCCCAGATTGGAACCAGAACACACAATAACCAGCCAAGCACTATTGTAGAAGACGGACTCGCTCTTGAGGCGGGAGAGGTATCCGCAGGAGGGAGCTCGGTCCGCCACACATCTTCCTGAAGTTGGAGGCTAGTGTAATGTACCTCCGACTCCGATGCCTTCTGACCAGGAAGGGGAAACAATATTGTTATGATGGGAGTAGCCCCTTGGATGGAAGACCTGTACGCAGCGGACCCGATTTCACTAGTGATTTGAATCGAGTCTGCTTGATAAAGGTCATGGTCCACACTCCCGTTAAGGTGGCATGGCGTCAATGTCGGTGTTTTGGTGTGGAAGGTTAATACTAAGCTGATCATTAGTGGACCTTCTCTCCTCTATTAATGCGTGATATGATTGGGATGTACATAGGTGTCCATAGAAATGGGGAGAATGCAAGGACAATAATTACCTATGCCATCCGTCGTCTTTAAATCGTATCCTTTACAGGCAGGTGCATTTGCATAAGAGAGGTCCCCTGTTATAGTCCTGCAAAAGTCGATTGTGTCCTGATCATCTTGGACAGTAGCATTCTGGGCCGCGTGTTTTGCCCGGGTTGTGAGGAAGTCAGCGCAATCGTTGGAAACCTCGGCGCGAGTCTTGTTGTCCGCCCCGAAAAACCCGTAGGCCCCGTGGAAGAAGATGCTGCAACCATGCACGGGGGCCCCGAACGATTCAGAGGAATCCGGACTAAACCCCAAGTAAAAATCCCGATATACGCTAGCAAGCGCTTCTTCATTAGGATCGCTAATCGCTCGAACCCCCAAGGACCATGTCAGGTTTTGAGATGCCGGGATAAAACCCGTGGAGGTAAACGGCATAGTGAAGATACCCAATAGCCCGTTGTCCGAACAATTGGGAAGCATCGTCTCGATGAGCAAGGAGGAAGTGTTACTTAGGGTTGGTGGGGATTGCAGGAGGTAGAAGCTGACAGCACGAAAGGTAAACAGGAAGTATTCTATGATAAGAGCCCTAACTTGGGACATAAATCGGGGATATAAATAAGAGAAGAAAGCTTTCGTATTTTTCGGGGGCCGTGTTCTTCCCTACCCTTTTGACCACCACTGATTTTCTGGGAGCGGGGGGAGGCGTTTACCCGATCGCTAACATAGCGCCCGTTAAGAAGACCACGGTCTTTTCTCCAAGGTTGAATCCATGGTGCAGCTCCTCCCTGAGCGCTGATCGCAGCAAGGCATATTTGTGTGGTGTTGGACCCACGGCGCTTAAAGCGACCCAACATTAGGAGGCTTGGACATTATTTATTATCCTGTTCTTGACTGGCTGGTCGATCGCAGCGCAAGTCGGGTTACCGCCGCTGTGGACCTCGTTTAGCCTGAGCGCTATCTGGGTTAAAAGTTATAGATATGCACGATATCAAAATAATTTACGCCTCTCCTTGAATCAACATCTAATTGTCCCCCTTTCCCTAATATTCTTAACTCGTCATGGACGGGGCTGTTGGTGCTGCTGGTGCAGTATTTATGGGGCTTTCCTTCTTTCCTTTAATGGAATCATACTTCCCACCCAAACCGGAAAAGTTGGCTACACTCAGGGTGGGGGTCGGCCTGGCTCAACCAGGCGAGGAATCCGAAGACCTGGGGGGGCAATGCGCCCGGAGTGGCGTTGTTCGATGGCAATGGGGGTCGTATTGGCTTCCAGAGTGGGAAGACCTTGGGCACTGTTTATGCTGGGAATGATATCGACATTACAATCCACCCCCTTGATCAGGAGGACGTTAAGCACCCGCAATACATGAGCGTTGCTGCAGGGGGCCCAGATTCCATCTGTATTTCCTTCCTTGCCTTGACTTCTCCGCACTTGGATAACTGGGCTATCTATGGCGACCTTCTTAGGTCGTGCGGTGCAAAGTGGTATCATTCGAACTCTGTGCTGAAAACGAGAGACAATAAACCATTCATGCCCAGTTGTTTCTGGATTGGAGGACCCAAGGAGGACACGTCGAAGCCCTTCGATGGCTTCCCCGAAGGCGTTGGCCTTCACCTTCCATCCCTCGACACCGGCAACGGAGCCCGCCGAGACCAATACGTCAAGCATCCAGAGACTCTGTGCAACAGCAAGCCACGACTACACGTATATTCTCAATTATCAGAGATGACCTGCCTTCCTATTTTTGATCCACCTGTCAACATTGCCCCTGATGAAGGGGATTATGACTTTAAGGCCCTGGACACTCAAGGCCATGTGATGTGCTCCCCGAGTGCGAATGATATCAACCCATTCCCAAGTGGATTTGACATACTGAAGTTACGGAGATTCGATGATGGCGAAAACCCAGAGCCTACGTACGGCTATAGAAAGCGGGACAACAAGCCAGAGCGCCGCTGTACGCATTCTGACAGGTTAATTGAAAGTTCTCACCCGGGACATACCGCAACAGACCTCTGCCAGGATCCGAACTCTTCAGGACCCGAATTTGCCTCCTATGATGAAGGACTCATGTGCGACATGTGCACTCGCATTCTATGGCCGCTATGTTCAGAGCGCGTCCAGCGTGGGTGCTTCGATGTTGAATCAAAACAGATACGCCCAGGTGTCGGGTTGGACTCCACTATTTTCTGCAGAGATATCTCTCCTAAGGCGTACAAAAACGTCACGGTGTGGACTTAGAACGCGAGATGAGTACCATGGGAGGGGGACAGCATTGAGGTAGATATCCAGTATTGAATTCAATATAAAGGCACTTTGGCTTTCTTTACTTTCGGGTTTTTTAATTTCCCTCTCACTTCGTGGGCTGGTTGGCTGGTTTTCCACTTGTACTCCCGCTCATCCCTCATTCCGGTTAAACATCATCCGAAATACGCCAACTATCCTCCAACGGCCCAGTAACTTTGACATCTGTCTGCCCTGGCTCAGGAACCCTCTGATACGGCAAATCTGGTGTGGTATTTCCCTCAATTTCCTCCCCAGTGACGCCCGTTCGTCTTTGCGTGGTGCACCGCCCCCAGATCCTGCCCAATGGTCCCCCAGTACGTTTACAACAGCTGGACACTCGCATTTGGATTAAAGGCATCTTTTATGGTAGGCCATTCTCCTTTGATTTCAACCTGGATAATAAAACTCGAACTAGCCGGTTGCAAAGCACATTAAGTGTACAAAGCGGAAAAAATACACGGACATGTACTGGGATAGTAGGTGCAAATAACGACGGTTGAATTCCCCACAGCCCTGGCTAAATTATTCTGAATCCAATCCTTGAAGCTGACTTTTCGGTTTGCCACCCTTGGGCCTGTCGCCCTGTGACTTCTTACCGTTTGGCTTTGGCTTTGGTTTTTTATTCTCACGCTTCTTGAAGCTAACATGAAGGGCTGCAAAAAGATCGTCTCCATCCATCCACTCCATTGATCCAGGCAAAACCCCCGTTGTTGTTGTCCGCCGTAACACCAAGTTATGGAACTCTGGTGGATCTTTTGTGCACCCTTCATCCTTGGTGCCATACATCTCCAGAGCTCCAACGCAGAATTTATTCAGAACACCCTGGGGAATTGCCTTCTGACCGTGTAGCCTGGAACGCCCCTTCTGCGTCAGGACCACCTTATAGATAACCTCCAGTGGTCTATCCCAGAGAACCCTCTTGTA
The DNA here is from genome assembly GCA_027569045.1 of Aspergillus biplanus. Taxonomy (NCBI): domain Eukaryota; kingdom Fungi; phylum Ascomycota; class Eurotiomycetes; order Eurotiales; family Aspergillaceae; genus Aspergillus; species Aspergillus biplanus. The sequence continues at coordinate 214,756 of JAPDEJ010000043.1, forward strand.
AGTAACAAAAATATCGGAGTCACCAACAGGATAATGAAGGGTATATTCCTTGGATTTGTAAAGATGCGGTATCAGACGATTACAGACATCTTGAGAATGGCCACGGAATATTGCGGCCTCCTAGAAACTATCTTTTATATCACCCCAGATCTCGTAAATCTGAGGGAAGGATGATTCGCAGTCTGAGTCGCCAGATGGTTCTGATTGTTTGATGCATTCGGGTCAGCTTGTCGGTCCGACCCATCTTGAAACTGATAGGTTAGAGTCAGCCTAGGTAACAGGAAAACTATTGTTATGGCCCAAACCATACAGAATCATCCAATACTGGCTGAGAAGATAATAAAATTCTCATCATTGCATTTTGTGACTGGAGAGCCCCTTAAATAATGACAGATTTCCTTGATCACTAGATAAATCAAAGGAAAATTGATAATGGGGTTCTATATTCATACATCTATCTTCATTATTTATAGTTAGAGGGAAGCATATCTGTTTTGTTTTTGTTTTGATTGACGGCCTGAAATGAGATCATCTGACCCCACATTGTTACAAGATGCTGCCCCTCCTGCCGATGAGTTGTACGACTGATCAAAGGGGTACAGCTCACCAGTATGACAAGAGAGAATCTAGTGATGGTGTTAGCTACTTTTGCATTCCATTTAATGTTCCTTCGCTATTTTTATTCTATGGTTTTTGTTTTGTGTTATAAATAATATTTTAGACTCAGATATGTCACATCAGCAAACATACCTAGATAGGCTTCCTTTGCTATATTCTCATTTTTGACTCTTCCATTCAAAAGTTGCAATGCATAAGCGTATGTCTTACTCCAGTCTTTGGACTGGAAAACCGGCCAGAATTTGGACAATTTAGAAAAACATTCTTTTCGGCTGCGCGTGTGGTCTTTGTATTAGATGTTTTACAATTCTATTGGTGGGAATTCAGCCCCCATTTTAAGAGAGCAGAACATGATGCAAACACCACCCCCTTCCTTTCAAAAGACTCTCTGCCACTGCCACTCTTCAAGTAATTTTGACATATCCGTGGGTGGTAACAGACATGCTCAGGGGGTCCGTGGATGTTTGTTTGATAAGGTGTGTTCGCCTCTTTTCCATTGGCGGAGAGTACGGGAGGAAGATGAAGCACGTGGTTCATCAGGTCCCAATACTTTGTTGCAGAGCGCAACACACTTTTCCATTAAAGCCCAGGGATCTTAAATCCTCCATGAGATTTACAAGTATGGACAAGATTGTGCATACTATCCAAGACGTCAGGATGCCCTGGATCACCCGCTGTAGGTGTTCTGTCAAGGGATTTTTTGACAGAGAGAGGCATAGAAAGTTATACATAGGAGAGGGGAGGCGACGAAGCAAGAAATTGATGTCCTGGCGAGCAGGGTGGCTCGGGCCGAAACCCGAAAAAAAGCAGCAATGAAGGATCAAGCTACTGATATGTTCAGAGTGCGGTGTTTGGTTGGCTAATAATAGTAAAGTCTAAATACGAGAATTATCTCATGTCGTGTGGGCCCACGTAGCTCCTGCACGACAGCGCGGGAAGAGAGCACCCATTCTTCTTCACAGTTTTCGCCAAGTAACCCTAGTTCAGGAAACCCAAGCATGATAGTCGCATACTTGAGCCTGCTGATGATCCACTCGAATAGTCAAGAACATACAGGTATAAAGACCTGCTAAGTACCCTTCCCTTCTGCTCGACTGACTTCAATATCAACGCCCAGTTTCTACGAAAACCAAACAACTTTAAGACCTCTAAGTGCAGAAATGGCTAGAGTTCGGCTTCCATTTTACCCTCGCCTCAAATACTTGTTTCAGCTTGCTGACCCCTAGTGCAGGTCGTCTCTCCTGCCGAGTACCTTAGAGCACGCCTGAACCTTTTGGAGAAAGAAAAGAAAGCAACACAAGTCCAGGATACTCTTGCTGCTGAGCGGCGAAATCTTCCGATTGTCGAGGTTACCAAGTGTTATACATTTGAGACTATCTCCGAGCAAAATAATGAGAAATCAAGTCTCAATTTATCTGATCTCTTTTTCGGCCGCCGTCAGTTAATCATCTATCACTTTATGTTTGATCCGTCTTGGGAAGAGGGCTGTACTGGTTGCACTGTAATGGGTGACTCATTCCCTGCTCTCGAACATATCCACTCTCGCTCGACTAGCATTGTCGCCGTGTCTCGAGCACCAATTGAGAAGATCATGGTCTACAAGAAGCGCATGGGCTGGACGTTCCCTTGGGTATCTTCCTATAACACCGACTTTAATTTTGACATGCACGTAACTCAGGATGAGTCTGTTCATCCAGTTGAGTACAACTTCAGGACCAAGGACGAGCTGCTGAAGATTTCAAAGGGCTTCCACGCTGTAGGGGAGCAGCCGGGAAATAGCGTCTTCTACAGGGGCGACGGTAAAATTGGGGAGGAAGGAAAGATTTACCACACGTATTCAACCTATGGGCGGGGTGGGGAGCATTTGATTAATACATTTGGTTGGTTGGATCTAACGCCCCTGGGCAGGCAAGATGGAGAAAGTGGGTATAGTGGTCTTGGGTTTCGGCGCAAGGATGAGTATACACAGGATGAATTGAAAGGGCTGCATTAACTACGTCTGCCGTTAATGGCTCTAGTGCACTTTCTTTGGTTATATCTGCCCAAAAATTGGAATACCGAACTGAAAAAGAATATTGCGGCTAGGGCTCCATTGTATCATATCAATTCAAGCCCATGCTCCTTCTTCGTGCTGATGGTACTGCTAGATGTACGGGCAAGCACTGTTGAATATTTAGCATACGAGCGATGCCCCCATTTCTTGATCAGCCTGATGTCGACATAATGAACAACACTAAACATATCAAGTGCTTGCGGCGTAGATTTATTGAAAAAGACCCTAGGTATTCCATATCGATTTGAAATATGTGAAAGCGGTTAAGACCCCTGGGTGTGACATTATTATAGACCGTGGAGTGTAGATGATGCAAGTCTCTACGAATATTCGTGATAGCCAAATTAAACGTTGCCTTCTATCTTCAGCCATGTAAGTTGCTCGACATCAAAATCCAGACGAGCACGGTCATGCAGTCGCTGTCCACGTTCCATTACAGAATACCACAAATCATCATGCCGACGGTCTTAAATCTCGTCCAAGGACCTCCTCCGCGATGTAATGACGCGAGGTTCGCATTGGAATATAAATTGACGAGTTATACTGAGTAAAATTACCATAGCCAAGCAAGTCTTCTTCAACAAGCGCGGCGAAAATCGCGTCCGTATTGTTGCTGATAACACCGAGTTGTTCATTGAATGACCGGGAAAGTACGGCGAGATAAATGGAGCAAGCAGCGACCATAAGGAGGGCAATCGGGCAAAGCCAGACACCATCGGTCAACCAGATGAGTAATATTTTGGAGTATCCATTGTGCTGTGTACTGTTGGGAAGCTGGACAATCTCTCCATTCACTGTCGCCAGATAGTCTATAGTCTATTAGCGCTAGAAAGGTAAACTGTATTGGTCAAATTATGCATGCCTTAGACAGTGACAAACTGTGTTCTTAAAGGATACGGGCCACAAGAGGAAAGCTTGCAATCGAACCTGGCACGTGGCAGGTTCGACCCGAACTTCAAATTTTACTTGCTATAAATAGTAGATATCAAATAATGAACAAGTTTATCCGCTTATGTTATTTCTTTTCCTGACAAACGGCCATCTCTCGCTTCAAACCATATTCCAAGTTCTGGGCTCTATAATACTCCACCATTACGTCTTCCAACCCCCCCATGATGATAGTTGTGGTGAAGTTGCCATTCTAGGACCATATCAAACAATCAACCCCCAGCCCATAGCTACTCGCCATTCTCACCGCACACACGAAACATGTATCTGTCCCACGATTAATGACCGCGTGCTGCCCGGCCTCTGCGCACCATGCTCGTGCCGCAAGCTCGAGCCTTTCGCCCATCGCCTTGATGAGAATCACACGGTTTCCAGGGTTAGGGTTTGTATGACTCTTCAGCTCCCGGATTGATATATGCTGAATTTCTATCTTTTCGCCAGGAGGAAAAGAGCGTGGCCCGTGGAGGCAGCGGTGCGCTGCGACGAATGTGGGATTGTGCTTAAGCGCAAAGGAGACTAGTTCTCCCTCAAAGTGGAAATCAAGAATAGTTTGGCATTCCTGATCCTTGGATTCTTTTTCAGAGTTGGTAACTGGCTGCAGATGGTAACCGAGAAACTTGTATCTCTCGGGCGATTGTCCCGGTCTCTTTGCAGGGCTCGGTGTAGTTGGATCCATTGGCTGGGTCTCTCGGGGGGGTCTCTTCGGGGCTCGGAAATCCACTGGTTTTGATGTCACCATGGCATCGACACACCCAGGAAGTGACTCTAGCGGCGCCGCACATGGTCCAATCCATCCACATACAGCCTTCACCTCTTTCAGCGCTCCAAAGACACGGCCCGTGGCATACTTCGTTCGCCAATAAGATTTTCCGTCAATTACAACCGGCGAAGCTGGGCGCGGAAGCTTGAGGTCATCGGCAAATAACGAAGGAGTGGCGCAAATCAGGGCGCCCATGATAGGCACCACAAAGGAACTTCCTGGCAGGAGGAACTGCTCTGCCCCGGCATGCATGCGGTCATATGCCCCAGTGATGAATGTTCGCACTTCAGCGAGCCGGGGCCACTGTAGTGCCTCTGCAAAGCGCAGCAATCCCTCGGTCTGAGACTCGTGCACGAGGGAGTACAAGCGCAGATTATGAACTTCTCCTTTGGTGCATCGCACATTTTTCATGAAGCGATCCGATGCTTCGAGGGCAGTGTTTACCCAGGATGTAAATCCGTCAATCCATGTATCACGGCACTGTCGCAAACGGCGGCGTAACTCGTGGGCGAGAAGCACCTGCCACAGGAAGTGGCCTTCGGTATACCCCAGGATCAGGCGTTCGAGGTAGTAGCCGAGCGAACTCGTGGTACGAAGGTCGATGAACAAATCATCACGGTTGAGCATCAGGAGCAATGTATGCACCTGATTCGGTATCAAATATTAATAGTCGTCGCGGCATGGCACATCTTTCATGTCGGTCCATTTTAAATGCCCTTCATAATTCTCCTTGCTCGATGACCCCGGAGGCAGCGTGTCGAGCTCTCGAATGACGTTTATCCGGTCAAGGATTTCATAGAGATCAAGACCCGGCGGATTATGTGCGGACATGTTGCAAGTCAAAGGGACCTTTTTGGCACTCCTGTCCCAGTGTTTGAAGTCGTCCATGTAGCCTTCTATTGTCCTTGTCCCAGGAATGTTGCCCGTACGCCCGGAGTCTGCCTCAGGGTCTTCGTTGGCAAATCCCGCCAACCAAAATTGTCATATGTGCCTAAGCACCCTGGCATTCTGAAGATCTAGTGATGTTAGAGACTTCAGTGAGCAGTAACAGAAAACATACCCCATGATAAACATTCCGACTCAGCAGTAGCCGCTGCGATTTCGCTGTTTTGTAAATGGCTCCAGCTGACGAACGATGAAAACTGGTTATTGCTCGCAGTGATAGATACATTTAACATGCCCTTATTCTGCACACTCTCTTCGGCTCCCAATGAGCCTTCACGCGTAGAAGGTCGTCGGTGAGCAGCAGCCAAGAGTGTATGACGCAGATCATTGGTTGCAAATACGCCCCCCGACAGCTTGTCAATACCTTTGTTTCTCAATGAGGTGCTAGGTATAGGAGTGGTAGGAGCTAGCTCAAATGAGATTCTGCCAGTCAGAAGCTCGCTAAGCATATTGTTATTCATACGCAATTCCTCTAAAAACGTGGTAAACCTGGTTGTATCCGCAACCATAAGTGCCAGTTTCCCTGTTGCTGGATTTTCCTCACTCAAATCAGTCATCTCGAAGTGCAGGTCGTCCAACCGGTGCAGACCATACTCCTGCTGAAAGGTCGTCTCATGAACAAATATGTTCCTGATGAGTTGTAACACATTAGACACCATCATTCGTAGATCTGAGGGCTTAAACATCTTATGTGGTTGCCTATTCCCAGCCATCCCAGCTTCCTCTCCCCATTTGTGTAAGCGGGTGCGCTGGGTCCTCAGCTGATTGAGGTCAGCTCCTTTGATGGAACTGCTGTTGATAAGATCCAAGAGTTGTGTACATTCTCTGAACAAGGAAATGAGCTATGGGAATTTCAATGGCTGGTTGATTTCTTCCATCTTGTTGTAGAAGAACTTTTTTTTTCTTCTTTTCAGTCGTATTAGCCAGTAATGGGGGCGGGGTTGCAGTTGAGGAGGGGTGAGGATTAAGAGAGAGCACTCCACAGCCCTGATATAAATACGAGGATCGCCTGTTATCTGGTTGGGACAGCCATATACCCTAGCCGGACCTGGAATAGCTCGCTCTAAAGCCCCCCATGTGGGTGGAATCGGGAACTGGGGGAAGTTTTGCAAAATGAATTAATTGCATTCTCGGGCAGACGATACGATAGTTGGCCAAGATTGTGGTCATTAGGATTGCCAATTTCAGCATCATACCTTACCCTATTTTACCTCCGTTTAGTACTTTACCTAATTCGATACGGCTGTCTCATGTTCATGTCCGATTGCGCCTTCGATATTTTGCAGTGAGGTTTTCCGGTTTTATTGGGGCCTGGCTGTCGGGAGTACAGCGGAATGTGTGCGCGATGCTATCTCACCACTTGGCATACGCTTCGCTTCATCTTCATGTAGACTGTGTGTTCAGAACGATCTGCGTGCTGAACATTGATAAAATATAAACCTCCGAATACATCGCTTGTAAATGGTTCGTGTTATGACTTGACAATCTAACTAGTTTGGGTTAGACCTGACCCCAAGGTCTCTTTCACACGCACTTAACAGCCAACCATTCTATAACTCATTAGCAAGGCTAAATCTGATCTTGCATTATATAATAGTATAAAAATAATAATTAAGTTACTAAATAATAGCTATAATTACTAGATAGTAACTGATTTACTAGTAGCTACTAGTAGCTATATTGTTAGGATACACACCTGGGCACGTGTAAAAACTAAAGTAGACCATTAGGCCACTATGATCAACCTATTGGTTGATCATGCCCGGGTCTCATACTCATGGTCATCATGGTCCCTAACATATTAAGTATATATAAAAAAGATCTTGGTATCAGGTCTAGCTTAATCTAGCTAAATTATTAGATTATAATATTATTCTCTTTTCTTAAGATCTTTATTTTTTAAAAATATTTAAACTCTATAACGCCCTTGTAAGTTTTAAAGTTTTTTTTTTTTTTCCCGCGATGCAGTGCAGCGCCACTGGCGAGGAAAGAAATCCTGTTGAGAAGGACCTGGATCCCCACAAATTAACTACATTTGAATTGCTGCAGCTCATGCGCATCGCCACTAGCAAGGGAAGAAGTCCTGTTAAAAAGGACTCCCATCCCCGTAAATTAACGATAATTGAATTCTTCGAGGCCATGCGCCACGTCCTCATGAGAGAAGCCCCCGAGATTTCCTTTGATTACTTGGCCATACATAGGAATTGCTAGGGGATGCTCCGTGCGGTCAAGGAAGCATGCGACCCAGTGCTGCGCAAGATCCATGGGCCCCAGGCATCTAAAGAACGAGACCCAGTTACCCTTCGTTGTGGGCTATGTCTTCGCGACTGCGGCAGGGACGGACCTACTGGGGAACGCGCTGGCAATCAAAGACGAGGCTGTAAAGAGTCGGATCATGAAGGCTGCTGCGGGGGTGGTTGAAGGCTTGGCAGAGACACCATCTGGGAGGGGAGGGGTAGAACCTCTTGCTACGCAGGGGTGGTACATTGACCTCAACGCTCTTTCATCGGTAGCTCCTTGGAAGAGAAGCCAATAATGTTTTGGTGGGCGACACGCAGCATATATGGTGTCTTGTAACTAGCCCCGAATATGGCGATTTGTATATTAGGAATTCCCAATAGCCGTCCCAAGCATAATATGGATTTGGCTTATTTGATCCCCTGAAGTTGTGCGTAGCGCGTGGGGTTTACTCGTGACTATTTCATAAGGCAGCATGTTCTTCATATACAAGGCTAGCTTGATTCGCAAAATGACTATATACACCCTCTATAAAAAGTACCCAGTCTAACTATTAAGCCGTCGCTTCATCCTCCGGGGCGAGTTTCGTATCTTCCACGACCACCCGAACCTCATGACTATGCTCGAGCTCGGACAAAACGATCCACGTGGGAACAACACAAAGCAGCGTGATTCCAAAGTTAAGCCCAATACTCACAAAGTGATTCGCATTACCTTCCGATTGCATTCTACTCACGTTAGAAACCTTTCTATATCCATCTCTGGTAGGGATTAGGGAAAATAAACTTACGCCCAAGCAACAGTCTGACCCAGGGCCTCGAATCCTCGTAAAATACCGCAGTGGTAAGAAAGAGACGAGATGTCGGTGCTATACTGGCCCACCAACCAATAAAGAAATTGCTGGAATGCCTGGCCGCCAAACTGCCAGAAAAAGACTAATGCGTACGACTTGCCGAATCCGCCCGTGAACCAGTCGAATGCCGGAGCTTCAGGATAATCGTAGTAGAACTGGTACTGGAGGATTGTGGCCCAGATCCATGTACCGGTTAGCACCACGATAACGGATAGGAAGGCAACCCGGGCCCTGGTCTTGATGTGGATGGATTGCCGATCTAGCAGGGCTGCGATGAGGAAGGACGAGGCGATTCCGGCGAAGTTGGTGAGGAAAGATGAGAACGCGCGCGACCGCACGGTGAAGTAGCTGGTCAACCAGGTGCTCATGAAGCCGTTGTAGAAATAACTGATGAAGAATGAGGGGAGTAGTAGGAGGACTCGGCGCGTGGCGATCAAGGAGAGCGCGGCCTTGAATTCGGCCCCCCATGTCGCCTGCTTATGTACGACGACGAGGGTGCGGTCCTTGCGTTGCACCTTGTGTGCTGGGCTGAGGCAGAGGCCGATGGGCAGACCGAGGCACATGATGACGATGAACACGATGTACGTGCTGGCGCTGACGGATCCCTTCGCGTCGTTCTTTGCGTTCAGGCCTAGGTTAATCGCGCCACCGACAATGGGTCCGGCAGCCTTTGCGGTTTGCCAGATAGCTAGGTAAAAACCACGGTCCTTGGGGCTGGGATATCCGATGATGATGGCAGCTTCTGCGGCCCAGAAGAACCCAGCCGAAATACCGCACAACGCGCTACCGAAGAGCATAAACCACGTCGTTGGCGAGTAATTGTTGGTGTAGAGACCGGCTCCGTAAATCGGGTAGCCGATAGCACCGATAGCCAGGCCGTAGCGCAGGCCGATGCGGTTGTTAATAGCGCCGGCCGCCACACACACGATCGCAAACAGGCCGTACAGAAGTGCGTTGGCTGCAGAGACGGCGTAGGGCTCTGCTGCACCACCTGCCCCGAGGTTATTCAGGGCATCCCACATTCCTGGGGCTGTGAATGAGACACCGCTGGCGATGGCGATTTGAAACGGGATGGATCGGAAAATGGACCGGAAACGGCTGCCCTGGGCCGGGCCGAGAGTCGTTTCGGGCACCTCACTCGCCTCCGGAGAGACATCCTTGCGAGACATGATACCGATGATGATGGGTGGTTTTGAACCCTGATACTTTTCCCCGTGGCCACTGTGAATGAGAAAGAAAGAAAGCAAGTCAAGGAATGAAAAAAGAGCTAGTCAGAGTCTGGGGAGGACAGCTTGGGGCAAAAACAAAAAATTAGCATGAGTGGGTCTGCCGCGATGGCGTGATAACTCGAATTTTGCTGAAGATCGGGAGAGCATGCGGGAAATATCCTTCGCCGCCGTAGGAGTCCCTGTTTCATTGGCCAGACTATCCGATAACGGAGGCCGCCACTCGATAAGATTCTTCATGGCTGCTGAAGATGAAAAGATTCTGCAGGACCTATCCCGACTCGGGTTGGTCTATCAACTGGCCTATTTGTGAGGTTCCGCGAGTACTAGAGGGTTATCTCCGCCAGACCCTATTGCTTCTGCTCCGTCCCCTTGTACCACACCTGCGATACCCGATGACAATAAAGCTTGACTACGGTGAGACTCATATGTGGGCTTCGGGCAATACCTTTTGGTATGATTGGCTCGGAGGGTCCGGTTCGGAGTTCCACGGCCAAGAAAACTCGGTTCCGGGGAAGCGGCAAACCTTTGTCAATCGGCCGGGATTTCCACTCATTCTTCCAGTGTTCCTAGTCTCAGCGTGCTTCGCGGTGACTTGCATCTATAGCAGCGTGGATAATATACCAGTAGTAGTCCCAGTAGGTCAGTTGAGATGGGAAACTGGGCAGGCAAGCACAAATTTCTCCCAAATAGGTTTAGATTAAAGCACCCAAAATAAGGTTTTCTACGGCAGGCCATTCAATCCACTTGGTCAAAACGAAAAAAACACAAAAACGCTCGGTGAAAAGTACGACTGCGCCAAAAAGGGGGCCAGACAGCCAAATTCGTCATAGCTCGTGTTATAAACTGGTATTTTTCGGTAATTGATTGCCAGACGTTTCGTATAACAGCCTCGACACAGGCTCCGTCCAGGCTCTGAGGGCGTAAAGGCAGAATGCAGAGGTAAGAGCTGAGAACCGACCTAGCTTTGTCTGGCAGGGGTGCAGAATCCTCTAGCATAATTCCTGCCAACTACTTGAATTTCGCCCCTCTTCTCCTGGGAACTTCTCGGCCAACCCCGCTGCTTTTTTCCGCCTCCCGGTGGAACTGACCTTCTCCATATTTCAACACCTGGAGGATATCGATGATGCCTTGCATCTCGCACAGAGCTGCAGATCGCTCTATGAGGTCTTGAATCCCGAGGTCAACCGGCTGAAGATTTTTCGCGCTATTATTGTATGCCCTGCTCATATCCGAGACCAGCTCTTCCCGTTCTAACAATGGACTCGGCGAATGGGGAGCATCATCGTCATGATCTTTCCCTCTGTCAGCTATCTGGATTGAATGAAAGCTTTGCGCCATATGATGCATCACCTATTCGATCGATGTCATCCTATCGAAAGAATTCTTTGCCGTCACTGACCTCGACCCGCGAACAGCTCGCACATGTTCCTCGGATTCAGCGTGGCAGATTGTAACTCGGTGGCATGCAAGGCTCAAAGCGAGTTCGCCGGTCAAATAACCGACGACAATCACAATGGGATTTCAAACGATGATGTGGGTTTAGTGACCGAATGGCGGCGCTATAGGCAGGATCTCTGGCCGGGTGAGGTGAAAGGTCGGGTTTTGTTCTGGGATGGAGGTGCTAAGAAGCTTGTTAACTATGCTTGGGATGCGTACCGCCGACTAAACGCTTCTGGTGCAGGCACAAGCGGGAATTGGGCAGCTGCACAATACTCCCAGCTAGAATTAGATGCAAGATTCGCAACAAATGTTTCTCGATGCCTCACACATCTAGTTGTTTTCTGAGGCATGATCCCACGCGTAAAAGAACCGAGTCAATGGATATGCGGATAAAACCAGACCTTCTGCTGAAGAGACTCCCTACTAAGAAGGCACAGACTCTTCGTCTTGCGAGTTGTACCAACAATTTCCCACCATTTGTTGTGCACAGATGTAGTAGGTCTTGGTGTCATCGGGCGAGTCGGTCTTGGAGGGCAAATTCCAATGGAGAGACGGAATGACCCACTTCACGCGTAAAGTCGAAATATCATTGGTTAATTTCACAGCTTTCACACAATAATGAAAGTTCCGTTCCGGGATGCTGAATGCCATACTCCCAGCCGATTACTCGCCTTGCTCTCGCAAAATCCGAAAGGAATTAAACTAGTACGTTGAATAACCCTTCTCCGGGGAATCAAGGGGCATTGAAAACTTACGTTGGACAGAAACGACTTCAGGCTTTACTACGAGTGGAGCGGGGAAACCGAAATATATATTCTCCGGACGGCGCCTCCCGTGTCCAAACGGAGCGAGAGAAGAGGGGCGGCTCTAAAATGGATTAACTCAGATCTTGTCTTGAAATTGATTTTGATTCTTGAAAATGTCCATTGTCAAGGTACTGGTTGGTTTCGTGATTTCTGGGGTGGCTGTTAGAATGTCCTTGTCCTGGTAGCCGAAACAGGCCAAGCGAAGGAATCGGGTGATGTTTTGCTTGGCGAAGCTTGACTCCTTGACAGCAATATGGAGAGTGCCGGTGCTGTCGCCAGATCTTGCCCTGGGTGACTTGGGTTAACCAGAGGCACAGCAGAATTCTCCCACATTGCTGATTCTGGCACGCTAAATGGCCAAGATAAAGCAATGCAACCCTGCATTCCCCCAAGTGAGAGTGGTTGAATGCTTAAACCCCGCGACTTGCCGCTGGAGATTCCAGAAACGGCAGAGATCGTCCGCACGTGTTGCCAATACAAAAAACACTTTGCCTCTTTGGGAAGATATCTCCTGCCAAATCTCGGGCTCGAACACACGGAATTAAGTCGTGCTTCGACCAGGGCTGCACTAAAACGCCCGACACGGCTGGTCCCTGTTGTCAGGCTTAACGCCATCCGGCGGACTCCTATCAGACAGACAAGATAACACATGTGCTGCGAAATATCCAGAGTCTTCCCCGCAGTCATAATTCCACCAGGTTAGCACAATTTGGGCGCGGGGGTTGAAGGTGTTGCCCCGTGAAACACCGAAAGCACCCAAATTCCTACTTGGGTTCCCAGGGGGCCGACTATATAAACGGGATAAGTGCTACCAACCTTGGGAGACAAACTGTTCTCCATAATTCAAGCATTTCATCCTGCAAAAGCTTATCCTGCCATGGCGCGTCTCTCCAAGATTGCTCTGATTTCCCTGGGGGCTGTGAATGGAGTGCATGCATGGGGTTCATTGGGTCATGCTACCGTTGCCTATGTTGCTCAGCACTATGTTTCCTCCGCCACCGCTACCTGGTAAGTCCGATCCATAATATCTCGGCAAATAAGATCATACATCGCCTGAATTCATGCTAACCGATTCCAGGGCACAAGGCGTCCTCGGCGATACCTCCACCTCATACCTAGCCAACATCGCCTCCTGGGCCGATTCATATCGCTCCACAACCGCCGGCAAATTCTCCGCCCCCTTCCACTTTATCGACGCAGAAGATAACCCCCCAACAAGCTGCAACGTAGACTACGCTCGAGACTGCGGTAGTTCCGGCTGCTCCATCTCCGCCATAGCAAACTACACCCAGCGTGCGGGCGACGGCCGACTCACCAACGACCACATCGCTGAAGCCCTGAAATTCCTCGTCCACATCGTCGGCGACATCACGCAGCCCCTGCATGATGAGGCGTACGAGGTGGGCGGAAACGACATCGATGTCACTTTCAACGGCTACAGCGATAACCTGCATTCGGATTGGGATACCTATATGCCCGAACAATTGATTGGGGGGTACTCGCTCACCGATGCGCAGGGGTGGGCGACTACGTTGATCAGCGAGATCACATCCGGTAGCTATAAGTCCCAGGCGGCTAGCTGGATTGCGGGGGATACGATCAGTGATCCAGTCACCACGGCGACTCGGTGGGCGTCGGACGCGAATGCCTTGGTGTGCAGCGTGGTTATGCCAAATGGAGCCGCGGCCTTGCAAACGGGCGACCTGTATCCAACCTATTATAATTCCGTGATCGGGACCATCGAGTTGCAGATTGCCAAGGGGGGTTATCGTTTGGGTAACTGGCTGAACTTGCTCTATAGCACTAGTGTTGCTAAGCGTGATCTGGAGGGTGTGGATGCGGTGGCTGGGGACCTCGAGAGTCGTGATTTTCTCCCCGAGCCTCGTGGGCTGAGCCGTGCCAATCTGGCTAGAATGGCTATGGAGGGATCGTGCTGTAGCTCGGAGAAGCATCGTCATTGATCGGAAAGTTGATTGGTTAGATGAACAGGTATATCGGTTGTGCAGATGTGAGAGAGATACAGGGGTAGGCAAGGGGTAGAGGTTTCTACGTGAACGAGAATATGTATTTAATCACTAAGTGCATGAATAACATTGTTGCTATCGATATGACAACTAGATGATGCATTTATTGGCAAAGAACAGGCATCTATGCCTCATACTTTCTTCAAATGTGCCTCAAACTCCTTCCTCCATTCCGATTCCCCCTCATACTTCTCAATGGAAAAAAGGTTCACATCCCTCTCCTCCTCATACTGATTGACGACAATCCCTCTCAACATGAAACTCATCTCACCGATCGTGTCCACCCGGACCCTATTCTGGCGACTCCTCGGTCGCAAGGTTAGGACAAGCCATTTGCTACCTTTCCCATCCGGCTTAATCCTCGGAAGCACGTTAAAGCGAAGGTTGGAGAGCATGCTGGGCCCCGTGCCGGTGAATGCTTCCATCAGCTGGCCTTGCGTACCGAGTCCAATGTGGACTTCGAGGTATTGCATGTAGTAGTCATATGCGCCGTCCTGGTACACAATTGAGATTATCAGGTCTTGTTGGGCACGACGGTTGTGGCTATCGGGGGGAAGCATTGGGATATCGTTGGTGGTTTTGCGGGCGACGGCGTATAACCCGTAGGTAAACTGGGGCCCGGCGCCGTTATCTAGGTTTTCGAGGCCTCGCTCAGGAGCAGAAATGAGTTTGGGGAGTCGGCTATGTGGGGGATGATGGATGAGTGTGATGGGCTCGTGTCGTTTGCGCTTTCCAAAGTGTGGGTATGGATCGCAGGCCATGGTGTTCGCGGGTTTGGTGTACGGTAGGAGAGGCTGGGTGGTAGGCAAAGAGATCGGGAGGAGCCTGGGGTAATCACTGTACAGGTCTTTGAAGCTGCTGTCGTCGGTCGTGGGAAAGTTGATTTTGATTTCCCATTGCGGCTCATTAAGTTGGATTCCCATCAGTGCTGCGGTGGGCTTTTCTTCCTGGAACCAATCTGGATTATCCTTGAACGTTTTCTTGACGGTATCGAAGTGATGTTGCGCCATGGCTTCAACGTTGAGGCAGCGAGTGCTGTTGTCCGGTCCCCAGATGAAGATAGCTGGCTCTGCGTCGGGCGTTTGCAGCGAGTAGGTATAAGGAATGGGAGCGTTATGGTGATCGTCCGGAATTGGGCTGACGGTATACACCCGTTTATACTCCATTCTGATCTCCTCCGCCGTGACTTCTGCTGCCGCCGTGAAGAACTGTTGATGGGGCGGTTCGCGCAAACACAGAAACAGTGAACTATCCCTCGGAGGCTCACGCATCAGACCGATCATCGTGTTCCTCTCCACCACCTCATGTCGCAGCAGGATCGGGGGCCCGTTTGGATCAGGCGGTGTCCCGTGCTCATCTTCAATTTCCACAATCAGATCAGGGAATTTGGCCACCAGCGCCGAGCGTACATAGAAGCCATACCGGGGCGTCTGGGGGTGATACAGATCCGGCATTGCAGTGTTGAGGTGGTTATTAATGGCTCCCTTAATCGCATTGCGGACTTTATCGTCGTCTGGGTCTAGGTGGTTGGCCAGGCTCAGGCCTCCGTCGACCATCGCACACACCCATGCGTGGTCGATGGCGAAGGCCCGCACAGTTTCCATGGGGAGATGACTGGGATCCGTGATGAGATAGTGCGGAGGCACATCAACCAGATAGTATCGATCCAGCACCCAGCGGAGGACGATCGCCCAGTCCGTGTTTTTGGGCACATTCAGCTCGTTGTATGGGATTTCATCACTCTCTTCACTGCTGGCGAGCTTGGCGGTAATGTTTTCAAAGCAGCTGTCGATGATGCGACTGATTTCCGGGCTTTTGTAAGACAGATCGAGCGGCGGAAGCTCGGGTCCACGCCATCGACGGATCATCCCACCGGACAGTTGTTGGTGGCCATTATCCGTCGATAGGGTCTTTAGTCGTTTGAGCGTATCTGAGAGGGTCGATAGAACCTCTTCCTTTGTTTTATATACGGTTGGCAAGCCGAGTTCTCTACTGCGACGATTGATGACCTGCCGTTGCGCCTCGTGCATCCCGCTGTCGTGGATCTGCTTGCGCAGGCGGGCCAACGCGGTAGCAAACTCAGGATCCGCCAGTCCCAGTGCCTTACCGAGATTCCACGCGGCAGAGTACGTCAAGTCCATAATGTTAAGGTGGGGGTCGAGAATCTGCAGCTTGGAGCCGGTGGTCGAACTCGCCGGCCACCGGGTTCCCGCTGGAAATGGCACCGCAGATGGAGCAAACGGACTCTTAGTAAACGCGGCTGTGATATCTCCAGTTTGGACGCGATATCGAACCAGCGAGAAGCCGTCGTCGATCCGCTTCTTCAATCGCTCTTTGGTGTTTTTGATGTTCGGATCCGTGTCCTGCGAACCGTCGAGGATCTGCCCATCGCTCGCCGTCAATATGGGTTTGAGGACATCCAGCGAATTGCCCAAATGCTCAAAGGCATCCTCGATATTGAGCGAACTGGGTGGCAGGCAGGTGTACTCCCACGAGTGCAGGGAGGACATGGCCACGAATTTCTTATCCGGGGCGAATTTCGTGCTTTCCACGCCCTCGATGTTGACTAGATGGGCGACCACCGGCGTGAGCTTCGTTATATCGAGCGTCCCCATGCGATTGCTGACAATGACGGAATACGCGTGGTCATCGCTCTCCGTTCTAGCCGCTGACGGAGTGCCCTCGAGACTGATATGGCGCAGGTGCGCCATGAAACGAAACTGCTGCACATAGCCCGTCTCACTGTCCACCATCTTCCCCTTGCCATCATACTGTGAGAAGAGAGACTTGAACAGCGCTTGTCCGAGAAAGATGACCTCTGTTTTGGCATCCCCGTCGGACGGATCATACAGGACCGGAGAAGTGTTGGTCGCACCGAGTTTCCCGACGTCCTTAGCAAACATGGTCGTGCTCAGAGTGGTGCTCTGCCTTTTGAACTTGCTGACTCCTGGATCTGCGAAGACAGTGTCTAGATCCGATGCACCGAGACGGAGTTCCTCCTGCGTAAACACAAACACCGCCAGCCACGGCACGTGGTTCCGATCGTAGTCTCCCTCAGGCGGCTTCGGCTGCTTCCAACTGCCCACCCGCTCCCACGGTAGAGTGGGATCGTTGAGGACCACATTAGGCAGGACCTCTGCCCGGTCTGCATGGCCCTGGGGTGGATAGAACGACGAGAGAGCACCCTCTGGCAGAGAGAACCGAGGGGCAATCACATTGAAAGTGTGACTTTTGGTCGGATCCAACTTCTGTTTCTCGTCTTTCGTTTGGATGTGTTGTTTAACCTCGATCGAGTGTGGTCCAGCCTGCAGGCCGGGCACATAGTAGGAATATAGCTGCTCGTACCCCGGCAGAATCGCGGGTGGTCCATTCTGGACGGTGGCGTCCAAGGCCCGGAGACGCTTTTTCGCATGGCGCAGGGCCAAATGGCGAGGGGACAAAGTGGGATTATGGGGAGGGCGGCGTAGGTCCAACATTATGGCGCGGATGGTTGAACTATCTGGCTCTGGGGAGGGACGAAGGGATTCAACGACCAGAGGAGGAGGGAGACAGGGTCGTAATTCTGGATTGTCATGTTACGTTTGGGTCAGGTATGGTGTATGGTATTTGGAAACCAGAAAGAAAGAGACGATCGAACGCAAGGCAACCACCGAACCTGCACAACCTGCATAATCCCCCATCTTCGAAGGATTGCATGCAGAGTGTGATGCATCAAGTGGGGTGCAGGAGTGTGATAGAGATGCAGAAATGCAGATGCGGCAGCGGCCCGGAAGGGAAATCCCGCGATGATCTGGTCGGCTCCCCTCGGTGGGATACGAACCACAAGTGAACTACCTGTACCAATGACGAATGGCGCTGGATCGTCATCAGTGGCTGGCTGAGCGTGGTGGCACGGCGAGGCTGATGGGAGGGGATCGTGGGTATAAATGCGTGTCAATATAGGAATATTGTCAGAGCAAGATCATTGCCCGTCCCTGGATTTCCTTTGTACAATGGCACCTCTCACCAACCAGATCGCCGTTATCCCCAACCCGGCTGTCAAAGACACGCCGACAGGCATTCCCGACGTGCCCGACTCGGTCAAAAACAACTCGCATATTCACCTGAAGTTTGGCGTGACCGGCAACCGCAACCTCTCGCTGCAGGTCTACGACACCACCAATATCGACAATCCGACTCCGTATCAGGATAATGGCGCTCGCACGGGGGTGATCCACGAGCCCGGCACCCTCGCGGGAGCCATCCACAATAACATCGTACGTTCCAGGTTGATATTTAAAGATTAAGACTGACAGAAACAGGCCGTGGTATACGGCATTGCGGCCTACGGGGGAGCGGATACCAAGCTGCCGGCCATCTGCAAATTGAGCCCGTACTACAATCCCCTCCTCAATGTCAAATCGAAGACCGAGCCGGATACGGGGCCCATCACTACGAATATGACCTCGCTGACCGCCTGTGGTGATGGCGATCAGGACAACCGGATCTACTATCTCAAAAACATCGGGTAAAGCCAGCTCACCCGGATTGAAAATTCCAATCTAACGAGCAGTCCAGCGACGACACGAACCCAAACATCGCCCTAATCGAGCTCGAGGTTCTCCCGCGGGATCAAGTCGAGGAGAAGGTCCTGGAACCGAACTACAAGCCCGGGTTTGGCTCGCGGCTGACCAGCTTCTACGAGAGCCGACCATATGTGTTCTTCGTGCACAATGACGACGGGGAGCGCGGGATCTACTACGTCAGCGCAACTCAGTCCAAGTCCGGTATTTCCTGTTCCCCCTTCCCATCTCCCCTTTTGACAGGTTTCACCCGACAGGCGGAACTGACCGCACCTAGCATATCCGATCCCCGACACGGTGATGTTCAAGGACAAGACCCCGCTGGCAATCGTGACCAACGCGTCGACGGTCGACGCCAATCAAATATTCCTCCAGCTGACCTTGTACTATGTCAATTTCAACGGGTACCTCTCCTACGCGCTGGGGACGCTGAAGCGCGGCCAGATGATCTGGGAGAGTGCCACCCAGAGCCTGGAGGATATCCAGGTGGATCAGACATCGGGGCTGTCCGTCATCAGTGGTGCGGATAACAAGACGCACTACATCTATCTGGTGCCCAAGGGAGATGGCGCCGGGGCGTATAGCGTCTACACGGCCACGCCTTGGCAGAGAGCCCCAAAACCTTGATTGGAGCACGGCATCCCCATCTCTCGCTTGCTGGATCTGTTCCAGGCGATGGAGGACCTTTGTCAGTGTGGGGGGGTGCATGGACTGGATTATGTCGATCAATGCAAGGCTACCCAAGCCACATTTTACGCGTATCAGATCATGCTCGAACCGTAATGTGTAATTAATGCGCTGTAACAACCGCGTATTGTATCCCTGTAAGATCGTGGTTTCAAAGATGGACACATAAATGACATCTTCGGTTTATATAATTGTAACTGGTAGACCGTGCCTCAACCCAACCTCACACCCTCCGATTCCACTCAAAATGGCAGACCTGAACCTCACTATCCCTATCAAATTAGACGCCTTCGTCTTGAACGAAACCCTGAGCAACCCAGACCCGAAGAACCAGAGGACAGACCCAGCACGAGAGGCCAAAATCGCCCCGATCACCCAGCCCAACTACACCTTCCTCCAGCTCGAGCATCAACTCCTGCAACATGACATCCTGGACCCCGTCGACCTCCACAATGCCTATCCGGCGAACTCCAACTCCCGTCTCTACGACCTGGGCAAGGGCCAACCCCGTACCAACCGCATGGGGGTTTATTTACACTGGGTAATGCCTCGCTTCTACCGGACCGGAACGGCAGCTACCCCGTCCGCGGCGCCCGCGCACGACCAGCAACGCAAATCCCAGGGTCTACACAGTGCCCCAATTGACCAGGAACCAGATTATACGATCCCTGCGTTCCGGCCACTCCCGAGCCGATGGCTGGTGATTCGGAAACTAGATCCCAGCGCGGACACGACCGAGCCTCGCAACACATCCATCCCCGCAATAGAGTCATGGGTGATTGAAAGTGACCGCATCCAAGAAATCGATCGGATCCCCGCAGAAAAGGACCTGCAAGTCGACGTATCGCCATACATCACCAGTAACAGCGACAACGTGAAGGGCATCAAGCTAGACCGACAGGCAGAGATCTTCATCGGGTACAAGGAATCCACGAGCACCTGGGAGGAAGGTAAAGACGCCAACGTGCAGCGAGTGGATTTGACGGCAGTGAACAGCTCGAACCAGCTCTTCCTCGACTATCAGCCGCACTGCAGTAATGTCTTTTCCACCGTGGACGGGTTCGAGTACTCGGATGACAACGGTGAAACTACCCAGCGCCTGGTTAGGGCGACGGCCGATTACTACGTGATCGGCTGGCACTCAAATGAAAAGGAAGCGCCGTTCGGAGATCTGGATGGGACTGGTTCCCGGGCGGAGCGGCTCAAGGCGCTGTCGATGGTCCTGAAGGGGGATAAAAGCGACTGGTCCAAGGAGGTGAACGACTGGCTGGCTGACAAGGCACTGGCCCGCAGCGTCTGCCACGGAGCCATGTATAACGTCGTCTGGAACCGGAGCGAGCGACCCGAGAAGATTCCCGCTAACCAGGCGTCGGAGCATCTCCTTAACTCGATGCCGGTGACGGTGGGCACGACGCCGATCGACTCGCTGCTGTCTTACATTGACTGCCATAAGCATGCTAGTGATGAAACCCCCGACCAGCAGAAACTGGAGCACGATCTGCACCTGCTGGAGCCGCTGCTCCGGGCGCAGGATGAGAAAGTGGATCTGCATCGGGTCGCCGTGGACGAAGTGCAAAACTGGAACTTTGCCCGTGAAGCCGGTGGGTCGCACTGGCACATTCAAAGTGCAGACGGGGAAAAGGCGAAGAAGCCGTCCGCAGACGAAATCGAAGGGCTGGAGACTCTGAATAATGCCCAAAGAGTCCTGGATAGTACGGAGCGGCAGCTCATCCAGCTCCGATGGGACATGTTCGCGCACTGGTGGCGCTATGTGAGCGGCGATGTTGACTCCCCGACGACACAAACTGAGATTGAGAACCTTCGGATGAGGGTCAAGGAGCTCATGGAGCTGGCCAGGCAACAAACGACACTCATTAAGGATACACTGCTGGTGAATAAAAAGGCCTTCCCGCAGGAGCCTCAGGAAGGTGTCCTGACCGAGTTTAGCCAGCCGCGCGATCCCACCTTGTTAGTGTCAGGAATCGAGGCTGGATGGCCCGATGATTATCTGGATGAGCTGCAGGTCCGTCTGGACGTCCAGGCTATCCCTGGGAACGTGCCTGTCCGCGACCTGAACGCGTATGGCATTCAAAAGCTTCCTGGCCATCTGGTGGGGACGGCCAAAGCACTGGTAGCAGAGTTTGAGAAGCTCAAGGATCCGAACGCCGTCGGAGACAAGGCCCATCCTGTCCCACTATACCACGACCGGGGCAAGCATGAGGCTCCTGATTTCCGTGATCAATGGGCCAACACGCAACCCTGGGCGCCGCTGTTCCTCGAGTGGCAGGCCGAGTATTTCCATATCCCGTGGGCTGACTGGTCGCTATCACCGGCTCTGACGCCGCAGTGCAAAGAGATCGACAAGAGATGGCGACTGGCGATCGATCCCAAGGTTGACCTGCTCGATCCGCGGATTGACGACCGACGGATGCTATCAGGGCGGATTCTGCTCCTGCCACAACCGAGTTTCTCGCTCCAAACTTCGATCGTCCAGCTCCTGAACTCAGTGGGACCCGATGTGAAGAAGAAGTATGATCTCGAAAAGCTTGCCGCAGATGTGTGGAAGCTGCCGTTCCTGTCCGCTCCGTTGGACGGATTTACCGACCACCTGCTAACAATGGTGCATGGTACACATATTAAACCGAACGCGCGGATCCCTGGGGGCTATGAAGTGTCCGGCGTGCAACCTATTGGCGATGCTCTCGTAGCCCCATTCACGAAAGAACATCTGGACATCATCAACATCTACTCCGAGCAAACACCCTACGGGGCTCTCCTGTCCAACTCGATGCAGGTGCTGAATACGATCGCACCCACGGCCACTCCAGCCCACCCGTTCAAGCCCGTCACGCATGGCCAGTTCCGCTTCTCCAAGCTGAACATCATCGACAAGTTCGGGCAGGCGATCAACGCTATCGACGCGCGCTACGGCCATGAGGACGACGAGGCCATCTATCCCTATCTCAGCTCGTATTACGAACCGCAGCTAAACGCACAAGGAAAACCCAACCTCGTCCGGCCGAACGGGGAGGACCACGAGGGCCACGTCGAGTTTGCACAGGTGCCCCCGGCCATCAACCAGCCCGCCCGACTGAACACGGCCTTTGTGATCCACGACGACCGGCGCAAAGGGATCGATAGCGCGTATTCCTACTGGCGCCCGGTCACGGAATGGGAGAACCCGATCTGGGGCTGGGTCGTGCTCAACTACGTCGACCACGGCATCCAGATTTTCCTGCCGGATGGGACCTTCTATCGCGAGGTGCGGTTGGCCGCGCCCAACGCCCCGCCAGATGCGTCGCTCAGCGCAAAGTGGCTACCGTTCCCACCGCCGGCGGAGATTCCGAAGACCGAGCAGGTGGACCGGCTTATTGAGAAGCTGTCCAAGGACCAGGCGTACCTGCACGCCTTCCTAGCCATGGCGAACGATTCCCTGGCTCAGTCATCCTCCGCTACGCCCAGCGCGTATGCCGGGTTCCTCAACTCACTGGTCGGGCAACCACTAGCGCTCGTCAACGCCGGCTGGTCGCTGGAGTTATCCATCGACGAGAAGATAAACCAGGCACGCTCAGGGAGTGATCCACAACCGGTCCATCTACTACCCGACATCAATCAACGCCCAACCTACGACTTCCCCATCAAACTAGGCGACAAAGACCGCGCCAGCGACGGCTTAGTGGGCTACTTCCATCTCAACAAACCCAGCGGAGAAGGCAAAGACCTGACCCCGGGGGACGAACTCAACCTAAGCGCCATCTACACCTACTACAAGGGCGAGGACAAAAGCGGCCTGTTACTCGACATCGCCGACGTCCAGGCAAACCCACCCCCCAAACTGACCTCCTTCTGGCTGAAACCAGACGACTACAGAGCAACAACCGACCCAGGTCTAATCCAGCAATCCCGCCTCTTCGCCCGCAACTGGAACGAAAAGCTGCACGTCTTCGGGGCCATCATCGACCCGTTCCAGCCCATTACTACGTTTAGCTCTATCCTACCGATGAATAACCTCCAGCTCCCCCCCTGGACATGGCAACAGGCCATGCGCAAAATGACCGCCTTCTTCCACCTCGGTCCTATGGTGGTTACCGCTGACGTGGAAGAATACCGGGAAAATACGAAGGAGAAGAAGCCCCTCCCACCGGATTACCAGCTGGATCCAGCCCACGATCCCACGATCAAGGATAGTGCGGTCGGACTGCCAGCCCTTCAATCAGGGAACTGGGCCTGGCTGCAGCCGTTCCTGAAGGAGGGGGGAGGGGAGGAATACAAGGCTTTGGGGCTGGGTAAGGTGGATTCGAAGCCGGTGTATGAAGCGGGCCCGTATACGGCGTTAGAGGGGTATTTGCAGCTGAAGCAGCCGATTGTGCGTCCGGACGTTGAATGAAACCACGGCCGCCGGGGGGTTCTACGGTGGGAGTGTAGATCAGTGGGCTCGCTTAGATTCCAAGAGGGGTTTGACTTGAATTTGAGACCTGAATATGCAATTAGGCCACGGTAGAGTGTTTGTATGGGGGTTGGTGGCGGCGAAGGATTGTGAGTTGGGCTGCAGACACATGCATGTTCTCCTCTCTGATGCATCCGGCGGCTTGAAGGATGTGTGCAGATGTCGATCTTGTCTGGCTGCCTGCGTCTGCGTACTTCGGAAGATAGAGGGGAAAGTGTAGTAATATGACAGAAGAATGAATTGCTACTTGAAATTACCAGTAGTCGATTCAAGCATAACTACCTCCAGGGGAAATACAATTACTCGAGGACATTCTAATACATGGTGTGTGCGACGATGCGGCATGATATATAT
Organism: Aspergillus biplanus; assembly: GCA_027569045.1. Classification (NCBI taxonomy): domain Eukaryota; kingdom Fungi; phylum Ascomycota; class Eurotiomycetes; order Eurotiales; family Aspergillaceae; genus Aspergillus; species Aspergillus biplanus. The sequence goes on from JAPDEJ010000043.1 coordinate 238,720, forward strand.
CGATATATCTGCAGTAACTGTACCACAACAATACGCAGCCAAAATGCTATTATATTAGCTCTACTAATTGAAGTATTTTAGAGAAAGTATCAAAAACCACATAAATAAAAAATGATAAAAAGATCAAAAATGCATCGTCCGGGAGTCGAACCCGGATCGCCCGTTTGGAAGACGGGAATCTTAGCCGCTGGACCAACGATGCTAGCACATATATTACGTAAACTAAGTTGGTATCATATCTGGATCCGCAGGATATTCGGTGTGTTTTGTTTGCAGGTGGCTGAGGAATTCTGATATGGAGGCCGCCATTTAATATGTGGTATCATATATTGAAAGTAGGGCCAGCAACAATACGCAGCTTTTCTCACAATTGGGGCAGCCTTGAATCTGTAACTTTGGAAAACAAATAGATTCTGTTACATAACGCAACGTCAAGTTAAGATGTCGAACTGTAGATCTGCAAATATCCGGTTTGTTTCTTTGTGGAGGAAGTGGCTGGCTGAGGATTGTGATCGGGCCTACAGCTGCCAATGCACAGTACTTTAGGCGTGCCCTGTTGCTTCTGTTTCCTGTTTCTTCATGATTCTTTCATGCATCTCGGCGGGTTTGTATGTGTTGGCGAAGGGAAACGTGTGGGGCGTAAAATACGGTAATACCACGACCAGTACCACGAATACTGGAAATTACCAGAAGCACCATCCAGAGACACTCGGAGCAGAGGAGATGGGTTCTCACTGGAATCATCGCAGTCCCACAGATAGAAGAGCTAGGAAAGAGGCTGTGGGATCATGGCATCCACAGTAACTGCCGCGGCCACGAACAAGTGGACGGTTGAACTGACCCTATCCAACGTCTACGGCTCGACCCTATACAACTTCTTCGAGAAGAACAGCCAGGATGGCGTGGCCTCACTCCTGGACCATATCGAAATCGAAACACTGACCTTCACCTACACGTACGAGGGCCCCAGCACGTCTAAATTCGAAACCAAGGGCACCATCAAGCTCGGGAAGCTGCCGCTCGAGCTCAACTTCACCCATACGGCCGATGAGTGGACGTTTGAGGCCGACTTGGCGTTTGACGAGACTGCCGTGCCCTCGACCACTATCGGAGAGATCGCGGGTCATATCTTCGGCCCAGATGTAGAGGATGAGCTACCTTTCTTTGTAGCGGATATCTCCATCAAGCCACCGAAGAAAAAGAATGCAGCGGGGATGAAGATGCACGCCCTCAAGGAGAAGAAGAAGGAGGAAGGCGAGTCGACGGTGGTGGCGCCAAAACCCGACGCCAAAAAAGACATCTTCTTCACGGCGTGGGTCAGCTTTGCGGGCTTCTCCTTCCAGGCGTTTCAATACAAAGCGGCCCCGACGGAAGCCACGCCCAAGCCTGTTGCCCAGCGCGCCTTCCGGATCGCAGTGGCGGCGATCCCCAAGATCTCCATGGACCTAATCGGCGAACTACCCCAACCTTTCGACGAGATGGTGTTTCTGTATGTGCAGCCACAGAAGGGGGACAAGGCACCGACCGGGTTGACGTACCAGGATGTTGAGAAGATGAACGAACAATTGGATGACGATCAAAAGCTGATGTATAAAGTCACCAAGAAGCAAGCTGACACAGCTGGTAAAAAGGAGGAAGGAGGCGGATCGGACAGAGACTACAAACCCACCGATGTGGTGATCCCAGCTGGATTACATTTCATGTTGCTGCGCAATGATCCGCAGAAGGGGAAATCCGTGGCCCTCGACTATCTGTTTGGCAAAGGCAAAACAAAAACCAAGGCCACTGCAGCAGAAGGGGAGACCGCAGAGACAGAAGCAGAGCCAGAGCCAGAAAAGGAAACAGACCCAGGAGCAGCCAAAACCCCCTACGACAAGAAGGTTGGGCCACTCACGGTGAGCAACCTGGGCCTGCAATACAGCCTGGGCGAGAAGCCGTCGCTGTCGCTGCTCCTCGATGCGTCCATCGTTCTTGGACCCATTGGGGTGGGTATCTTAGGCTTCAAGATCACCCTGGTCTTCCAAAAGGACACCAGGGATCCATCCAAGTCCAGCAACATCTTCCACAACTTGCCAGAACCGAAGGTTGCCATCGAGGGTCTGGCAGCCTCCTTTGATCGACCGCCCGTCATCCTGGCCGGAATGTTCAAGCATGTGTCCACCAGCGAGCAGGACACCTACCAGGGCGCCGCCACCCTCAGCTTCGCCCCGTATCTCTTCCAGGCTGCGGGATTCTACGGCAAGATTAACATCAAGGGCCAGAACGACCCATTCACGTCCGCCTTTGTGTATTTCATGCTCAACGGTCCGTTAGCTACGCTGGAATTCGCGGAGATACGGGGCGTAGTCGGTGGGTTTGGCTACAACAACAGTCTGCAATTCCCCACCGCCACCAATATGTTGCAGTTCCCATTGATCTCACCTCCCCAGTCCGCAAAACCCGAGGAAGCGCTGAAATCACTGATGGATGGCTCCTGGTTCTTTCCCAAGAACCACTCCTTCTGGCTGGCCGCAGGCCTGACCGTGCTGGCATTCGAGCTGCTCGACGTGCAGGCTGTGGTGGTAGTGGAATGGGATCCCAAGGTCAAGATCGGTCTCTTCGGCGTCGCCACAGCAGACATGCCTCCCAAAGTCGAGAAGAAATTCGCCCATGTGCAGCTCGGACTGACAGCCGTGATCGACCTCGACGCCGGAACATTCAAGGTCGACGGCCAACTGACACCAGCCTCCTACGTGCTCGACCCCAGCTGCCATCTGACAGGCGGATTCGCCTTCTACACCTGGTTTACCAACGACGGTAGCACCTCCGCCGGCGACTTCGTCTTCACTATCGGCGGATACCACCGCTCCTACACGAAGCCCGACCAGTACCCCAACCCGCCCCGGCTAGCCATCAGCTGGAGCTACGATAGCTCGATCAGCATCCGCGGCGAGGCTTACTTCGCCATTACCCCCAAGGTATGCATGGGCGGGGGCCGCCTCGACGCCTCACTCACGCTGGGCGCCCTCTACGCCTACTTCGACGCCTACGCCGACTTCCTAATCAAATACAAACCGTTCTTCTTCATGGCCGATGGCGGAGTCAGCGTCGGGGTCCGCTACACCCTCGATCTATGGATCTGTACTGTGCATATCAGCATCGAGCTCTCCGCCACACTGTACATCCAGGGCCCACCGATATCCGGCCGCGTCCACGTCAACTTCTGGGTGTTTGGTTTCGATGTCAACTTCGGCGCTCAGGCTACCCACGTAAACGACCCACTCAGTCTAGAGTCCTTCTTCCAGCAGGTTCTGCAGGCAGACCTTCCCAAGGGCAACGCGGAGGCGCCCCCGCCGTTCATATTCTCCTGTAACCGCGGTCTTATCCCAGCTAGTGACACGGATGCAAAGACCAACCCGAACGAAACGGTGTGGAATGTGCGGGGTGCAATTTTCCAGTTTACGGTGGCGTGTAAATTTGCTGTACGCCAGGCTACCGTTGTGACGGGCCAGGTTGACAGCGAAGAGGGGCCAGAGCACAAATTCCCTAAGAACGAGGCGGATTTTCTTGACATTCACGCCAAACCGATGCATCTTAAGGGGGCGGATACGTTGGCGAGTAATTTGACAATCACCGTCCGGCCAACGGGTCCTAAGACAATCACCGCGTCTGAGGAGGAGGCGGGGGTACCTGAGTGGGAAAAGGCGGAGTTGATATATAAATCCCTCCCTGTGGCGTTGTGGGGTGAATGTACGCCATCCATGTCTATATTTGAAAACAGTTTCTATGGAATATAGCAGTACTAACCAATAATATAGATGACGAGAAAGCTGATCCCAACAGTTCCAGCGCCAGCGACCCAAACCAGATTGACTCCCTCCTCACCAACAAAGACCATTCCATCAAACAAATCATGGGCATCTGCATCTCCTCCCCCTTACCCTCCCTAAGCACAGGGGACCTAATCAAGCCCTTCCAGTATAAAAAGTTCTTCATCAGCACCGCCGGAAAAGAGTCCTACCCGTTTCCCCGCGTTCCCACGGTCGAGAAACTCTGGGATCCACAACCGGAGGATAACACAACAGAGGCCTGGGAAAAGGTGAGAAATCAATGGAATGGCACGCCTAAGTACGGAGCAGGTGCAGGGGAAAGGTTCGTGGATTTGTGGAAAAGTCTGAGCTTTGCGCAGTGGGATGCGAAACCGCCGCCGCCGCCGCAGGGGCAGGATACGCCCAAGGTGGCGCCGATTACGGGCAAGGTGCCAGCGAATCTGCTGGATGATGAGGCGACGTTTGCGAAGTTGTTTTTGGAGGTGCCGAGGATGGGTGTTGTGGCTGCTTAGTAGTTTATTCTCCTTTGATTCTATTGTTAAACAACAGATTGACAGCCCTGTTTCAAGCGTGTAGAATGGATTAAAGCTACGTAGTACTAGTAGATTCTTTCTTATGCTCATACATCAGTTTCCCGGCTAAGAGGGCTGGATCTGTATGCGTAGAAGTAGAAGGTGGCATGACACCGGCCACCGTGTAGAGATCCAGCTTAAAGTCCGACAGGTTCCAGGTAAACGACGCATCGACCTTGATCTCTCCCAGATACGGCTGCGGCACCGCACCCGGTTCGATCTCCTTCGCTTTTACCGTGGCTCCAAACCCGACTTCCTTCGTGGACAGGGTGATGAATGCTCTCTCGATGGTATCCGGGACGGTCTTGGGGATATCGTCGATGGTCTGACCGGGGATCAGATACTTGATTTGCAGTGGGAGAAGGGGTGTTCCGGCTGGGATCGGCTCGAGGTCGGTCCAAGCGTCGTAGGTGGGATTCAGTGCGGGATTGGTGATCCCTGACCCTAAGACTCGTCAATAAAATACCCAGAAAACCGGATGGAGGTGAATTACCTTGCCAGAGCTCGCCCCGGATGGTGCCGAGTCCACCAATTGACTCGCTCCAGGTGTAGGAAAGCAAAAAGAGTGTCTTGTTTCCCGATTTAGGGTCCTGGCCAATGGCTGCCGACACCTGCACATCCAACCGGAAAGAAACAAGCTTGACCTTCACTTCCGTGTCAAACACGACCTTGATGCGTCGGAACTGGACCTCCTTGAACGGATCTCGATTGAACAGCTCCGTGACCCACGCCATATCATCGCCGTCCAACTCCAGAAGACCCGCCAACCAGCCCAGGGCCCCCTGGATAGGATTCTCAGACTTGGATAACAGCGTCATGGCGACAGTGTCTTCCGCAAACTCCATAACACCTTGCAACTCTAGGTCCTGCCCGAATTTACAGCCGATGGAGAGGGCTGCGTTCCCTTGCTTCACGGCCACGGTCTTCCCCCCTGCTTTCCCCTCACTCACGACCTTGCGGCATATGAGGCCCGCTTGCGTGAAATTGATCTTCAACTCGCTGAGGCCCAGACTGTTCAGCGTCTTCAAGTCGCCGAGATTGAACACCAACCGGACCGTCACTCGCGACGATGCTCCGGGGTTAAACCAGAGAGCGTTGCGATGACCCGTCTCCAGTCTGGCATCCGGCTTCACCTGTAGTCCCTTTAGGAATGTGGGGATCGAGTCCTGTGGTAGGCCTGTGTATGTCCAAGCTGTCTTCAGCGGAATCTCCGTTGAGTCTGACTCCTTTAATCCAAGGTAGAGCCTTGGATCATCCCACCCGGGCTCTGCGATGTCCTTTGCCGCATCGCCAAACGCTTTGTTTAGCACGGAGGTCTCGGAACTGAATTTCAGTGTGGTGGGCGTCTTGAACTCAAAATCGAACTGTTTGAGTTCTGCTTTCTTGTCGTCTTCATCGCCCCCCCCTTCCCCCCCTCCGCCTCCCTCCCCTTCCCCGGGCTTTTCTCCTCCAGGCTTTTCTCCTTCAGGCTTATCGCCTTCCCTCTTTTTCCTTGGCTTGATTGTCAGCGTGTATTTGCCCGTATCATCGACATTCTTGAGCCATTCTACCCATTTATCATCGCCGTGGAGCTCTGTCGCTGTACTGGGGTCTGGCGGGCCTGTGGTGATGATGGTCTTGTCTGGTAGCTGAGAGATAAAACCCCCGCTGTTGGTGGCATCGTCTACTTCAAGATAGGGCTCTTTCTTGTTTTTTTCAGAGGTTAGATAGATATGAAACGGCTCATCCGCGGTGGGAGGTGGTGCCGGTGGAGCGGCCATATTCAGAGTGTGATTGTTGGTATGGCGATGGAGAGAGAGCAAAAGACAGGAGTGTTACAGGCAAGTGGCGATGTTACCATTCTTACCAATCTTACCGGGAATTACCAGTACATACCATGTCACGGGACCGCCATTCGGTTGCCTGGCATTTGGACCTCCACTTGTCCCCTGCAGGATAGCAAACAAGTTGGCATGATCGGAAATTACATCATTTTATCATTAATGTGCTCTTTAAACTAAAAAACTAATTATTCGCCGGCGAGTAGGTATCGAAACAACCAACAGCAGCGCACGTTAGCCTATATTCTGGGTGACAATACCGAACAGTCATGAAACCGCCGCATACAGCCCACTGCGATAAACAGATCGATTACACGAGTCGTTCATCTGACAGTTCATCGGACGGTTCGTCTGACGGCTCATCTTTGGGTCGCCGATCTGCCATCCGGTTTCTGCAAGTGCTGTCACACCCGGATCCTGATTCTGCAGCTCTCATCACTTCCCCACAGGCAGGGCAACCAGAGAGGAGATATATTGTGTCACTTCGCGTATGCGAGTCGCGGTATTAAAAATCCCCCCAATTTCAGGCATCCTTCCTTCAACTTCCCCGCTTCAACCTCCTCACTGCACTTGCCAGTTCAGCTCCATCGGTTTCAGCAAAACACCACTTACATCATGGTATGTCGTACTTTCTCCCCCATCGTACACCACTCTGACGCGGCGTTCTTTTAGTCTCCCAAAGAATGGACCACGACGCCCGCCCTAATGTTCCAGGAAAGTTACTGGAAGGGGGACAAGAGCCCCGGCCAAGTGATGGCGAAGGAATACCAGCTGCCTGACCCGAAACCCTTCCTTGGCAGCACGGCCAAGTCACCGAACACGGAATTTGCCTTCGAGTCCAACGGGGCTTTTTACCTGTGGAGTGCAGCGGTTGATACCGTGAGCAAGATCACGGAGCCAGCGACCAAGAAGGCAATTATTGAGGCTATCACCGACAGTGATTCGATGGACTTGGCCACGGAGCAGATACTGCCGCCAACGAAATAGTCGGAGGTGCTTTTGTTTGGTTTACATTATGGGGGTGCGTTTGCTGTCTTTGTGTACCTACTCACTGTCATATGTCTAGCGCTTATGGCTTGACTGGCTTCCCCCCCCTCCCCCACTCGCTTGGTATGGAGGAAAGGAGAACGGAAATCTCGCTAGTCATATAGTCTGCATGAAATACGTAATAATGAAGCCATTAATGGAGGTTGATACCGCTGCCTCAAGGTATTCCACGTACAGCAAGGCCCTTGCACCTCCACAAAGTAAACCCGTCTGCATCCCTCTACCTCGTTTGTCCTTTTGATGACCATTGCCCGATGACGAATTATTTCGCGCTGGATCCCAGTGCCACTCAGTATTCAAGGGCTTTCAGCGGACTGGTGCCCGTAGCACACGTCTCGGTCTCCGTGATCTGGCACAGGTGCTCCGGGTAGTCGAGTTGACCATCTCTGGGCATTTACTGTCTGTTTTATCACGATGGTGGAGCCTGCCCCCATTGCTCTCGATGCGTTCAACGGGAAGCTATTTTTTGCAACGGCCTGGGGATTCGACCGGGCGGTATGCATAGGTGCCCGCAACGTTAATTTATGTGTATGTACATACATATCTGACCACATTGTTAACAGGATGTCGAGACATTTATCAACCAGGTTGTCGAGAATCCGGCCGACTATGGCGTGCAGCCCAGGTGGGCGGCCGTTCCCGGGCCAATCCAAAATTATATCGGGCAGCTCAAGTATGCATCCATTACGAGATATCAGTTCACAGCCGTACTGGCGATCTGATTGCGAATAGACCCGGCGCACAGACAAGCGCCTCCTATTTTCCCGACCCCCCGCAATATCTATTCCGACAAGACCTCGGTCTTCCGCCCGATCCGCCGCCACCCCTAACGCTCAGACTCGACCCGAAAGCCGTGAGGAATTACCAGGTCTGCAGCATGTGCGATTTCATGGGGTTTTTCCTTTCCCTGGCTCCGGCCCCCGATACCGCCGATCGAGATAACTTCTTCGCGCCCTGGCTGGTAATTTATTGGAAATGGTTGCTGCTCTTCCAGGCTACTCAAGAGGAAAAGGACAGATCCACACAGCTAAACCCCGACCTTAACTGGGGAAAACTGATCAAGAATCCAAGTATGCTGCAGGCCACCTGGCGCATAACCACCAAACAGAATCAGGACAATCAAGACGTCAAGGAGATTGTCTTCCATATGGGAGCCTCGCTCGGGTATTACGCTTACGTCGGTCTCAAGGGCCAGTATGGCCCTTACAAGACAATGAAGAATAACTGGTCCCAGTCGATCATGCGATTCCGGTTCAATATGCTCGCCAATCCCGATGGCAGCATCAACGGCAGATGGCAGTGGACCCAGGCGCCCGAATACACCCTTACTGATACCCAGAGGAGGAAGGCAAGGGGAGACCGGGACAAGGAAGAAAAGAAACTCGCAAACCTGGAGAAGTCGGGGTGGGATTTTGGGAACTGTGCGGAAACGTATCCGTTTCTGGAGATTTTCGGGTACGTCACAGCATTCATTCGGGATCGGTGAGCCCTACTAAGAATTTCTATCTGTAGCGACGGAGGTCAGACCAGCGGAACCGAGTATCGGGGGGTCGCGATCAAGCGAGATTCAATGAAGGCGGTACTAGCGGGAGAACTGGCGGATTATGAACGGCCTACTATCACGGAGCCGTGCCGGAATTGTCAATATCTGCTGGTCCATAAATACCACGCTGAGCTTATCAACTTTTGGCCCCCAGGACTCCCTCTCCCTGCCTTTGTTCCGCCTGTCTGAATCGGTACTATGGGATATACACTCTAGAAATCGCTGCCAATTCAATAATGAGCGGGTTCTTGTCTGCCGTCGTGATGGGTACAGTGTTAGAGTCTAGATCTATACTTATATAGCCGATCAACACAATTTCACCCCCAAAATAAAACGCGGGATTACTATATCAGCTTCCGATTCTCTAGTGACAATCTTTCCCCAATAGGTGCTTGGGCCATACCCAACCGGTGGACGTGTCCGGTTCTCGGTAACCCCTCAGACCAAAACAGAGCTTTGGGCGCGTCTCCGGGAGCCACGAGAAAAATATTGTCTCTACGTGGCAATGCGTAGATGTGATGGAACTAGACAGGGATTTTCACATCCAGTTTATCGGGGTATTGCAGTCCAACTGTCTAGGTTAAAAGATTACCCATTGTACCCTACACGCATGATAATCACTGAGATCGATTCCGGTATTCCTCGTCGGTGACCTTCTCCAGCCAGTTGGTCTCCCCTAGGCCGACCACAAGTGAGTCATAATCGAGCCCTCGTCGGCGCCATGCCAGTGCGTAGTTCCCGGAGGGGCCCAGATCCCATCTCCAGCCTTAATCCGCTGCGCCTTGCCTCCCTTGTCGCACACCCAGCCCGTGCCCGAAGAGACCTTAATCACCTGGCCGCCCTCATGGGTGTGCCAATGGGTTCGTGCACAAGGGGTGAAAGTGACATTGGCTATAGCAGCCGTCGTGTCCATGGAAAGGAGATCGAGATAGACGTCCCCCGTGAAAGTTGCGGTTGGTTTTAGGATCTTCTGCTGGGGATTGTTTGCCCCTGGGAAGATGGACGATTCGGGCATGTTGGACGTTGCCTAGTAGGTTGCAGGTTGTGGAGTTAAGGTTGGGGGTTCGCTAGTCGTTCCCAATTAGGGACCATGTTAGCACAATGGAAGAATATTGGAGAAGTCAACAGATATGGTGGCCTCACTGAAGATTACGGAGATTGATTGAAATCTCAAGACCCTAACCAGAGGAACATTCAAGATTCACCACCCTTGAGATGAGATGAGGCAGGCAGAAGGACTACTTATTATTGGACGTACGACGGCCGTTGACGAGTCAGCATCTAGATGATGCCGTCCCGCCTGCCATACTTTCTCCACCTTAAATCCGGCCCGAAGGTGCCAGTCAACCAGGAAAACAGCAAGTCAGAGGCACCATCCGAACCCCCCTAAATCACAGTGCTCTTGTTAGCCCAGCACGAGGTTTATGGTGTGGGACCTGACCAAACTAACCGCTCTCTATGATCCACTGGTGAGCAAATCGGGAGATCTGCTTACGGCGGAACCCGCCTGTCCACTCGGCGTTAAACGGGGCTGCTGACACTCCCGGCTCACCCCCACTTACTTGAAGAATTGACAACCGGGATGAGTAACGATGCAGCTCTACAAGTCGAATGATAACAGTTCACGTTGGGGGGGGGCCAGATCGCGGGGCAGGAAAGATCAATCAGCGATGACCGAACCTCAGTTTGTGCCACTGTAGGGCACAAGATTGATCGCAAACAATTGGATAATTTCCGACATAGCCAACGGTGCAGATAGCATCTAGACGACCCGGGGCTCGGAGGACTACTCTCACAGTTTGGTTGATCCGCACTCACAATCTACCCTCCATTCCGGTACCTACCTACTCCAACTCGCATCTGCCGGTAGACAGACTCAATCGGATACGACGTAGTCTGCGCGAGCAGGCCAGAAGCCGTTTTGCAGAGCAGGTGCGCGAGTGGGGTGAGGAGCGACACAAGGCACCACGTCTATAAATTCAACAATAGCGTCAGTTAGGAGTAGTACTAGAGAATGCAGTTCCCGCACCCTTGGCCGTCCACGATCCGGCAGCCGACGAAACCAAAGTTTTGTAGGCTAGTGTATTATATAGGGCTCAATAATGGCTGGCATGGACCACACGATCATGCAACGCTGGGCATAATCTCACCTGGTAATGCAGACATTGAATGGATTATATGTCACCTCTTCGAAACGATTGAACGTGGATTATTACTTGGGCTGAACAATGCTCAATGGGGAACAGCGGGCGGTGCAGCGACTGCGGCCACACACGAGCGTAGTGCATTCGTGGCAGGGCTCAATCGCCAATGCAAATAAGCGCCGGGGCGGACCCGCGTGATTCTTTTTTCACCCCGCAACCAGCAGTTGAGATCTCTCTTCCTTTTTGCACCTCCTCGACCAGCTGTCCTTTCGCTCTTTCTATTCGATTTTTCCATAGCATGTCCCTGTTGGCCCTCCCCGCCCAGGTCCGCAGTCGGATCTACGACTCTTGCTTTGCACACCATGGGACCTACGAGTACGACTTGTCCGGCGGATGGCCTGGTCAGAGAATCGATTTCACTCCCATCCCCCATCTGATTTTGACATGTCGCACAATCCGTGAGGAACTGGCGCCCCGTTGGTTTGCCCACGGCATTCGGATCCGCTGGAACGAGGAGAGAAATCCACAGCGCCTCCGGAGGTTTCCCCCACAGTGCCTGGCAGGTCTCACGAGTTTGACCATCCATGTCAATCAGGGTTCCCGTGTCTCGCTATCAAGATGTTGTAGAGACTATGACCATGAGAATCGGAAAAAGTGTCGTCATCCGCATGATGCACCCTTGGATAGATTCTCTCCGCGGTGGGATGCCACAGTCGCAGAATGGCGGATGACAATCCGGTATCTTGCGGCGCACGTTCAATCCCACCTCCAGCTCCATCTGATCTGTTACGTGGCTGATTTGGCAACTGCAGAGGCCATTGTTGACCCGCTGTATAGCCTCCCACCACTGGCTGAGTGCGACCTCCGACTCGCTGAGGAGCCACACCCAGCTATCCAGGACCTGGTATCCACTGCCGCCAACCAGCTGGTAGACCCTCGGTGGAACGCGACCACCACATTTCATCCCTTTCTTCGCCTTCCACAAGAGCTCCAACTCGCGATTCTCACCTACACCGACCTCCTCGCGCCGGCGATGGAGGTCTCCTGGATGCCTGGGCTCGGCTTCTTTCACCGATACGCCTTGGGGGACTGCTCAGACCTAGAAAACTCGGAAAGTGGTGGCGGAGAAGGCGACTGCGAGAGAGACCATCCGGCCCTCCACGCCCTCTGCCGCTATCGCCACTGCGTCAGAGCACACGGTCCGGCCTCATATGATCGGATCCGTCGGGGATTTTTTGTCGCGTGCACCACGCCGCCTTCACCCGCAAATGCCACTGCTGGGCCCGCCCTACTCCTTTCTTCCTCGTCTCGCGAGCCTTCAGTCGCCTGGCCCAGGAAGTCTTCTTCTCGCACAACCAATTCATCATCATGCCACCCAAGAAGCAATTGCCCCATTGTCTCGACCCACTGGTCTCCTTTCAGCATGCCATCCCGGCCGATATGCGCTCCATTATCAAGCAAGTTGACCTGATCATCCCCCCCATGAAATCCTCCAGCAACGCCCCGGACCTGACATCCTACGACTTCAACATGCCATCTCTCACCTTGCGCGTCCATCTCGAAGAATACTACGACTTCCCGGTGGGAGTCCCCGGCCGGACCGACGACGGGGACCAAGCCTTCAATAAGTACGCCCCCGTGCTCCGTCCGCTGGCCAAATTGGGCGTGACCCGGCTGTTCATCCTGCTTGACTATGCCAGGGAAGAGTGGATGACCTCCAACCCCCCTCGGAGAGGGACCCCGAAGCCCCTCGCGAGGGACCTCGAGCAGCGCCTCGAGCGGACTGTGATGGGCCCGACATACAACAGCCGGGATTGGGGCGAGGGCCGACAGGCGACGCAATGGGTCTGGTGGTGGTATATTGTCCATACGTGCCCGTACTGAAGAGACGGCACGATGGCCTAGTACTATATCCCGCACAGCAGCAATCTGGTATCGGTCTCCCTTGCCTGTCCTTCCCGCATGATAAGCCGACGTCCACGACAACCCTATTAGTGGTGTGCCCCGAGCGCCCTACTACGACAACTAAGACACGGACGCAGTTGTAATATACCATTAACATTACCGCGTATCAAGAGATTGCCATTAGTATTAGCTGGAAATTCATGCGCCCATCCAGTGTATTCCCCCGGAACAAGTAGGAGGCCAAGGAGGAGGCCAGTCCCAGCATGGATCCTGCTGCCAAAAACGCCATGGATGAGGCGCAATGGCGGGCACATATTGCTAATTTGCAGGCAGCGTATTTATCCTACATCGCCGGGTCAGTGTACGCCCGCGGGATTATGGAGCCCGCTGGGACCACGGCCCACTGTTAGGAGATGTTCCAGTTGTCCAGCATCAATTAGCACTGGTTTTTAGCATTTGAGTCCGCAGTCGACCTCCCCACCGTGTTGGGGAAACGCAAGCCGGCCCCATGGGAGGACACCGCCGAGGAGAGCCAGGTGGCCCGCCGCCATCAGTTACATACCGCCAATATGGAGGTCATGTTGCAGCAGATGACCGGCGATGAGAGCATGCGGTTCCGCGGCGTGCATGCCCCAGCCATCCAAGCCATCCAGAATGGGGAAGTAGTAGTAGTATATTCATACACAGATCTGTCAGCCTATCACCGATTGCCGGAAAAGGTTGCGTTCCGACGGCCGGGCGCAGCCGCTGGGGTAGTTTACATACAGGAATACCACGTGACATTGACACGTGACTAGAAAGCTATAGCGCGAATAGACCCTCGTCTCAACCCAGTAGAAAATCACGTATCGAAAGAATCTACGGGATTATTAGATGTGATTATCGCGGATCGAACAATATATGCATGAAACCTACAGACCCAGAAGACGTGCACCGGTTTCCGGCGGAATCAAGCCTTCCAGTTTCTCCCGGGCTTTCAAATCCGGGCCGCCTGAATTCAGAGAGGGGGTAATTTCATGGGGGGTGCACATGGAATGGGTGGGGGCTGAGTATGTTCAATCGACGATGGAGGCTCAGAGCTTTGCAACACTCGACGGTAAGTAGTTTCGCCCAATTTCCGTGTCTTTTCATTTGAGAACCGCATGCGTCGCAGAACAAAGGGGTCAGTATCGCCAGATAGCCCGAAATAGTGACAAGTTGGCCCCGCGGGCACATCCGGGGATTGAAGCTGCGATGATGCTGTCACTGCTCTTCCCTATTCCTGATTATTGGAATTGCATGGTTCTTGTGGCACGACGACAGCAGGGAGCCATTACTTTTGGTGGCCCGAGAAACAGGGACTTGCACTGTGACTGTCCGCCGCTTTTTGGTCGGAGGATCCATAAAGGTGCACTCCGACCCCAGGCTGTGACACGTCGAGCACGGGCCATCCTCTATTTTATTTTTGGCCCCCTGGTGGAAGGATCCGGGAGCGTGTGAAAAGCTGACGCACTTCAAGGCCCCCTAGTCTCTTCTGGATTGACACGCTGCCATCTCTTCAAGGCTGTCCTGACGGCAGTTCCAGCCTATAATTAAGGGGTACGTCAGATTTGAGATGCACGGCCACTCTGATGGGCTGTCGCCAAGCGAATATAAGCCTTGGTGGTCTGGGGCGCCTGAATGTCTTAGCATCACGGCCACGCCGGTTTGGCATGTTCGACCGATCGTTGGCTGGCAATATTGTCGCAGGATCCACCCCCTTGAAGAAGAACACGCCGCGTTCGTCAGCCTCGGGCCACAGTAAGCTTTGATTTTATGTTATAGCATCTGCCGCAAATAATCAACAGCCGAGCGCGATCAAACCAAAGGATTCAGCTCCCCTTTCACTTATTCTCATCGCATATCCAATGATCAAATCTCACTAAGCCGGAACATCCTGCGCCCGACACTAACGGAGCGCACTATAATATGTCATCTGGGTGGCCTCGTCAGAGCGAGCTGAAAGGCAGTGCAAAATACCACCAGGCTTCACATATATAAGAGTAACGGAAATCGATTCCCCGTGCTTCTTATTCAGTATATAAACTCAACTCAAGGACTTTAAATTTACAAGTTTAAACAAAAAAAACGACACCATCAAGATGAAGTTTGCCATTGTCCTCTCATTGATCGGCGCGACTGCGGTTGTCGCCCAAGGCCCGATCCAGCGCGTGCCACTCCAAGTCAACAACCTTCATGCCCAAGTCCATGAGGGTGGTGTCACCGGAAGCATCGATTTTGAATTCTATGACCTCAACTACAACGAAGAAAGGACCTCGTGCAATGCTACCTGGTGAGACCCTTCCACAATCATCACATTTTAGACGGGTCACCAGGCTAATAAGACGGAATACCGCCAGGAACATCTACGACCACCACGAGGTCCAGAACAAGTGCGAAGACAACGATTACACGTTCAACTTCCCATCTGGAGTGAGCAACATCGAGGATATGACTCTTGGTATCCAGAGTCTGGTCTACAGCGATGAGCAGGGAGTAGCGACCCTGCGTGCTGCGGCTCCCGCTTCCAAGTGGTTCTGCGAAAAGAGCCCCTCGACGGGTATCCAGGACGAATGTCACTACGAGGGAATTTTGACCATCGATGTGTAGGCATCTCTTTCATTGGTACTAGAGGGAAAATCTTACATGTTTTGAGAATACGTTGAGCACCAGGCTCGGGTTATATTGAGTTTCTTGTCTTATCCACCTATATATTTTTTGTTGCCTTGCTATTTGAGTTTCACCTTCGTTAACAGTTTTACCTGGTCAAATGCTATGAGAGTCGAAAGATAGTAAGCTGGAGCACTCGCATGTACACACTTAACCTTAACGGCTTCCTCATCTCCTCTTACATTGTTCTCGTCACTATCCTCAGGGAGCAGGAAGAAAACGTTGCACAAGCAAATAGATAGTTTCAATTTCATAAGTATTACTACCTTGGTCTACCGTCACTCCCAACTACACTCAAAGCCTCCAATTCTTCGACCATTAGATCGTGTTCTTTAAAACTTCTTTCACCGGCACCATTGATTGTCCTTGCATCAGCATGAAATTCGCCAAATCTGGATGGGCCTACATCCCACGCCGGGTCCGATATGGGAAGTGAATCGTGGCACGACGACAGCAGGGGGTCACTATTATTGGTGGCGCGAGAAACAAGGAGCTGCCCTGTCCGACGCTTCTTGGTGGGGGGATCCATAAAGGTACAGTCCGAGCCCGGGCTGCGACACCTCGAGCACGGGCCATTGCCATCCAGTTGACAGGATTGCTTGCGCCGACGACACACGTCGCACGGGCGTCGTCGCTTGGACCAATATGGCCGTGACTGCTGGTTATTGGAAGAAGGCTCCATTCTCATGAAGATGTAGATGGCACGGGTTGATGATGTGCCCCGCGGAAGCCCGACCATTTTAAAGCAGGCTTCCGAGAAACGCCCGAAACACCCATCGGCCGACATCAGCCAACTTCAGTGAACCGACAGGAGAGACCAGACAAACATCATCTATAAATAGTGGTCAAAGTTTACTTTGTTTAGACTTTTTACTCTGACTAACTGCTAAAATGCCGTATATTTTCCTATGTACGCGTTAAGACGCTCCTCTGTATAAACCTATGTAGTTATCAAAACTGTGAGATATATATTCGCAACTGCAGGGAAACGTGATCACGGCTTGTACCATGCTCCCGGTATCCAAACTGTCTCTCACTCTCAGGCAGTAAGTTGATACCCATGGTAATCCTCTATTCCAACAAAGTGAATATTTGTAGTATATTTCCCAAGTTGTTAATTGACATTTTGTGGTGTTGCATACTTGGGGTTACTAATCAAGAACTGCATAGATTAGGCGCCTCGGCTGCTCGTGGCTGCCGAGGAAACGCGTCTGTTTTTGTGATTATTCGACGCTGCAGAGCTGGGTATAAGAGAAATCGCAACAAGATTATCCCCCACACGCACAATTCATCATTTTTTTATTTTAAGGTTCAATATGTCCGGCCAAGCTTATCAGAATTTCCGCGTCACAACTCCCGAGCCATGGATTGCCCACGTGGAGATCCATCGCCCGGAGCAGCTGAACGCGTTTTCCCCTGCGTACGTTAACAAATCTCAACTGGTCCGGAAGCCGTATTAACCTCCAGGTTTCTCCAGTGTGTGGCTGGAAATGCGAACCGTGTTCGATAACCTCTCCACAGACCCATCCGTTCGGGTCATCGTGCTCTCCGGGTCCGGGGACAAGGCGTTTTCGGTCGGCATCGATCTCAAGTGGGCCTCGGGAAAGGAGTCGCCGTTTATTCCCCAATCAGACGACGGCTTGGACCCGGCCAGACGGGCGAGGGACCTGAGACGGTGGGGGGTGGAGTTCCAGGAGTGTATTAACAGTATTGAGAAGTGTGAAAAACGTATGCCCTCTATCATTCTTTCTGTGCGCCCACCTCACTCCTTGAATGGGCAAAAATATCCAACTCAGCGCTAACAATACATCATCTATAGCGGTGATCTGTGCCCTGCATGGCTACGCATTGGGCATGACAGCCGATGTCTGCTCCGCCGCCGATATCCGCGTCTGCTCCAAGGACACGGTTTTCTGCGTCAAGGAGGTCGATATCGGCATCGCCTCGGATATTGGGATTCTTGCCCGCCTCCCGAAGGTGGTCGGATCCTATAGCTGGGTCAAAGAGGTGACCATGATGGGCCGAAATTTCGGCGCGGATGAAGCCCTTCGCGTCGGGTTTGTCAGCGCTGTGCTGCCAACCAAAAATGAGACCGTGCAGGACGCATTCCGAATGGCAAGGTCTTTGAGTGAAAAGAGCCCCATCGCGGTTCAAACCGTCAAACATTTCTTAGATTACAGTAGGGATCGGACGGTCCAAGAAGGTATGTTATATCTGCTTGCTTTATGCTATGAGACAATACTAATGGTCCGCGTCTTATAGGACTCCAGTATCAAATCGCCTATAACACAGCGGCTATTCAAACGAAGGATATCCCGATGGCCATTTCGTCCATGATGTCGAAGAGGAAGCCGACTTTTGAGAAGCTCTAGCCAGGTCATAATGTTATAGCGCTCCCTTTTATGCCCGTCATAGTTAATATCTTTTCTTATGTAGAAAGTATACCTCCTATCCCAATATGTCTACTGCATAGAACCAAGAATATAAGGCAACCCCGCACTCAATCCCCCATCCACTGCCCACGCCTGCCCATTCACATAACCCCCCTCATCCGACGCCAAAAACAGCGCCACTCGGGCAATCTCATCCGAACACGCACCCCGTTTCATTGGACACAACTGGCCGATCTTATGCTCGGTGCCCCGGGCCCGGGCCCGCTCGTAAAACACCCCCGCCGTCATCCCCGTCTCCGTGACCCCCGGCAGCAGCGCGTTGCAGCGCACATTCGTCCCCGCGAGCTGGTAGCAGGTCGTCTGCATGAGGTTGATGACGGCGGCTTTGCTGGCACTGTAATCGGTGCTTCCGCCGTTGGAGCGGAGGCCGGCGGGGGAGGCGGTGGCGATGATCGAGCCGCCGGAGTAGGGTTTCTCGGGGCTGGTGATTTGCATGGCGGGCGCGGAGTGTTTGGCTGCGATGAAGACGCTGAGACAAGTTAGCACTCAGCTAATGTTCGGTATGGGTCGTTTGAAACTGGTGCTGGGGTACCTGGTTAGATTGGTTCTCATGGTCCGCTCGAACTCTTCCACCGTGGTTTCTGTGAAACGCTTCCCTGCCCCGCCGATCGCTCCGTTTGCGAAGAAGACGTCGAGGCGCCCGTAGTTCTCCATGGCGTGCTGGATGACGGCCACCACGTCCTGCTCATTTCCCGCATCCATCACCCGGGGATGGATGTCGACGTTGGGGTAGAGGCTGTTGAGCTCGCGCTTGTGGGTTTCCAGGTGCTCCCCTTGGACATCGCACATGTAGATGGCCCGGGCGGCGTTCATGGCATAGAGATGGACTGCTGCCCGTCCAATGCCCAGCACTGAATTACACCCTGTATGCGCACCCAACGTTAAGACTTGGTGTTGGGGATTGGGTAGATAGAATTCTCACCGGTGACAATGATCACTTTGCCCTCCACCCTCTTGCCTTCATAGTCAGGTGCCCGTCGAGCCACCTTCTTAATGCCTTCAAAAGTACCCTGGTTCCTCACTGGCGGGTGGTTCAGATGGTTCTTCACCTGTTCAATTCTTCTTGCTGTGTCTGCCATAGCTGTGTGAGGGGATATGTATATTTTTTGACGTCTCGTGAAAAATATGGGCTTGGAGTCGATGTGGACAATACAATCCGGAATGAAAGCATTTCTGTCAAGAACTCAAGTGACCATTCCATAGAGATATATCTATAGCTCCCCACACTCTCATGAGGCGCTAGCTGTCTTCATCCGATGCGGGGAGATCGTGCGGGCGTTGATACCCGAGGTCGACCCCGCAGTTTAGCAGCGGGCGAATCAGAACCTCGTTCCAGTTGGTCTCCGTCGTTGACTCTGGTGACATTTAAGGGGCTAAATACAGAGCTTCCAGTAGACCTGGAAGCTGTGGTGGTTGCTTTTACCCTTCACTGCCCTATGTATACCTTGACCCGTAAGGTAGATAGTTTGTCGAGGCTTTGTTGCGTTACCGACTAGTCTCGCCTGGGTCATAATCTGGGTTGCGGTAGCTTGTTGAGACCTTGTGTTCGTCCCAGGTAAACAACCTATCTCAGAAGGCCCCTCGATTGAGAAAAGGGGCCCAGTTGATACAATGAAACTGTTGTTTTTGGAGACTATGGTGAATAATTTCTAAGTTCCTTCCTATCGCTCCATACGCAGCTAATTTGTATGGAGGCGGTAGAGCGTAGGTTGATACAATGCAAGTCAGGTCAAGCGGCTCAACTAGCCAAATTTAATGTAATATTCTCACTCTGTCGCTTTTACTGAGAATCGGTGACGGTTATTAAGAGAGCATATTGATATTAAAGACCAGAGCCGAGGGATCGGTAATTGGACCATGGATTCGTCTGGGATTTGGTCTGTGCGGGGTTACCCCATAATGCCGGGGTCTACCCTTCATGCGGAAGTAGCCCCTCCATGATCTGTTCCTCACATCGATCGTTGCGTAGCTTTGGACGAGCGACATTATCAGAAACAGAACCCAATATGGCACAGCTACGATATGACAATCGGGTTGCCGTGGTCACCGGCGCTGGTGCCGGCCTAGGTAGAGAATATGCGCTCTTTTTCGCCTCCCGGGGAGCGAGCGTGGTGATCAACGACTTGGGCGGCTCTTTCGATGGCCAAGGAGAAAACAAAAAGGTAATGAGACCACAACCTCCCCAAATAAAAAATCATGAATGCTAACAGAAGCCGAGACAGGTCGCCGACGTGGTAGTTGAAGAAATCCGAGCAGCGGGCGGCAATGCAGTAGCCAACTACGACAGCGTGGAAGACGGCGACAAGATCATCGCAACCGCGATCGAGGCCTTTGGCAGAATCGATATCCTGATTAACAATGCGGGCATCCTGCGCGACGTAACGTTCAAAAATATGTCCGATCGAGACTGGGACATTATTATGGCTGTTCATCTTCGTGGGGCTTATAAATGTGCTAAGGCTGCATGGCCTCATTTCCGCAAGCAACGCTATGGCAGGATTATTCAAACCTCGTCGGCATCGGGACTCTTTGGGAACTTCGGGCAGAGTAATTACGCCACGGCTAAGATGGGATTAATCGGACTTGCCCAGACGCTAGCCTTCGAAGGCGCAAAATACAACATCATGAGCAATGCGATCGTTCCGGTCGCGGGTAGTCGTCTGACGGCGACTGTGATGCCTCCGGATGTGATGAAAGGCTTGAGCCCAAAGCTCGTTGTTCCCATGGTGGGATACCTCGTACACGAGTCCAACCGCGAGGAAAGTGGTGGGATCTTTGAGGCAGGGGCCGGTCACTTCAGCAAAATCCGCTGGGAACGGTCGCAGGGGGTACATTTCAAGCCCGATGGCAGCTTTACGCCTGATGCGGTCCTACATCGGTGGGATGGTATTCACGATTTTTCGTCTGGGGCAGAGTACCCAAAGGGCGTTGCGAACAGCATGGCCCAGCTGAAGAAGTCCATGCAACTACCCCCCAGCCCCCAAGGGAGCGATCATATAGACTTCAAAGGGAAAGTTGCATTGATCACGGGCGCTGGCAATGGGTTGGGCCGTGCATATGCCCATCTCTTTGCCCAGCTGGGAGCGAAGGTGGCTGTGAATGACGTGGTGGACCCGGACACCGTGGTCAAGGAAATCCGGGAAGCTGGGGGAGACGCGATCGGGGTCAAGCTGTCGGTGGAAGATGGTGCAAAGGTAGTGGGCGCGGCTATCGAGGCATTTGGCCGAATCGACATTGTCGTCAATAACGCCGGCATTCTGCGGGACAAAGCCTTCGTCAATATGAAAGATGAGGAGTGGGATGCGATCCAGCGAGTCCACGTGCGGGGAGCGTATGCCGTGACAAAGGCAGCGTGGCCGTACATGGTCAAGCAAAAGAGCGGCAGGATCGTGAATGCTACGTCCACCAGTGGGATCTATGGGAATTTCGGGCAGGCTAATTATGCTGCGGCTGTAGGTTCATGCTGCTCCAGAACAATGGTAACCCGCTAATTGGAAGTACAGAAATGTGGCCTGATTGGTTTGACGTATTCCCTCGCGCGCGAAGGAGCCAAATATAACATTCGTGTCAATGCGATCGCTCCATCTGCAGGCACAAACATGACGAGAACCGTTCGGCCGGAAGAGGAAGTCGCGGCGATGAAACCTGAATATGTTGCCACTCTCGTCGCGGTTCTGTGTAGCGACAAGCTTCCCACCGCTGGAAAGCTCTACGAGGTCGGCTGTGGCTGGATCGCAAATACCAGGTGGCAACGCTCCCGGGGCTACGATTTCCCTCTCAACCAGGGGGTCACAGTCGAGCAGGTTGCGCAGGTAAGGGTGGCTCTATGTTCAAGGTCGATTTTGGAAACAGTATTAATCTTCCATGCAGGTCATCAATAAAATCGTCGATTTCAGTATCCCCGGAGGCGACAACCCCGAGACTCCCCAAGACGGTGGTCTGCTCTGGCAACGGAACTTGCAAAATTCAATCCGGGTCAGTATTCTTTTCGGTAGTTTATACAAGGAAGTATTTACTGACAATATTGCATAGGCTCCTGCTAGCGCAAAACTGTAAATCTCGGGCTCGGCTCGTTTGTGGTTTCTGAGACATGCATCTTACTGTCGTGTGTACTATTTACTTCTAAAATGACCCGAAAATGTAGTTGGATAACCATAAATATAACATAAGACTGGAGGCACCACCAAGGCTGCTACCGCCACTGTACGTACATACGGTACTTCATGCTTTGCTAGAACCCGCTTAGAGACGAACCTCCCCATTCTTGACCGTGGAATACTCGTCATGGGTGAATGGAACATAGGCAGTTCCATTCGGAGGTAACCAGTAGAGCTTGTCACCTGCAGCCTCAGCCTTTGCAACGTCACAGCCCTCCTGCCTCAACGTCCCCTTCTGCATCTTCATCGTACTCGTATATCCCAAGGCAGAAGTTAGCCTCAAGAAAACAGGGGCTGCATATCGTGGCATCAGACCCAAGGCATGCTCTGCCAAACCCTTGAAGTTGAAATTTGCCTCCGTTACCCCGTCGGAAAACACAACCGCCGCACATCCCGCCCTGCCATCCGCCTTCGGTACCAGAACCCCGTAGACATTACACTCCGCGATACCCGGGAAGAGACCCATCAGATCAGACACCTCGTTAGTCGAAACATTCTCCGATTTCCAGCGGTACGTGTCTCCCAACCGGTCCACGAAATACACACACCCCGTCTTCTCATATCGCATCATATCCCCGGACCGGAACCAAATATCCCCCTCCTTGAACACATTCCGGATGAATCTCTTACCCGTGGCGTCCTTATTCTTATAGTACCCATCAAACTGCGGCAGTGGAGCATCCGGATCAATCCAGTGGATCGTCTCCCCCGCCTCACCCCTCGCACACTCAATAACAAACCCAGTCTTGTCATCGCGAATAATCTCCTGCGTGTCAATGTCGATCTTCACAATCTTCTCTCGGCTCCCGTTGGCAATATCCCAGAGCAGACCCCTCACGCCGATCGCATGGCGGCCGAATTCGCCCTTGTTGGCGTTGAATGTGCTTCCCATTCCGTCCGTCGCGGCGTAGAGCTCGTTGATGATGGGGATTTGGAACCGTTCCCGGAATGGCTCCCACACGTCGGGTCTCATCCCGTTGCCCCAGGCCATCTTGAGCGTGTGTGCCCGTTCTAGAGGGTGCGGCTTTGCGTTGACGAGATACCGACATAGCTCACCGACGTATTGCATGATATCTGCCTTGTGAGCGACGACCTCGGGCCAAAACGTCGAATGGGAGAATTTACGCCTGCATCACGATCAGCCAGATTTCATCAAGGGGAGATTTTCGACTATCTGTTCGTTGCCTACCCCAGGATCAGCGTACAGCCAGTGTGCACAACGGCCGCCACGCAGAGCGTATGAGCTGAACCATGGAAAAGGGGGAGACAGGTATAAAACCGGCTGGACGGGGTCAGTCCGAGATAATTCGCAACACCGCGTCCGGCGGAGGTTTCATGTGCCGTTGCCTTGATAACTCCCTTGGGCAGTCCCGTCGTGCCACTGGTGTACATCAAGAATCTCATGTCCGTTGCGGCGATCCCGGACCGTGTTTCGGCGGGAGGTGGTGTAGTTGGACACGGCAACGAGTTGAAAAAGTTCGGGCTGTAATAGATGATCTTGCAGGACTCGACATGGGGAGCCACTGGCTCTACGGACTGTCTGATATCCCCATCTGCGAGACAGTATCTGGCATCGCATAGCTAATTGAGGCTCATGTCAGTATATTTGTGTCGGAGGGCCACAGGAGCCACGTACCTTCAGGCAATGCTCAAGCGGCTTGCTGGCGAGGTTAAAATTGACGAAGCAGGGGCATGCGCCAATAGAGTCGATTGCAAACCAGGCGATCAGGTACTCGGGACTATTGGGTCCATCCAGGGCTACCAGTTCTCCCTTTTGCACTTTGAGCTCATGCAGTAACCAATTTCCTACCCTATTCACATCCGCTAGCAGTTGCTTATAGGTCCAGGTTCTCCCATCTGTCGGGTATATCAGGAAGGTATTATTGGCGATGGCGGGGTTGGCGGCATGGTCTTCGAGGGTATGGTACATCAACATGCGATCCTCTTTCACCTTCTGGGCGATATATTTGCGTGTACTGGCCGGGTTCCAGCCGGTGAACAGCTTGCGGATGTCATTTCGGATGTGGAATTTAGCATCCAGATAGCTGGCGAGAGTGAAGGACCCCAGTGCTGTTGCTATAGCTCCTGTGATGGTCTTAGTTTAGAGGATTTATGAGGGTTTATATAAATTTACTTACCATCCATGGTTTCTTGATTTCTTTCATGTGCTCACCTAGTGCTTTCTTGTTATTTTGCCTTCTTATTGCTCTGTGTTGCTTCGCGGGTTCCCAGCTTACCCCGCACCAGCACCACCTACGAGGAAGAATACCTCGGACCGAGCCCCTCGTAAGTGTTACAAGTGGAAAAAAGGTCCCGCTCCATAATCCATAAGGGACGGTCAGAGTTTAATTTAGATTTAGGTTCTCAGTTAGATCAAGCCAAATAAAGCCCCAACGATTTGGCTTTCGCGGGGGTACTTTGGTGTTTCTTTCGGGATCGGCATCCAACCCGAGATCGGGATACCTACCCGATCCGGCCTGCCTCTGAGGTGGAAAAATTCACTATAAGTAGTGCAATTGTCAACACTCATGGCTTGATATCTATTGCAGAGACCAGTTCTCCAAACATCAGCATGTCAAAAGCTCAAGTGACCACCCGCCGCGCCTTCCGTCGAACCGACGACTACACCCCCGGCACACCCAAGTTGAAGCTGGTGGAGGAGGCTCTCCCACTGCCTCTCGCGCCCACCTCAGTCTTGGTCAAGGTCCATGCCGTCGCCCTCAACTATCGAGACGCCAACATCGCGAATGGCGGAAACCCGTGGCCGGTTATCCCGAACGGTATCCTCTGCAACGATGCGGCGGGTGAGGTGATAGCCGTGGGGGATAAGGTGAATACCTTGGCCGTTGGGGATAGGGTTGGCCCCATCACCGACACGGAGTATATTTCGGGGCGCGAAACGGGACGGTCCTGGCTCGCGGCAGATGAGGATGGGGTTATGGCCGATCATGTCGTGTTTGACGAGGCTGTATTGTGCAAGCTCCCAGCTTACCTGGACTGGGTGAGTGCTGCGA
Source organism: Aspergillus biplanus (assembly GCA_027569045.1). Lineage (NCBI taxonomy): Eukaryota > Fungi > Ascomycota > Eurotiomycetes > Eurotiales > Aspergillaceae > Aspergillus > Aspergillus biplanus. The sequence continues at coordinate 263,872 of JAPDEJ010000043.1, forward strand.
CGATTCCTTGTGCTGGAGTGACAGCATGGTCGGCGTTGAGAGGTATGAGTATTGGACAGACGGTGTTGATTCAAGGTAAATGCTGTGCCATCATTTTCTAGAGCGGATTGATTGATAAAAGTAATCGAAGGGACCGGAGGCGTGAGTATGTTTGCACTCAAAATCGCCCGCGCGGCAGGCCTGAGAGTGATCCTAAGCTCCTCGAGCGATAAGAAGCTGCAGCAAATCAGAGAGAGGTTAACCGGCCCACCGATCATAACGGTCAACTACGCCGCGAACCCAGATTGGCATCAGGAGGTTCTGAAGCAGACCGACGGCGTTGGGGTCGATATTGTCGTCGAAAATGGAGGAACGGGGTCGCTGGTCAAGAGCTTAAAATGCACCCGGCGCGGGGGCATCGTCAGTCAAGTCGGGTATCTCGGGAAGCAAAACCCGATGGCCCTGGCGGAGTTGGTACCAACTATTATTGACCGTAGGGTTATCCTCAGGTGAGAGATACCAGACCTGATATTATGTGGGACGGCGCTAATACGAAGGACAGAGGTATCAACGCCGGTTCCAAGTTCGATATGGAAGATCTTTGTGCGGCTTTGTCCGCTTGTCAAACGCCACTAGATGATCTGGTCGACAAAGTGTTCCCCTTCGAGGCAGCCGAGGGGGCGGTCCAATATATCTGGGACGGAAAACAGATTGGAAAGGTTGTACTCGAGCTGTAGATCCGGAATCGGGACCACCTGGATGTGCGACGAGCGAGAATAAAGCTCCCACTGCGCGATGTGTAGAGAATAACCACGAAAAGTTGCAAGATAGCAAGAATGGGAATACACAGCGAGGCCTTACAAGCTTGTCAAGCATACTTCAGACATACTTCCCAGAGGCACGATAAATGACATTGCCGGTGGTTTGAACCAATGACAAATAAAGATGAAGAGTCATTCTCCTGGACATCAATCACATTTGCGATAATCGTGGATTGTTTTGTGTGTTTTGGTCGGGAATATTCGCCTACGCTACAATAGCTCCTAGCAACTAGGGATACCACTCCTGCCTGTCCGACTGGAAGCGTATGGTATTTTTAGCCTCTCGGCTTAGTTTCTGTTGGCGCTCAAAGGGGGGGTTGGAGGATTTATTGCATAAATCGCAGAGTCGTAGGACACGCTTGTAGGGCATCCCTGTATGTGCGGATGACCTGTCTCTCACCCCGATCCCCCGATATAACATGTCTATAGCTCTTACCCGGAATGCGCCCTGGTCGTCTGCGATCCGGGTCCCGCTGTCGACACAGCAGGACATGCGTGTGCGGATATATCCCCCCATACGCAAAATCACCAAAGGCAATAATTTCAAGGGAGTGGATTCCTTCCGGCCCAAAGGCCCACTGGGCAAATTCATCCAACCCCGAGGTTAGCTTTGGCAGGTTTCTCGTAGGTTGCTTATTGTTACGCGCATCGACTTCGGATGCAATACCCCGCGCGCCGTAGTACTCGACGTCATCACAAGATTGTCGACAATGGATGACTTTTAATGAGCTTTTTCTGGTGTAAGGGGCAACATAGTTCTTCTGTAGAGATCGTAAGGGCTTCCAAATCGTCACAAAAGGAGAAAGATAAGGGTACAAACCAACGATTCTGGCTCGACAGAAAGCCCAATGAACGCCAAGCCCAGGTCCTTCAATGGGTTTAGGGCCGGTTCACACCGTTTAGGTATCGGCATGCTTTCTGGATAGTCGGCTGGTCGTGACTCAAATGGATCCCATCCACGTATATGATAGACAAAGCTTGTAAGGGTGGATTCGTGACGGGCGAGGGCGCGCCAGACAGGGAGACCAGCATATGGTACAGGGGAGTCGAGGTAGTAGAAAAGCTCCTCTAGGCCGTGGATTGCATTCAGAAAGTCCACCAGGTAGCCTTGCCCACCAGTGTCGGGGGTAAATTGTTTGTCGTCATGTATTTCCAATGTGTGCAGGTGGATTTGGTCCTGAGTTGAGCCAACATGACGAAGAAGGTCAGCCCAGCCAGGGCAGAAGCGGAGCTTGAGGGAGCGGATGGAACGGAAGTTGATGGCGTCCCCCAACTCCTGGGCTATTGATGAGCGGGGGAGCCCCGTGAGGGAAATACCGGCGAGGGAGAGACGTCTCAAGGTTGGAAAGAGCACACGGCTCCGGCCGGGCGGTATTTTCAGGATGTCACGGGTAAAATAGGCCTCGCTAGAGAAGGAGGTGTCACTCGGTACGGCTTGTAAGTTTTCCTTTTGGACATACGGCCAGGTGAAGCAATCGAGATCCAGCTCGCGTAGCTGCCCCGCCGTTACGGAGAGGCAGTCGCGGAGCGCAGCGAAGTGAGTATGATGTCGAAATCCAGACCAAGAGAGCTCTGTGAGCTCCGTGAAGCACTTCAGTGAATATCCCGGGGGGTTGCACCTCGGCGAGGTTACCAGTCGAAGAGACTTTAATCCCTGCTGTTTCTGAACTAGATAGCCCTCCGGTCCCAGAATCTGCAGAGGGACACAGCCTGCAACATTCCATCTTGTTTCCATTTTTAGCAATGGCCAGGCATAAGATAGGGTCTAGTATGCTTACGTGAAGCTCCGTAGTCGGCCCTCTTGCAATTGCCCGAGGAAGGGGAGCATCCTTCGATTAAATCTTCGCAACTCGCTGCGCTCAAGCTCCGTGTGGTGAGTCCTCCTGCCATCTTCATCGTCCATGGTGATCTCTTGGATCTGGAGATCGCGGCCATGCGAACACCCCCCCAGCCGGGAAAATGTAACCTCGAGGTCTTGGGTATGATACAAGAGAGAGGGGACTGTGCGGTGGTTGGCGCTCAAGATGCCTTTGATATCGATGCGATCAGTCCGGCCGGCGGAGGCCCCCCTGACTGAAACAGATCGATAGAGGACAGGCGCGGCGATCGAGTACAGAAACTTGGATACAAGGCATAATGCTTTCAGATCCTTCTTAGTCGTGTAGGATAAAATTACCACAAGGAGATCCGTGGGAAGCTTTGTCAGTTCCATCTCCTTGCTCTTGGTGGTGGGAGCAGAGTGGACGGTTGGGAAAGAGATTTGGCCACGAGTTCTTCCAGCGACGGAGTTGACTCAAGGCCCCATGACAAATTCGCCAGGCGGAAATCCCCAGACGACAAAATATTTCGAGCCAATAGAACAGCGTATGTCCCAGAAGCATCCGCCGAATTCTCCTTCCTGTCCTCTGACTGGACGGTCAAAGCCCTAGGTACGAGGCTGAAAACAGGAATACGAGCTCCGCCCCAATATCTCCGGCACCCCACAAAACAGGATGGGAGCCAAAGAAGATAAAAGGCTGAGGGTCGACGCCAATGATTGTGCCAGTTTGGCTTCATCGGGAACTGCAATGGAAGCATTAGATACAATATTTTGTTAGTCCCGTTGTATCCTAGCTGAGAAAATTGCCGGCTCGGTAGAAACGCAGGACGAGGGGAAAGGGAGCTCTAGAGAAATACATTTCGCAATTTGTGATTTATTGGATATCTGTATGATGCACTTTACAGTCTCTGGGGGATCCAGAGAAATATTGACTGGTTATCGTACTTGTGTCCAAGGGCAAGCAACAGCCCTGCTTCCCACGGAAGCGTCGTAAATACATTTATATAATGTATAAAGGGCATAATAATCTATCTGAGGAGCCTGGAAACCTCTAAAGTTTATATTTTTTTAAGAGTTGTCCGAGTCATTAAGTGTAGGGGTATTAAGGAAATCATCCATATATTGTTTTGGGTCTTGTAATTATTTATCTCAACTTTGGCAAACTCCCCCTCAAGACCTTGCTGGCCCACCAGATCAACCACGGTCTGCGAAAGACCAATCCTGAAAACATGGTGACAGCTGAGCCTAGGTAGCCCGAACCAACATCAGGCACTCGGCTACCCGGACGCAATGAGACAAGAGCCTGGTCAATAGTATCCTCCCGTCCAAGTATACTGACAAACCAGATGATAATATGGTTGCGGCACTAGGTAGTATCACTCCGGACATTCGATGGAGAGTTCTTGTAGGTGCCACGGCAGAGCTGTACTGACAGGCTAGCGAACTTACGCCGTCTATACGCCGGGTTTATTGGCTATCCGAACGTGGCAGGCTGACGACGTTGCATTGAGGAGACCTGCGGTGACGAGGGACTTACGGTGAGGATCCGGGGTGGTTGCGGTGATGGCACTGGGCAGGGCAGATAGTGGCACTGCTTACTGCGTCGCCCCGGTGTTCCTTCTTGGAAGTCGGTGAATGTGAATCGCGGCCAACTCTGATCTGATTTGATAGTCAGGTGGTGAGAAAAGAGATGACTGCCGACACCTACTGTCAGTGTGGAAACGACATAAAGTCGACGATTCTGTCGTGACAGACCAAAAAAGCCCATTCAGTTTCACAAATCACTATATTTTCGCTTTCTCTGTATGAAATGGCGCTTCCAGTGCCTCAGGTACCTTCCAAGTGCCCACGAGTCGCGGAAGTCATAGAGAAGGCACTACCATTCACGGACGAGACTCAACGGCAATGGTGGCGAGACACCGGTATTTTGTTCGCTCGGTTTCTCCAAGCCGGGGATTACGATCTCCATGAGCAATATCAACACTTGCTATTCCTATACCGAACTATTATGCCCACCCTAGGGCCATACCCCCCGCGATACAAAACATTCCAAAATCGCAGCTGTGTCCCGGTTGAATACAGCCTGAATTTCCAGAGCGACAACACCAAACTACTCCTCAGGATCAGCCTTGAACCAGTTAATTACCTATCGGGAACCGAAACAGATCGTTGCAACCAGATCCCAGTCCGCAAGCTGATCAGTCAACTGGCTGAACTGGGCTTACCCGGGTTTGACAGTGCGTTATCCGATCACTTTATCGGTCAATTTTTCCTATCCGAGGACGAGGTGCGGTCGCTCCCGACCAAGGGTGCAAGGATGGATAGCGTTCGCACGCATGTCCTGTTCGGGTTCGACCTCAAGGCAGACGCTGTCTGTCTCCACCAAGGGATACATTGCCACGAGGTGGAAAAGCCTCTCGACCGGGACCCCGGTTGCAGAGCTCACTGTCGATGCGGTCCGGAAGCTAGGGCACACAATGCATTGCACTGTTACTCTTAATCTCATGCAGTCATACATAGTTAAAAGCAACGGCTATGACATGCGCGCCTGGGTGGCTTGGGACAATGTCACCATGCATCAGTCCCGGCTGAAGTTCTACGGGGTAAGCAACGAGGTGGCACTAGCCAAGGTCAAGGACGTGTGGACACTAGGCGACCGACTTGAGGACACAACGACGACAAGGGGTTGGGAGTTGATTAACCGGCTTTGGGCGCTGTTGGGGATGAGAGACACGGTCACATCCTTCACCAATGGATATGACGATGAGGATGACAACAACGAGGCCGCTGTGACCCCGTCACCACTTATGTGGAACTATGAGGTCAAGAGCGGGTGGGATCGTCCACGGCCCAAAATCTATTTTCCGGTCCATGGCGAGAATGATCTCAAAGTTGCGCGTGGCGTGGCCGCGTTCTTTGCTTCAATCGGCTGGAAGCGCCAAGCGGCCGCATATGAGGGCCTGCTCCGGTCTCTGTAGTAAGTGAATCCTTGCCCCCCGGAGTTGTTGACGGTAACGGGGTTGCTGAAGGTTATACGCAGTCCCGAGAGCGACATCAGCCAGACGTCTCGACTTCAGTCATGGATCTCCTTCGCCTACTCCGATGATGGAACGGTATATTCGACCATTTATTACCCTTCGACAATTTCCTACCCTTGGTCTAACTAGAGCCGGTCATCTGGATTTATCTACCCCTTTCGTAGACAGTTGATGCCATATGAACCAGGAAGTGTCAGGCAATTATTGTCGTAAATAATCAATAATCGGTACAAAATAGGAAACTTGGGCCCTTCTTTCTAAGCATTCCTACAGCTCGTAAGCACTAGAGCTGACGTTGTACGGACTCCGCTGCCCATGTCCCCCGTTAACAACCGCTTCTTGGGCTCCTTCTCTCAGAAAGAATGGCGGTCGCGACTTATGCATACTTCGTCATAGCGTGCATCATGACCGCATTCGACAGCGTACTCCCACTGTTTGTGGAGGAAATGTTCGGAATGGGACAGACAAACAGGACACGCGCTGCTCAGAATTAGGACCATCTTCCATTTTAAAACTGATTTGACGACTATATCAAGTGTATATTATCCAAGATCCCGCAAGATAAGATAGAGGTATTCCTCAATGCATAGCACTTCATTCGGGCTCCACTCCGTCGGACTGTCCGATCCTGCTAGAGATGCTTAGTGTCTTTTTCTTCCTCTCCTCGACCAAGCAGTTCAGGCTGTAATCGTGCGATTATCAGATGAAATCCGTATCCATTCACCTCCCCGCATCGTAACCCCTCACCATTTCCCCCCACCAAAAACGCATATTCGGACCCCCCGACACACCTCCCCAATATAAACATCTTCCTTTTCCTAACCCTCACCCGTTAAATCTAAGCTACCCACTCTCTACTTACTTAAAAAACACAATAAACATACCCAAATCCAATTTCCTCAATCCTCAAAATGCACCCCAACGGCACCCCCTTCATCCTCAACCCCTCTGCCCCCGAACCCCCCACCATCTTCGCCCACGCCCGCATCGCCCCCAGCACGCCCACCACCCAAACTCTCTACATCTCCGGCATCGCCCCCATCGACCCCGTCACGGGCATCGTGACCGGTGCCACGCAGTCCGACGATGGCAGTTACACCCTCGACATCCGGGCCCAGACGGCCGCTGTCCTCCAACACATCGACACGATCATCCGCGGGGCTACCAATGGCAAAGGCGATATCCGCAATGTGATTGACGCGGTGGTGTACGTCACCGATATGCAGAGCCAGTACAAGCATATGAATGAGGAGTGGAATAAGGTGTTTCCGGATCGGGCTCGGGCGCCGGCGAGAGCGACGGTTGGGGTCAGGGAGCTGCCGGATGAGAGGTTTGCGGTGGAGGTTAAGGCTGTCGCTGTTTGGGATGATTCTTCTTAGTTGGGTATAGGTGGAAGTGGAAGTGGAAGCCTATGTTGTGTTTCTGATTGTCGTGATACTTTCTGTAATGACATCACTGGCGTCGCCGGAATTTGAGTTGATGACTGATGAATAGTAATTCCAGCTGGAGTGATATTTGCAATGAACCCTTCCTAGGATCATTTTATCCCATCGGGCGAATAAGCAAGAGATCTTCTCGCTGAATAGGCACTTCCCAGTCCATTCTACCGAAAGAGGCAGGGTTACTGAAACAAAGCAATTCCTACAGCGGTCAGCGGAAGCTCCGATAAGAGGAGATGGCATCATTGGCCACGTTGTAGAAATCCTCGCTAAGAAGAGCCCGGTTAACGGCACCATCCCAGACGCTGAAGAACCGATTCCACATTTGAGCCCATTGGGGGTCCGAAAACTCGGTCTTCAGGCCCTGGGCCGTGATCAGGATGCGGCACTCCCGGAATCCGCTGTGATTCTGCTCCATGTAATAGTGGATCCGCCTCCACAGCGGTTCCAAATACTGTGGCGGGATGAAATAATGCTGCTGCAGCTGGTCCTTGCGTTGGGCGATCGCCTGGGCCTGGATGTCCCCCACGACGGCGATGAGATGCTGCATTAGCTCAGCCGGGAGGATATCCCGAAGAGCAGGCTGGAAAACCTCCCGGGTCCACTGGGTCCGTTGCACATCCCCGATCACCCCGGGTGGCCGGGAGGGGTGGTACAGCTGGGGGAAGAGCAGGTAGATCTCGACCGCGGCCATTCCGGCTAACCGGCCCAGGGGCAGATGGGGGGCCTGGTGCGCGGGGACGCGGGGTGATTGCCATTTGCCCGACTCAGCGTTGAAAAACTTGACCGGGAGATGGGGCGGGTGGGGGCAGTTGGTCAGGTTGCTCCCCTGCGAGCGAACCACTAGCCAGTTCAGACCCTTGCGGGCGACGGCCAGGCTATCGGCAAACCCGCCGGCGCTCTCGATGCCATGACGGATCGATAGATTGTCTTCACTGAACAGCCAACGACGCGCAGGCTGAGGAGGCGGCCCGGCCTGGCCCCCTGGGTGGGGCGGGATCCGAGGCTGGGGGGGAACATCCAGGTAGTCAGTGGTGATCGGGTTGGCGAGGGTGTTTGGTGCTTGTGGGGTTTTAGGGCCCGGGTAATGAACGAAAACAAGGGAATCTGGGTTGTCAACAGGTTCTTGTGGAGGGTTCTGGGCGACTGGCTCCTGAGGTTGCCTCTGTGCCTCTTCAATGGCCGGTTCCTGGCGTTCCTGGCGTTGCTGGCGTCGTGCACTGTCGCGGGCGCGTTTGCGTGCATTGGAGGCAGCGGCCTTCTGCTCCCGCGTTTCGTACACTCGCGGTCTCCCTCTCCCTCGACGGATGCCGATCATCTAGCACTCCAGTGCCTCTGATGGGTTATAGCGAGGAGATAGGTTCACCGTGACAGGGTGATGTCGCAGAGTGGCCCCGAATTTTGGGCGGGATATGACGTTGTTTTGATCGCCGCATTGACGGAGGATCAGCGCTGTGGAAAATTGGTTGGCGTCGATGACTAAGGAGTATTTGCTTTTTAACTAAGTTAACTAGCTCTGCCTGATTGACCGTCGACCCGATTAGTCAGGTTGGGTCTCTGCCTTCGGCTGTAAAATGGAGTTGATGAGTCTGTTATCTCCGGTCTGTGGAGGCGCCAGGACACCCACCAGCGGCGAGTCTATCCCCATTTAGGTCGTCACCCTCAGGCACCACGTTGCGCCCTGGATCGGAATATCAAATATCCGATGGGATTTGACCGACCGTCGGAATTTCGGAATTTCGGATTTCTCGTCTTCGAGTCAGCCAACCCATCTTACAAAGTTGTTGAAAATAGGAAAAGAGGTATAAGGCTTGAATCCGCATAGTATTAGAACAATAAAAGATACAACAAGGACTATTCCTTCCAGCGAAATACGCAACCCCATCACCCGTAGACAGGGCTCCCGGAAGATATATAATAGGAAGCTACACGGCACACATCTCGCGGTGCTGAATGCAAGAAGCGTGGTTTCCCCCGTATCAACATATTCAACTTGGCACTATGAAATACCTGAGAATAACAAACTCAATAAATAAATCGATCATTTCTTCTTCCGCTCAGTAAACTCCTTCATGTAATGCCCCGGCTCCTCTCCCCCCTGGAACATCGTAGCAAAAGCATGAACCCCGGCCTCAACGCCCGTCGGCAGGTCATTCTCCTCCCACACCTGGAACAACCGCTTCTGCTCCCTCATCGTCTTCGGTCCATACGAAGTAATGGTGTCCACCGCCCCCTGAACCGTCTGTTCCAATTCATCGACATCTTCACACGTCCTGTCCACCAACCCCCAGCCCCCCACCTCCTCCGCCCCATAGAACCGGGCAAAGAACACCATCTCCTTGGTCTTCTGCCACCCAATAATATTCGCCAACAATCGCGCCTCGATCACCGAGGGGATCCCGAATTTCGTCTCCGGCATGCTAAACGTGGATTCCTGGGTGGCGTACCGGAAATCGCAGGCGGCTGCGAGTTCGAGGCCCCCGCCTAAGCACAGTCCGTGGATTTTGGCGATGGTCGGAACAGGGACTTTCCGGAGAGCGTGGCAGGCGCTGTGAAGCGATTCGATAAATGATTCCGCCTCTTCGTAGCTCTGTAAGCTGGCCAGCTGGTAGATGTTGGCGCCGGCCGTGAAAGCGGGGCTCCGGGTGGTGGTCTGTGCGCCCTCGATGATGACACAGCGGAGATCGGGGACCTCACTCAGCGATAAAAGAGTGGAGGTGAGTTTGTGGATCATCGCCTTTTCCATGCTGTTCAGGCGAGCTGGGTTGGAGAGAGTGATGGTTGCTACGGTGCCGCTGCCTTTTCCTTTTGCGGCGGGTTCGAGAGAGCACCGGATGTCGGGGGTGGTGACATTCTGGCTGGCGGCTGCGCTTTGGTGGATGGTCGGTGTGGAGTGGAAGAGTCGGTGATTCACGCGACTAGGTTGACACGGTCGCGTAGGAGATTGATTCCGTGTGAGAACCGGTCGGAAAAAGGGCTGGTTCACTGTCCGAGAGGAGAGAGGCGTTGCCCTGGAACGTAAGCCGGCGTTGCCCGCCCTGGTGTTGCGGAGGATGGCAGAAACTTTCATGATGGCCGAATTTGCAGCGATTAGAGTCCGGACGCTATGGCTGGGGGGAAAATGTTCGGATAATAATATATATATTGATATAGATATTTTATTATGTTGGAGTCAGAGGATCAGCGTCCTGACAAGTCCGGGGATCGTCCCCATATATTGCTGGTTATCATGGCATTATCATCGCTATTATTGGTCACTCGCTCCGAGTACATCGAGCTCCTCGTTCACTGGCTAATTGGCAGTTTTGTTGTTCTCCAAAGAAATTACGTCAGGCTGGAGCCATGGCTGGCTATATGACCACTCTGATTAGCCGATTTGGCTGGACCGAGGCACAGCTGCTGCGGGGTGTTTGATATGGGGATATGTAATTGGCAGCCACAACGACATGACAGGGTAGAATAATTGTTATCATATTATTATTACTTCCCTGATAAGCAACTTTATTGTGCACCAGAAGTGGGTATATGAGAATAGAATAGAATAGAAGCCCTTCAACATGATGACAACCCCGCGTCTCGCACTCACATTCCGCAAAATCAGCCGCGCCGTGAGTCCCGATACCTCCCCCCCTGTGCTTATTTCCTATATTCACTGACCTCCTAGTCTGGCAAAAAATACCTATCCACAGCGAGGGCAACACCGAGCGAGAACCTCCCATTAACAGGCCTGCGCGTCCTCGACTTCTCCCGCGTCCTCGCCGGCCCCTTCTGCACCCAGATCCTCAGCGACTACGGCGCCTCTGTAATCAAAATCGAACAGCCCAATGTGGGCGACGAAACCCGACAATGGCGCGCGCCCAACGAGTCCCAGATGTGGAAGGACGACGACAGCCACGCCAACTCCAGGATGAGTCTGTATTTTGCCTCGGTTAACCGAAATAAACGGTCCATGACCCTGAATCTGAAATCGGCCCGGGGGATTGAAATCGCTAAGCGGATGGCGAAGGAAAGCGATGTGCTTATTCATAATTTCTTACCTGGGACGATGGAATCGATGGGTCTGGCGTATGAGGAGGTGAAACGGGGGAATCCGGGGTTGATTTATGCGGGGATTTCGGGGTATGGGACGACGGGGCCGAATCGGTCCAGACCGGGGTATGATGCGATTGCACTGGCGGAGGCGGGGTTGTTGCATATTACCGGGGAGGCGAAGGGGCCTCCGTCTAAACCGGGGGTGGCCATTGGGGACATGTGTACGGGGTTATATGCCCACGGGGCGATTCTCGCGGCCCTGGCGCAGCGAGAGCGAACGGGGTTGGGGACCAAGATTGAGAGTAGTCTGTTTGAGACCGGTCTTAGTCTGTTGATTAACGTCGGGTTGAGTGCGCTGAATCTGGATACGGACCAGGGGGATTCGAAGCGACGGCGGGGGAACCGTTGGGGGCTGGAACACCCCTCGCTGGTCCCGTATGGCGGATTCAAGACCCAGGATGACAAAACGATCTTTGTGGCGGCGAATAATAACCGGCAGTGGCAGTTGCTGTGTGACAAGATGCAGCTCAAGGAGCAGGTGGGCGGCGATCCTCGGTTCGCGACCAACGATGGACGGCTGAAGTGCCGCGATGAAATCAATGGCATTCTACAGGATGCGTTCCAGCGCCACCCCAAGGAGGAGTGGCTCCGCATTCTCGACCAGAGTGGAGTGCCATACGGGGCGGTGAATGATGTAGTCGAGGCGCTAGAACATCCTCAGTCGGTGGCCAGGGAGATGGTCATGGAGGTCGCTGATTTCAAGCCGGCCAGAGACGAGAATATCAAGATGATTGCTCCGGCGGTCAAGTTCGAAGGGACATCAATGGGGGTTCGGATGCACCCACCGGGTTTGGGTCAGCATACAGACGAGGTGCTCGGGGAGCTGGGCTATTCGGTTTCGGAAATAGCGGAGTTCACAGAGTGTGGCGCAATTTAAAGAGATTACGATATAGAGTTATCATCAAGCTACGGTTCTCGAGCCAAAGTCTAGCTAGTAGAGAGTGTTCGTCGGATGAGGAAGAGTACGATCGATCAATCTATAGCATACAGGACCATCGTCCAGAGCTGAGCCTTGACCAACAAGGATGCATTCATGTCCCATTATCTCATTGGTTAGGTTGGGTCCCCGCTTCGGGCAGATCTGGTCTGATCCGGCGGGATGATCACTCGCTTGGCTTGTCCTCAAATGTATAAATTTACAATTTACAGAATCACATGAATAGATTGCCAGCCACATACCATCCATGTATTATTTCCATCGCAAGAACTTGTTTCATGCACCTCGCTATTGATTAGGCCTGCAAAGAGGCATTCCTGTGTACATCGCGAACCCCCTGTGCCTTTCACATACCATCCCAAAGTCGTAACACGAATATCATACTAACCAACCTCAAAAAACACGGAGTCTCTACGTCGGCCGTCGCAACAACGGCTCCCTCTCCGGACTCAACCCACCCTCTTCACCACCCCTCCTCGCCCTCCACAACGCAAGGAGAAACAGGATCCCCTGACCAAGCCCGAAAACCGCATGATCCACCGCGAACGATCCAACCCACTCATACCACACTCTCACGACACGGATATCCCCCCAGCTCGCGCCATCCGGGAGAGGAGGGAGCGAGACGCGGAAGACCCATGCCACGGCGAGCAGAATGAAGAGCACCGACTGGATCGCTAGACCGAGGAGACTGAGGGAGGCGTGGCGAGAGTCTAATGGTGCTTGGGATACCGCTTCGGGGATGGAAGAGGACGCGGATGGATGAGGGTCTAGGATCACCCGGGCCTGCGGGTACATGGCCACAATCGCGAGGATGGTGGCGATGTAGCTGAGCCATAGCGAGTGGGGGGTGAATGTAATCACTGCGGGCAAGTCGTGCCAGCCCGTCTTGTCGTCGTCGAGTCTGAGGATGATTGCGCAGAGGAAGAGCGGGATGATGGCGATGAGCAGATACGCGGTGTAGATCCCGAGGAGGAGTCGTTTGTGTGTGTAATTAATCTCTGACGGGAAGTAGAGACAGAGGCCGAAGCTGAGAAGCTCAGACGATGTTAGTTTGGTGCTCGCCGTAGATAGGCGTCTGGGGATCTTTTGGAAGGATCCAGTGGGCAGCATACTATACAAGAAACAGCACCCAGAGCAGTGTCGTCTGGACGAGATTCAACCAGTCCCCGACGTTGACCGGATTGTGGACGAAGACTCCATCGCTGGGCGCCACGAGGGCAATAAGGCCGTAGTTGATGGCAAACTGCTCGGTGACAGCGATGAGATTCAAAAGCACGTACGACAGGGCGATCCCCGAGGCATCTTTGCGTGTCCAGATGAGACGCAGCTGGGGGAGAAACGACCCCACGGTGAGGATGAGGAGAATGCTATTGGGATCAGTAGGGGGGGAGATACTGAACGGGAATGAAGACGTACATGCGGAGCCAATCGGGGAACATGTCGGGGCTCAGATACTGGAGTTTAGAAAAGAAAGTCTGACGTGGACGCGACAATGCGCGACGCGGAGTTATAATTCTGGCGGGCGGTGCCTCGTCCCGGTCGCTTCCTCATCGATGGACGAAGAATTAATTTTCCCTAACGCTCCTTAGTGGATGGTTGGTGTGCTCCGAGTATGGTCGTCTATCCGCACTCCGAGGTTGAGATTCATCTTGGGCGTTTCCTTGGAAAGAAGGTGAGATGTCTCAGTTCTGGTGCGCGACGAACCTCCCACTACTAACACTAGCGAACACTAGTTAATACTAACTACTAGGAGTTAGCATATACGAGGAGGGGAACTGGGTCCAGAACAATCTGCCCGAGCTGGCCCTAGCGCCAACCAACAGATGCCGGAGGACTTCCCAAACCAGGCTACTTTTCTAACGCCTCGAGCCACCGGCAGAGGCGATCAATGTATGCCATTCATGATCCCTAAACCCTAATAAAAGTGCGAGATCTTTGTGGACCAGACGTTGAACTGCGGGGTGCCCAACAGCGGATCGACGAGAGGGCTGGAGCCTCAGAGTATGATCTGGGTTTGGCCCGCCTGTGAATGCTCCCAAGGACTCATGGGGGTTTGTTTGCAATGGCCATGAACAGGCAAAAAGTCCTGCGACAGGGCGAGAGTCGAGACATATTTTTTCGGTTAACTGCTCTGATTTTTTTTCACTCCTGGTCGGAGCGGCTCCTTTATCCGGTCGGTCTAGCGCCGGCCCATGGCGGAAGGGCGACTTCATCTCCCAGGAGCCCCAGCTCGGCTCTATCGCCCTCAGCGCTGCCAAGACGACGCGGTGCCTGGAATCCGGCCACGAGCCTCGAGGATCCTGCAATGGATCTCGCTGGGTGCGATGATATCGGAGTGATTGGAAAATTTGGAATGGACGGCTGATAAGCCTCAATCCTAGCGCCGTACGCCGCCCCAGCATCTACTCTCGGCGGTTTAGCCCGGTATTCTGGCAGGTGGGGGCGGCTGAGCCCCAAACACGTTTAGGGCCAAAGGAGGCCTCGCTAAACCGGCTGGAGGCGAATGAACAGCCAGAGGGGCCCCTGTCATGCGATGTTCCAGGGGCGAAAAGGGTACCCTGATCCACCATCGGAAATTGCGCAATCAAGGGTCCAATACACGTCTTCGAGGGCAGCTACTAGTTTATTAGTCTATACACAATCATGACTAGAATATACAAGAAGCAGGCCCGCACGACTGGGACAGCCCAAACCTCGCTTCGGCGGCCAGTGGGTTCTCGTTGCATCGCCCTCGTCCACCCGAGACCAAGGTCTTCGGTAAAACCTGCATTGAGACGGCACTTCATCAGAAAAAAGGGCCAGGGGGGTCGCGGTGCTGTCCAACAGTCGTGGCAGCATTATCCGGATTAAGTTATTGGTGGTTGAGATTTGGGCAGTCACTCAGGGGTTTAGGGTTTAACTTCGTCGCAGTGATTAACCTCGCCCTTTTTCCAATGGAAGCCTAGCATGTCGACAACCCTGGCACCCGCAATCCTGATGGAATGTCTAAGAAGCCAGCAGAAGGACGGACGGCCGGATCCAACGCTCATCTCCTGGCTAGTGGAAACAACAAGGTCGGGAGGTCCCCATGGCATCCACTTGCTCTGCGCAGTCGGCTTTCCATGCAAAATCAATCTCGTCTAGAGGATGAATGTCTCTGGTTGACCAGCTAGACTGGCTTGGCAACCAACAGGTTCATCTCGGGGCCGATGGAAGCAACGAGGTCAGAGACTCAGAATGGCTCGATGGCACCCTACTGACTCTCCGCCGGCGGTTTGGCCGGATCAATCTTGTTTAGATCAGTAAGATGTCTCTGGTCGACCAGCTAGAATGGCTTGGCAACCACCAAGGCAATGCAGTGGTTGCATCGGTAAAATGACCCTACTATAGGGAGTCCACTTCCATTGGCACGGCAATGAACGCGGGATCCCAGGTCCATGGCCAGGGAAGAACATAAATAGAGTCAGGGAAGGCAGTGTATCCGGTCCTAATGCTCAAAGCAGATTCCTAAGAGCCAGCATCGTCCGAGGTCCGCAAGATGCGTTCACCGGGGGCATTCCGCTATGCCCTGGCGCTGGCCTTCCTGCTTCTCAATCTGAACATTGTCCTGGGACACGTTGTCTATGGACGGACCAACTCCTCTGGCCCTCTTTTTGGCCTGATTCCTGAGCCTGCTGAGGCACCGGCCCTGCCTGCGTTAGCGAGACGCGGCAGTGTCCCGCTCCGGATCCTCCCCCTGGGCGCCTCGATCACCTGGGGTCTCAAATCCGAGGATGGGAATGGGTACCGCAAGTTCCTCCGCGACCAGCTGCGGTATGACGGCTGGGAGGTGAACATGGTGGGCACCAAAAGCAACCCGGATTCCACGATGGTGGACAAGGTACATCCCCTGTTTCTCCTTACTCACTGCCAATGCCCCCCCCCCCCCTTGCACTTGCCGTTATGGACTAGTCTATATCTATCTTACCAGCTGTTGTATCCCATTTCACTGGGCGCCTCGCTAACAAGACAATGAATGGAACAGGATGTCGAAGCCCACTCCGGCGATACCGTCACCATGGTGCACGCCGCGGCCAAGAAATCCCTCGCCTACAAGCCGAACGTGGTGCTCATCAACGCGGGCACCAACGACGCCCGGCTGAATGAAGACATCCCCAACACCGGGGCCCGCATGCGCTCGATGATCGAGACCCTCATCGGAGCGGAAGACATGGCCAAAACCCTGATCGTGCTGTCTACCCTCATCCCGTCCGGGAACGCTGATATCGTCCCGAACCTCCCCTCCATCAATGAGCAGTACCGTGCGCTCGTGCGGGCGATGCAGGCGGAGGGCGTGTCCATCATCCTCGCGGAGATGAACCGCGAGGATGACTGGATTGTCTATCCGGACGAATACGCCGACGACACGCACCCCAACGGGGCGGGGTACGCGAAGATGGCGGCGATCTGGTACCAGGCCATCCTGGAGGCTGACAAGGAGGACATCATCGTTGCGCCGGCCGAGATTACCACCGGGGGCGGCAACCAGTGCGAGAAGAAGTACGGGGACGGCATCTACGGGGGCATGACCCAGCGTGGAAGCGGCGAGGAAGATGGCATCTATTACCATGATAGTGAGGCCATGGGCGAAGTCTATAGCTTGCTGGGTGGGGAAGATGAATACGATACCTACTTCTTCGCGCGCATCTTCAGCCAGGACCGGGATGACCTGCTGGTTTGGAGCACGTTCGCGGGCAACGTACGGTACAGGGTCTATCCGAATGTTGATGGAGAGGACACCAAGTGGAGCTATAGCGGCTATTTTCTCAGCGTGGGGGACAATTGTAACCCGGCCGGTGTGCATTTCATTGATATCAACGGTGAGTGTCTCTATTTATATCAAGTGGTGGTGCAAGGCGGGTTGGCTAATGGGAGGATGGTTGCATGCTAGGTGACGGCCTCGATGACTTCGTGTGCATTGCGAAAGATGGCACTGCGTATGCCAGCGTTAATAAACGCAACGGGTGGACCGGCGATGATGGCAAGGTCCCCGACTTCGAGTATCTCGGGCTCTGGAAGTCCCGCGAGGGCTATGACCAGGCCAATGTTCGGCTGGGAGACGTGGACGGAGACGGTCGAGCTGACTACTGTGTCGTGGCTGGCAATGGAGATATCAACTGTTGGCGCAACGGATGGATTGGTATGTCGTCCTCCTTCTTTTGCCACATGTTAAACCCGACTACCAGCCCCCGAAAGTCGTTGGTTGTGTTATGCTGGTGACCGATCTGATGGTGTTATAGAGGATCTGCCCAAGTACTGGCAGCCACTCGGCAAGCGGTTCACTGGCAAAGGCATGGGAAATATTGCCGGGGTTCGATTTGAAGATATCAATGGCGACGTGGGCTCCCCTTTTCCATCGTCCGTTGGCTACCAACTGACCATCCCGGCAGGGAAGAGACGACTGGCTGTGGGTTGACGACGACGGGCAAACGACCACCTACACGAATGCCCGCAGCTGCCAAACAGGCGAAGAGGGCGACGGCCTGAACATCGTCTGGAGACCTGGATACCACAAGGGCGCGAGCTCAGGGCCCACGCACTCCGGCATGAGCGGCTATGCGACGACGGACGTGCGGCGCAGGGTGCACTTTGCTCGCGCCTACGGTGTCCCGCAGGACTTTGGACTCCTCGGCCGTCAAGACTACATCTTCGTTGACCGGGACGAGGAGCCATTGAGCTCTGGGGGTGGTGAAGATTACAACACGTATACGTACCGGTTCCGCGTGTGGAAGAACACGGGCAGTGGAGGGACGAAGATCAAAGGTGGGACATCGGATCACCCCCTCTTCCAATCGCAGATTGCTAACTGGCAGGCTCCCCAGCCGATGGCAATCGATACTGCAACATGATGGGCCACGATGACGGGCGAATGGACTACGTCTGGATCCTGTCCAAAGGCGACATGCGAATCTACCCGAACAAGGGCCTGAAGGACGCCTTCACCGCCGACGGCGAAAGCTACTGGGGCCCCAACTCGGTCATCTTCGACCCGAAAAGCATCTCGTTCATCAACCGCGATCTCGACCGGCGGGACCTCCACCTGGTCGACTGGGACGGCGACGGCGCCTGTGATATCGTCTGGACGGACCCCGATGATAGCAACCACCCCCATGTCTACCGGAACCGGATTAAAGAGACCGGAGATTTCAACTGGGAATACGTGGATGGCGAAGGCTTGGGCTTGTATTGTATGGCCTTCCGCCGCAATGGGTTCTTCGACCGGGCCGTGGTGCTGGCCGATATCTCGGGCAACGGCCTGGCGGACTACCTGTGTATGGGGCTCGACGGACGGGCGTACGGCTGGATCCAGAACGGCGATGGCTTCGACACCTTCGGGAGCCAGATCAAAAAGGCCGAGGGCAAGGACCGCGCGAACCTGCACTTTGTCGATGTCAACGGGGACGGCCGGGCGGACATGGTCCACACGAACAAGTTCAATGGCGACGGCACCGTGTGGTACAACATGGGCCGGGAGGACGTGGCGGGCTCCATATTCCGCTGGGAGCTCGCCGGTACTGTATATCAAGGCGCCGTTGCGGGCTCCTGCACCTACTTCCCCGACCTCGATGGCGATGGGCGCGCGGACATGCACTCGGTCACACACTCGATGAAGAACACGGCCGAGACCTGGTACAATCGCTGCGGGCTGACCGATCACACCGGCGACGACCCGGACGGCGTCCACGATCCCGAGCTGCCCGTGGTGCCCGACGCGCCGGCGAACCAGGTCAACCTGAAGTGGGCAGAAGGCGCGACGGCGTGCTCGGACAATGCCAAATCGATCATCTATGAGGAGGCCATATACATGGTCTCGATGGCCGACGCCGCCAGCAAGAACGTCAAGCTGGGCGGCTACTACGACCTCTTCTTCTCCGAGGACGTGCGCAACCGCGCCAACTTCCAGCAGGACACGGCCAAGGTGTACCAGCGGGCCCGCGACCTGCTCGTCGGGATCAGCGAGGCTCCGGTCGTCATCTCCTGCGACAACACGCGACTGATGTGCAACGGCAGGCGCGAAGGGGAGGGCAGCGAGATCTATCGATCGATGGTGATGTCCATGAGATCGAAAACCCGGGAGCTGAACGTCTGCCAACGCTTCTTCACCGACCTGTCCGTCCGGTCCACGCGCCAACTGCTGCAACAGGGGCCGCCCGATCTGCGCGTCGCCCACCGCGCGCGGTCGTCGATCATGCTCCACGAGATGACACACACTGAGCATGTCTTCGATGGCCCCGACGTGGCCCTCGACTACGCCTACGGCTTCAACGGCGCCTACCTGTTGCCCCTGGGCAAGTTCAACCGGGGCTGCCAGGAGTACGGCAACGGGTTCGGGGGCGCGCTCTGCCCGGATCCCGCCAACAACAACAAAGACGGGGTGTGCAGGCCGGACACGACGGCACGGAATGCCGACACCTATGCCTTGGTGGCCGCGGGCGTGTTCTTCACCAAGAGGACGGGCACGCAGATCGCCCTGCCGCCGCTGCCCGAGGTGCCCGCGGACGTGACCACCACCGCGACCTGCACCGCGTACGACGACTATCTCCTCATTGACCGGTTCCCCCCCGGGTACCAGGTCACCGGCTACGTCGCCTTCGGGGACAGCTACAGTGCCGGCATGGGGACGGGCGGATACAGCTGGGAAGGCAACTGGGCCTCCTGCCGGATCGGCGGCGGCAACTACCCGCGGCTGCTGTGGGACCGCATCCAGTCGGATGGGGTGTCCAAGGAGGAGAAGATGTGCTCGGGCGACACGATCGACGGGCTCCAGCGCCAGATCCGCGAGTGGAGCAGTGCGTCCGCGGCGACGGCCAATCTCGGGACGGTCACGATGGGCGGCAACGACGTGGGCTTCTCCGACCTTGTGAAGAACTGCCTCCTCACGCCGTGGAACCAGCACTTGGGGTCGACCTATCGACAGTGGTGTCTTGACTCCGAGGAGAAGTCGCGCCAGTATATGGAGGACACCAGTGAGGACGGGCTCCGCTGGAAATTGAAGGAGGCGTACAAGAGCATCCTGGCCAAATCGACCGCGGCGGACTTCCACCTGTTCGTTGCGAGCTACATCGGCTTCTTCAACCACGACACCACCGACTGTGACCAGTCCAGTTTCCACTACTGGTGGGGGGCCTATAAGCCCCCGTCCGACCCGGGGGCCAATCGGATTGTCTATCTGACGCGGGACCTGCGCCGCGAGCTGAATGATCTGGTGGGCCAGCTGAATGGGGTGATCGAGGGCGCGGTGAGTGACGCCAACAGCGAATGGGGCGGCAACCAGGTGCATTATGTCAATGTGCAGGAGAAGTTCAACACACACCGCTGGTGTGAAGCTGGCATCCATGAGCCCGACGCCAGCGCCCCGAACACCTACTTTTTCCTCAGCGGCTGGAGCGACCTGCCCTTTGAGGACCACGCAGCGGTGAGCACCTACCCCGTAAAGCCTGACGGGCAACGCAGAGCTAACTGATGATCTGGTGTAGACAACCGCCGCCGACGACCAGGCCGAGCTCGATGCGATGATTGCAGCCGGGACCATCGCCCTCCCCGACCCCTCGACGTGCACCGCCGCGCTGGGGGCGAATCCGGACCCCTATGCGGAGTGGCAGTGTATGGCGGCCATCGGGGTCGATGAAGATCCGGACGGCCTGTGGGCGCAGAGTTACCGGAACGCGACCGAGGCCCTGGCCACCGGCGACTACAATAGTCAAGCCATTAGCTCTTGGTATCCCACCAGACAGATCAAGACCTTCCATCCGCGGACGCCAGGAATGGGGCTCTATCGGGATGCCATCCTAGAGGCGATGGAAGCAGAGCTCGACTAGCGCCGGTACTCTGCCTACCCTACAAGTATCCACGGAGTATCTTATTTGTGCTTATTGGGTTCCCTTCTATTAAGCTTCCCGTATATAGTTAAATATTTTAATTCGAACTCGTTTCCTTGGTCGCCGATTGTCCCTTGTTACCAGGTCTCTCCCTCTACAGAACCAGCATGGATTCGGATGAGCAAGCCAAGACACTGTTGAGCCAAAGAATGCTTGAAGGGCCTTCGACCATGCCTACCATATCTGCTGGCATGAGAAAGAAAGCCAGTCAGTTGCAGCGGATTGATATCTAGGGTAGTTGGTTCTTACGTAGTTTGGTAAGTCCTTGTACAGAGATCTGGAAGTTTTACTAGGTGGAAGCTTTTCTCTAATTGGAGACGACCATACCAAGAATCTCAGCCTGAACCATACACATTGAAGGTATAACATGCATCTACTAAACACCCACACAGACATAGTAATCCGGCCAAAGACCGCCACAGGTGGTCCCCACGGATGGATTCCAACTGTAGAAGTTGGCCAGAGTGATTCCAGCCGCTGCAGCAATATCATAGCATCCATCACCAGTAACCACGAGGTAAAACTTCTTACAATTCCCCACCATACCTGCCTGAGTTGGTGTGGGGGTGGCAACTCCATTTCCGGATGTGGTCGTAGAGGTTTTAAGGGTCGTTGTAGTAGTTGTAGATAAACCACCAATAAGGCCGACGCAAACATAATAATCGGGCCAGAGACTGGCGCAGGAGCTCCCCACGGCCGGGTTCCAATTATAAAAGTCATTAAGGGCAATCCCGGCTGCTGCTGCAATGTCGTAGCAGCTATCGCCACCAACAACAAGGTAAAATTTACCACAGTTACTGACCATGCCTGTCTGGATTGGCGTGGGAGTGGCAACCCCGTTTCCGGCTGTGGTAGTGGTGGTGGTGGTGGTGGTGCTCCCCAATACCACACCAACACAGACATAATAGTCCGGCCAGAGACCCCCACAGGAGGTCCCAACGGCGGGATTCCACGCGTAGAAGTTATCAAGGGATATGTCACGAGCGGCTGCAATATCATAGCACGAATCACCGCTGATAACCAAGTAGATCTCGCTGCAGTTGTCGACCATACCAGTTTGGGTGAGAGTAGGTGTACTGACGCCATTACCCGTCGAGGTCGTCGAGGTTGTCGTGGTAGTCGTGGGTGCTGTCCATGTTGGTGATTGTGAGACATAGTTAACTTGTACACAGTAGTAGAGACCTGATATCAGTGTACATTCGTCGCCTAGCTCGGTGACACTAGGGTTCTGCTCAAGTCAGTGCGTCTCAATATGCGCAATCGTCCCTTGCAAACTCGACTATTGCTCACCCATTCCTCAAACTCTGCGTCGCTCATTCCGTAAAACCGGTGGACTATCTCACATGTCAAGCCGTAAGAGGCCTGTACCCATTCGCTACATGTTGACACTGTACCTGGAGCGGGTGTTCCAGGCGGGGCCACCAAGTATGCATCCACTAGGCAAAGAGCCAAGGCTGAGGCAACAAAGCGGAGGGACTTCATCGTTCTGGTGATTGACGTCAATAGGGGGATGACAAACAAATAATATCCTTGACGGGAAGCTTCCAGTGCTCGGGGGGCGGGGTGGTAGCAGTGTGATCTTCGGAGCGTGCAGGGCGACTGCACCGAGGTTATCCCGGTTTAAAGAGCGATTCAGCCGGACCTTGTATTTGACACATTTCCGGATTTGCCGCCATCTCCACATGGGCACAGTGGTTGCAAGCGTGAGAATATAATTGAGAGTTGAGTGGATCGATGCCCAACCCACTTTCCGTATAATTACATCTAGCGAGATATGACTCAATTAAAATCTCTATATAAACACCGGGTATGATCCTAGCGTCACTATGACATTCCTACGTCGAGGGATATCGTAATCTAGCAAAGGAACTTATTTAGATTGTCTCACTACTATCTTAGCCTCAATCATAGAGCGGGCGGAGCCGCCGGGAAGCTCATGCCAGCAAATTGTTCTCCACCCTCGACCCACCACATATCGTACTTTTGGCTTTACAAGGTGCTTACAAGGGGAAAAAAGAACTAAAATAGGCGATAGAACTTGTTCAACGATTGTATGATACCCTAAAAAAAACTAATAATCACATCCTAGGGATAGGGGACCCTAGGTTGTAGGAATCGAGCCGAGATTGATCATGTGGGCACATGAGCAGTGTTTTGGCTTGTTATGAAGGTATAGCTCGTTTATTTTGTCTAAGAACAGCATCTACTAACAGCATGATAGGACGCCGTTGACTTAGCCTATGGGCGAGATTCCGCAGAGCGCAGACAAATGTCCCTTAGACCGGTCCTACATCGCTAACCTCGCTAACGGATCCCCTGCTAGACTCTCCCCGGCCAGAAATCTAGACCCTTAGTCGAGGGGGGGCTACTCGCCTGTGGGCTCCGCTTCCCACGTCGCAAGCACCGGAGTAGAGGCTTGGGCTCGGGGTCTTTGAGCTTGATCCAAGATGATCATTGCGGTATAGGACCCTGACCCACTCCAATAGGCAGATCCGGATTCTTCCGGCTGCATATCCAACTGTGGGACGGACATCATCACGTCTAGCCCCCCTGTGGAAGTATATAACATTGCGTACTTCGAGGCGTTCAACTGGAAACGGGCTTGCCTCCGCATGTCTGTTACCGATATCGACACCTCAACCTACACCCACATCCATTACTCTTTTGTTACTCTCAACGAGGACTTTTCTATCAACATCGATGAGGTAGCGGACCAGCTGCCTCTTTTCCAGGGCATGGTTGGCATCAAGAAAATTGTGGCAGTTGCCGCGTTGGGCCTTTTCTACGGATCCTTCCACATACCAGATTTTCCGCAATGCTGTGGCCACTCAAGCAAATCGCAAGACATTGGTCACAAACGTCATCAAGTTCCTGGATGAATACAACCTGGGCGGCGTTGACTGGGACTGGGAGTACCCTTACGAGCCCGACATTCCGGGAATGCCAGCAGGCACCGAGGCTGAGACCACCGGTTTCTTCTTTTTGCTCAACCAGCTCAAGCAGGAATTGCCCGCTGGAAAGACTGTCTCCGTCACAGCACCCGCATCATTCTGGTACTTGCAGTACTTCCCGGTCGACGCTTTAAGTCTCGTGGTAGATTATGTGGTATATATGACCTATGACCTTCACGGTCAGTGGGACTACATCAACAAGTACGCCACTCCAGGGTGTCCTTCCTATGATCAGGGGCTCGGCAACTGTTTGCGCTCTCACGTCAACCTCACTGAAACAATAAATGCGCTGTCCATGATTACGAAGGCAGGTGTTCCATCCAACATGATTGTTGTTGGTGTTAGTAGCTACGGTCGATCGTTTGAAATGGCCACTGCGGGCTGCTGGACTGAGCAATGCACGTACACGGGCCCTGACTCAGGGGCGTGGCCCGGCCGGTGTACTAACACCGGTGGTTATATATCCAACTACGAGATCAGTGAGATTCTTCGCAAGAATCCCACAGCCCAAGATATCTGGGATGATAGATCATTCTCCAACATCGTTGTCTTCAACGACACGCAGTGGGTTGCTTACATGGATGATGAGAACAAGGCAACACGCCAAACCCTCTACCCGGCTCTCTCC
Organism: Aspergillus biplanus; assembly: GCA_027569045.1. NCBI lineage: Eukaryota > Fungi > Ascomycota > Eurotiomycetes > Eurotiales > Aspergillaceae > Aspergillus > Aspergillus biplanus. Next base: position 288,476 of record JAPDEJ010000043.1, read on the forward strand.
TTTCTTGGAACGGCTGACTGGGCGGTCGAATTGCAGTCCGAGGATGGGAGGGGAAGTGGAAGCAGTTCAGGGGACACTTCGTCTGGCGGAACCTATTATGTCGATCCCGACATATGGAACTCGGTATCACCGGTGGTCACTGCTCCCCTTGGTGCCTCCCTTATCTGGCCGCCAATGCCCTTGTCCACCCACACAACCATCACGTTTCCTCCGTGGACGACGACAATATCATACTCCAGTATTACAACTCTGACTAGCACTCTTACTGACGGATCAACTTCGACGTATCCATGGTTTGTCTACGAGTCGTGGCTGACAGTGATTAGCATCCCACCGCGTGAGTTCTACATATATCCCAATTTCCCGCTCTCTGTTCTATGATCAGGCTATTCAGCTAATAAATTCTCACTCGCAGTGACAACTACGGCTATTGATATTTGGGGAGTTTCCCTTCCTTCAAACACTAGCCCCAACACTAGCCCGGGCACCAGCACGAGCACTAGTACGAGCGCAACAGGAGGTCCCATTCCAATTATCCTGGTCAGCTCGGTGCAACCGCCTCCTTTCGCTGTTACTGTGACCCCGTAAGTGAAGAGCTTGGAGTATGAACAGCATAAACACGGTTTCACCATCTAACGCAATTCTCTTTGGTCTCAGGGTAATAAACGGCACGACGTCCATCATCGGAGCGACCGAAACCACAACAATATCCTTGGATCCGATTATCTGGCACTCCTCAACCTATTACCCTCCCCCAGAAACAAGGACCCTAGGTGGAAAAACTACCATTATTGGGGGGAAGACTCTACCACCGACGCCCGTTACTCTCACGCCAAATCCGTATCCCACGACCACGCCACAGCCTGGGTCTACAGACCCTGCTCTCAATTCCTACAAACCTTCTTGGATGTCTGGTAAACCACCGACCCCTACGGCCGACCCAGGTTGTATTGGTTGCGGTACACCTTGTAAGTTGATGGTCTCCTTGTCTGTTGTCGTCTTGCATCCTGATCAATCCTTGCTGACACAACCCCCACCCCTTAGGCAAATCGTTCTGCAACCCCGGGTGTCCCTTCTGCCCGCCTGGTGTATTCGGGCCTCCCCCTACCGGTGGAGCGGAGGACGATGACGATGACGATGACGGAGCTTACTACACATTCATAGCAGCCTCTATGCTCACTGATGACTTCCCAACAGCGCTCCCAGGTCTAGCAGAGCTGGAATCCGTTGACGCCCAGTGGTATTCGCTTGACAAATCCGTTTGGGACCTCGTTGTCGCCACCTCCACCACAACTACTACCAAGTCTACGACCACAACGGCGACGACGAATCCGAGCCCCACGCCATATGCGGAATGTCAGTTCTGGGATAATGTGTTCTTCTACGCATTCGAAGTATATTATATCCATGGTTGGGCATCCGACGGCGGTCAGTCTCTGCACGACGAGGAGAGCGGGTGCGGAGCCCTGACAGGCTGGGAGTGGCATGAGGATGGCGACATGACGCATGCGTACTTCAACCTACCTTTCTTCATGAAGGCGGGTTGTGTCGAGCGTGCGATTGTGTCAGCTGGAGGACCGGAGATCTCCTGCCACTCGGGAGGTTTGACCAAAAAGCGAGAGCTTGACGAGCCAGCGAATGGAGACAATGGCCCGGTCATCACGGATACTCGGGTACCTTTTGACCCCCAGACGCCATCAAGGATGAAATTAAGTTCCCGAGACGATAGTGAGATCTTGGAGGGACCGATCCCACCGTCGTGGACGGACGAGCAGCGGCAAGAATTCCAAGATTTCTATGAGGAACTCAACAAGCATTTCACAGCTTCGGACGATGTGTATACGCCGATGATATGGGGGGAGACTAGTACAGGTCCAGCGACAACTCCTGCTTAATGGTTCACAATTATTTAGTAAACAAATTTTAGGCCCAGAAGGCATCCAGATACCACCTCTCCTACCTCGGAGCATACTCGGATATAGCATTTTACCTGTCTTTCTGATTCACCCCATAGATATCTACACTGTATCAACTGCGGGGTCTGGGCGCATTCCGGGCCGGATCAAATCATTAGATGAACTTCTTGCACATAATTCCAATAGACACAATGAGCCACTTTTAGGGTTTGTCCCTATTGTTATTGGGGTAGGATCACGTGTCTCGGTCGTCACAACGGAATATATAAAGCTGCCAATCCCCCGCTTTGATTCCTCATATTTTCCAAACCATCCAGAAGAACGTCTGCAACACCTTCCACAATATAATGTCAGCAATCTTCCATAAATGCGAAAGTGGGGGTAGCATGAATGACCAAACAGACGTTAACCCCGACAGTGTTCTTTTACAGCCACCCGCCCCGCCGGGCCCTGGGCTCCTCGAGGTAAAACTTCTGGATGCCTATCGCCTGAGCCTACCAGCCGACCCAAAACTGGGTGGTCCAGAGCAGCCTTCCGCTGAAAACCCTCGCCCTAATATGGACGTCAGCAAGCGATATAGGTGGCGGCCTTACGTTATTGCGGAATATGAGGGGATTCAGATGTCCGTCGAGGCCACGCATGTCTACCTCGATAACGACAGGGGGGAGGTTTCATGGCCAGCAGGGCACCAGCTGATCCGATTCGAGGCCTCAGCTTCCCCGTCTTCTGAACTAACACTGTCCCTGTCTGCGAGGGACAAAATGTACGATCCGTCAACGTCGATGGGAGGATACGAGCAAATAGTCGTACCCCTTGGATTTATCAGATTCAACCCGTTCGAAGACAACGGAACTTGGGGTATGGGTGGTGTGCATAGCATTGACATTCAAAACGGTACCGGAAGACTGGAAGTCCAGGTTCGCTACACGCGGGGGGAGGTAGCGCCCTTGGAAGAGCGCGAAGTTTGGGAGACTCGCCATGGACCGGGACATGATGGTATTGATCTTGTCTATATTGAAAAGAAGGACACAGGTCGAAGCTACGGCATGGAGCTCGTTCGCAACGGTGGCGTTGATCCTGCACTTGGCGCTCGCTCCAGTATTAACATGGCACCTGGCCTCAGTCTGTCGTCTGGGATCCGACACCCTTTTATCGCACCACTAAAATTCGCCTTCCATTCTCCTGAAGGCGGCATGAATCTCCTCTCCCCACTGGGGAGCGGAGGATACTTCTTTGACCACGTACAAAAGGAGCGGCGCTTTGATGTTGAAAAGGCTTGCTTCTACGCTGCAGAGCTGGTTTGTATGCTGGAGTACCTGCATACCAAGCGTATTTTTCTTGCTTCTCTAAAGCCGCAAAATTTGCTTCTAGATTCATCTGGCCATATCAGTTTATGCAGGCCTAGCTTGTTTGCACTGGAATATCAGACGGTGAACAGTGAAGAAGAAGACCATATCATGCCCAGTATAGCGGAGTATCCAGCCCCAGAGACTCTTCTGGACAGTCAAACCATATCTGGGGCAGTCGACTGGTGGGCTGTGGGCATACTTCTTCACGAGATGTTGATTGACATCCCCCCCTTTCATCACAAGGACAACAACAGGCGACAACGCCGGATAATCAGCGAGGAACTCCAGCTCCCCGAGACGCTGCCGCTAATATGTCGGGATCTCCTACACAAGCTTCTGGATAAAGATCCTCTCACACGCCTAGGCGCGAATGGAGCGACGGATGTGAAAGCCCACCCGTTCTTCCACAACGTGAAGTGGAACGAAATCACTCGGCGCAACGACACCACGCCCTTTAAGCCCCACGACGCAGAAACTATATTTTGGCGTAAACCTGCAAGACCCGTATACAAGACAATGGACTATACGGGGTGGCTTGCCGCCTTCGGTTACCCACCAGACACTATCCAGCAAAGACGGAAAAAGTGGAACGCAAGAAGAGAAGCATTATTAAACCGAGGGGAAGATGACAACTGGGATCTGGTCTGGGATCCGACCGCCCTAGAATTCCATTTCAAGAATCGGTTAACCGATGAGAAAGCTCCAGCCCAGCCGAAACCTGTAACATACAAAGGGCTCCGGTACCGCCCACCTTCGCCCCCTGAGCGCCCCAGCGAACGGCAGAAGAGGAAGGCATTAGGAGCTGCACTACAAGCTGGATATAGCAAGCGCGTGGTCTTACAGGCTCTTGAATATGGTCCCGATTTGAACAGCTATGTGCTCGAATGGGAACAGACACCAGATGACCGAGAGCTTCTCGACGGTTTATTTTCCGGAGTGCCTCTGACGCCGCTGGAATCGGCGATAGAATACGAAAGGCCTGATCTCGTCACTCTATTTCTGGACAAGGGTGCGGATACGAACCGGGTACCGGCTCCTAGAGGTAACGGGGATTTCTTTAGGCAAGGGCCAGCCTTGCTAAAGGCTGTCAGGAAAAGGAACTATAGCCTGGTTGAGATCCTTGTACGGAAAACTACCAACCGTCTTTGTCGCATTAGGGCCCTAGCTCTGGCGGCCGAGATGGAGGATATCACCACTGCTACTATTCTTCTTGCACATGGTGTCTATTGTGACTTTGAGGAGTCAGATCGACCCCTCCCGGATGACCCCAGGGCAAGTTGGGACTACGACAGTGTTCGTACGAGGACCATGGAAACGTGGGACTTTACCCCGCCTCTCGTCCGTGCTGCTAGACTGGGCAATGTGGGTTTAGTGAAGTTACTGCTCAAACATGGGGCTAATCCAAATATTCCCTCTCACGTCCTAGGTGGTCGTGGTCGGCCTCTCCCGGTCTACGGATTTGAACGGACAGACGTGCCAATACCGGCTGGCTTCTCATGCGGTAGGGCCTGGGAGATAGCAATGGAGATGGGTCATTCTGAGGTTGTTCGGTTACTCCTGGATGCTGGTGCAGATATCAATCTCAAGCACGACGTCTGGCCGAAGCCGGCTTGGCCTGTACCTGGCCACATATGCCAGCCAGTACCAAGGGCCGTGTATGTTGAGGTGAGATCGGGTCTGGAGGCGGCGGTAGCGGCAAGGAAGGAGGGGAAATATAGCTAGCTGCATTTTACACCGTGGGATACCGAGGGTCCTGGACTTGCTTTGTCGTGAGAAGGCAGGAAAGTGGCTGGACCGGGATGAGAGTGACTAGCTGAAATTAGTCTACCAATCCCCTAACCAACGTGTTTCGCTTTTCTTATTCTACCCATAATGAACCGGACACTGCCCAATGTCTGGAAATCTCTGTGGCATTCATTTGCCAATCAACTCTTGGCCCGTGGAGCAGAATTGGCTATCCGGAGATAGGCTTTTTACCCACGTTGTAGAACGAACGGTCTTGAATATTTTCGAAACCCCGGAACTTCTGCCGCAGCCTATTTGCGATAATATTTTAATGGTACGCACCCTTTAGGGGTTTCATTTGGCGAGCTTTTGCTGTTCAGATGGTATATGCTGGGGCGTCTGTTTCCCTATGGCTTGCAATAAATCTTTCCGGTTGATGTATAACTGCTAGCTTTGCTCTGGCTTTTGAGGGTCGTCGGCTATCTGATCTGCCGGTGGCAAACTGAGTGGTTCCAGTAAGTGATAACTCGTCCATGAGGCCTCGTTCGCAAGGGTCTGAGTTACAATATACTACTTGCTTTGGATAACTTGCACTGTTGGTTTTTTCTTTTTTCTCTTTTGTGTAGGGTCTTTTGCTTTACTGTTATTCTGGTATCACTCACAGAGTAGTACGCTCCTTGCCCTGTGACTACCACTGGCAGCACGGGGGTTTGTAACTTATCAAATACAAGGAGAGAAAGGAAGCAACGACCAAAAGAAGGCATTCGCAGCTACCAAAGCGTCAACTCGTCCTTAAACTAGGAACGTACAGCAATGCCTCTGCAACACAACACACGGGCCCGAGAGAAGCATTGAGTCTCTAGATCAGTCTTCATCATCAATGTCCGACATGAGCTTGATCGTCCGACAGGTTTTGGGGTCGAATCAAAGCATTTCAAGAGCAACCGGGACCTCCCAGGCCTCATGCTCCCGGGGGCTGCTACCTGGAGGAGGAAGGAGTGGCAGTTGAATGGAGGCAGTGTTCTTATCAACAACATCTCTTGTGGCGATCAGCCGGAGGCCTCTATCAGTCTTGCAGGCGGTGGGGTAAAATGCCCGAATGGATGAATGGGAACGCGACCACGTAGGAAGTTTGGCGTCAGGTGAACAAGCTGTACATAAGACATAGAATGAGCATATCCATATAGTTGCTTGGTATTCGGTCATCGACCAAAGTGTTGTGGTTTTTGACCGGGTGGCTCCGAAGGTCAATTCCTGAAAGGTTATAATCAAGCAGCTTTAACGCTTAAACTGGCAATCATTAGGCGTAAAATAGGATTATCTTCCTCTGCTGCTTCTTCTAGCCTTTTGGTCTCATCTCCGAGCTCTACCTCCAACTTTTCCAAATATTGCAGCGTTGATTGAAGCGCCCCTTCTTGTTCTAGAATTCGGAGGATGTATTTTTTTGATTCCTGAGACAAGGTGGAGTCTGGGTTTTGATTCCCGGTGGACAGATGCCGGAAAATGCCAATTATATGGTCTTTGTAATGCGGAGAATTGACCATAAGTTGAACAATCGGGTATGAAAATTTTCCTTCACTTAAATCTTCGCAAAATCCCTTTTGAGATGTGTAATCAGCCGATCGTAAATTCATATAGTCGTCTCGAACTTGGTAGAAACGACCCAGCAAGAGGACCAGGGGTTCGAAGTCGAGTGTGGATTCTGGATGACCTTCGACTTTAAGAAGCTGAATAATCATTCGAAACAGTCCACCGGTCTTAAGATCCACCATATGCAGATATTCTTCTTCGGATGGACAGGAGAAGTTGTGTTTCCAATGCAAATCCCAGCTCTGGCCAAGTAGAAGACCGTTGACATTTGAGAGAACAATGTTGATAGCCTGAGGGCTTTTAAGCGTCGCTGACTCTTGAATAGCCTCTACAAACATGTACATGCCGCTATTAATAACTTGAGAGGCCCCGAAAATAGTGTGGGTAGCAGGCTGGCCGCGTCGCATGTGCGAACAGTCCTGAATATCATCAACCAGGAGAGATGCATTGTGAAGTAACCGAACAATATTTTCCACATATGCTCGAGATGAGTCGGGAGCATGCATCCAGCAGTTGACTGCATTGATTAACATTGAACGGAAACCCTTTGAGGGGAGGCTGTTAATGTAGCGACATGGGGCGATTAGTGCGGTATCACCCAGATACAGTTCTAAAGAGCCCTTGGTGCGCACAGCTTTATTCACCGAGGGGAATCTACACCCTTGATCGCCAACGCCCCTCTTTCGCTTCCCATTTGCATTAGATTTGTTCGGTTGAAAGGAATCTTCAATCTCAGACTTGACTGGGCCTGCCGTGTTCTCTTTATGAACGGCCGTCTCCGCAGCTCGCGCGATCTCTGTCGACAGAGTTCCATTGTCTCCATAATTTCCAGGTGAAACCCGATACCGGGGAGCGTTCGAAGCCCAATAGTTGTAGCCACCAATGCTGAGACCCAGAGTCTCAATCCATGGCTTGAGCCGATCAGCCATTATCGGATACTTCTGAGAAAGGCGACTTTTCTCTTGGAAATATGCCAATACAGATGAATTAAGATTTATCCGGTAAATGATCCAGTCAACCCACGCTTTTTTAGGGAAGTAAAGCTCTTTACCCACGAATTATAACACCAAAAATGCCTAGTGCCTACCTCTAAGGTTGAAGGTGAGTAAGAAGTGGGATTTTACCAATCATCTTAGCTTTAAAAATTAGAAAATTAGTAGTATCTAGAACTGAACTACGCAGTTACTCAGCTGACCCATTGCTTGAGTACGGAGAATCTCATTATGGCCGAGATAAAGGAGACGATATCAGTGCTCCCGTCTCATATAGGGACCTAACGGATAAACCTCTCTCTCAACTTAGGATAGAAAGCCAGGAACGGATGACTTTTGGAGATATCCCGCTTTGCAGATGGGAATCCTTCCCTACCTTCTTGAAAACACTGCCAGAGGGGGACATGTCCCTGCCTACGCTCAGTGCAATATACAAACATGATGCTCTCCGAGCTGCTCAGACTTCGGACGCAACACAAAGGAGCACGGGGGCTTAACCCCCAACCTCTGAACATAAACCCTTCCCCGAGCTAATGGCCGTGCACCTATCGGCCACTTGTCCACGCTGAGATTGTTTTTCACGGCGAATTTAGAAAATTAGCCTGCAAGATGTTCTTCGAAGTCTCACAGCCCAATGACCTTATCTCTTGGGCTGGCTCGGCATAAACCGTTCAAATCTTTGAAGGTAGCGCGTATTCCGCCATAATACTCTCAGTATTGAGTAGCTTCGCAGGGTTTCAGTTTCTGGACGTTGCCGTGTTCACCTGTTTATTCCGCTCCTATGTCAGATAACGATGTGGAATTACAGTACTAGCTTTCATTGGTATTATGCTATCTTCTGCTATTTTTGTTTGTTACAGGGGTACAAGCTCCTTATTGATCTCTGTGTACGCATAGTGATTCGCTCCTTATGGCGTTCCACGCCCACACCACGGGCTCCCTGCTATGGTTTCGACAGGCCTGGTCCTTGAGGATGTAAATATTCCCGGTACTTTTGGGTAGCTATGCATTTGAATTGATCGATAGTATAATGGCGCGCTCTGCTTTTTGGAGGTGATTGAAAAGAGCCTGTGCATGCTCTTCGTGTATAAATGCATGTCAATAATTCGCCAGGTATTGCCTGGGTGCCGCTACAGTGGAGGATGCATAAGCATGCACTCCACTCCAAGAAAGTCTTTGATCCTTATCACTCAAATATCTAGAATGGGAAAAAGAGTCAGATGACAGTATCCGGGTTCGCCCATTGGTGGACTTTAGTCCGCCCACGTTGAAGGTATTCAGAGAATGAAATCTTTATCATGCCCAGAAGTCGGGTCTGGTGAGAGGTGGATCAGAATTGACAAATGGGGTGGGGGTGGATCCAGCTGGTTGAGGTTCGCCCCACCTGGAACCCCACAGTTGCCTCAAAAGGCATCCAAACCCAAACTTAAATGTTATGGGCCATCTCGGGTCGCGTTTTTACGAGCACAAGGCCCAAATTTACCACCGAAAAGAGATCTGATTCTTTCAATCCATAGAAAGAGCCAACCTCCCCCACCAGTGTCAAAATTACATTATTCCTTCACAATGGTATCAGGGAAGCAACCCTATTTATAAGTAACAATGTTATGAGAGAAACCTCTAGGCCAAAACAAGCTTTTCAATGTCACCATCCAGAGACCCCCCGGCTCGGTGTTCTGTGTCTTATCGGAGCAAATTCTGACGGCTGGTCATAGGCTCAGCTCGCCATATCCCACATTTTGTTTCATTGATTTGCTCGACAACATATTCATCCATGCTCTCAAGCACAGAAGCAACCTTGTCCCTCGTTGCCATGTCATATTCAGCCAGATCCGGGACGGTCCATTGGTCGTACAAACGCCCATGTGTACTTAGCAGGTGGAAGGAACCATGATATCGCAGGAACAAGTAACACAAGTAGCACAGGTATTTACTTGTGCCAATCGTCCTGGGTCGTCGCACCTCGACCGTCGATCGATGTTGCCCGGCATTTTTCGCAAGCTCCGTGACCAGTTGAATCTCAGCATGGACATGGCACGTACGAGCCCAAGGTTCATACGTTATCGTGGTGGGCGCGCTCGCATAAGGAGTGAGGTACTTGAGCTCCACGCGTTGAAAGACGCGTCTATATTGGTCGGCCACCGTGACAAGATCCTTGGCGATTCTCCAATAAGCGCCTATCTTTTCAAGTTGACGCAATGTTTTGATCGCTGCGGCGGTTTGGGAAGTAGTAGCTCCTGTAGTCTCGAGCTTCGATGCGTAATCTCCTATGAGTGGTGACTCGCACCAAAGGAATGTTGCTCTTACAAGGTCCCCAAGCAGCGCCTGGTTTACATTCTGACCATCACCACAAGAGCTCTCGAAATTTTCGTACACTTTTCGGAATTCCTGGATAGATGTTGTGATTGCTTCTCGGACCCTGCGTTCAGACCGTCTAGCGTAAACATGCTGCGCTCGGTGTGAAAGATTCTCAAAGTCAGCCGATAGGGACTTCTTATGTGTTCTCGCGAGATATTTAGGCTTGGTCCATTTTCTTGAACGGAGGCGGCCGAGGAGTTTCTGCTCATGGTGCAGGACGATCGAGCGGAAGATGATCTCAGGTCTGCTATCGGTTTCCGCTGTATTATGAAGCTGTAACTGTGCGACAATCGTATGGAGCATGTGTTTGACATTCTCATCAATGACGTCCGTGCCTGCTACAGTGATGACCATCGTGGGAAGATTCGAAGCGAGTGACAGGGCGCCAATGAGTTGTTCAAGGCACACCGCAGCAACACTTTGAGCTCCTTCAGTCACCGCCGCGATGTATGCAAAGTCATCTGCGAACTGCTTCTCCGTCTGCAGCGGTAAGAATTGACTAGCAATATTATCATGCGGCTCATCATGGTCGCCCTCTGCAGTCAGAACATCCATTGGGACCGCATTAGTCTGCTTCTGCAAAGTGACGAGGTGCTGTCTGAAGTCATCTTCAGGTATGCGCGACCAGATGGTATCAGATGATAGGGCAGTCCGGACTGGACGAGCATTGGGCCGAGAAGATGCAGGTGGCATGAGGAGAAGTGAAATATGGCGTTGAAGTTGTAAAACGTATGAGGGAAAAGTTGGATGCAGGACCCCACATCTCCCCCGCCTGATTAGTCAGTACGTTCCTATGCCGATGCATAACTGTCTGCATAAAAAGCCAGTTAAAATAATGCATAGCGCACTACCTGTACAGAGTAGTCGACCTTAGCAATTCTATAATTGTTTAATCGTTTACTAAGATAAAATTGCCCATAAAACAAGATTTCCTTTTCCTTAATCGGTAATATGTATATTGTTTCCCCTCTACCCTAATCAGGCATATTGTCCTTGGTCATGCTAATCCCGCACACACCCCAACAAGAAAGACATCTCTTGAAGGCTGCGGGTCTGAGCCGTTGCACAAGCAAAGCCCGTCTCCAATGAAGGGCTAAGGTTTAGATTATATAACTGTAGTAACATTCACTGGCCTTCCTATCAAGTCCGGTAATCTCATTGGTTAGTGACCTGAGAGGAATTTTAAATAAAAGCCGGGGGTGGGCCATGGAGAGAGTCATACTGGCAGTCCGGAAAGGTACATCAACCCCTTGATCGAAGGGCTAAAGAAGTACTCCCCCCCCTTTGGGATGACGCTGCATTCCAAATCCACATGGACGTTCCTGCCCACGCCGTCGCACAATCCCATGGTGAACAGGTCTGGCCCATTAGGCTGGCCACAGATAGGGTCTTCGCCTGGTCCGGGGTCGCCGGTGATTTGTTTCTTGCCTGCAGGGAAAGTGTTCTTGTTGCACCACTCTGTATTCAAAAGTTAACATGTGAACTAGGCACGACGTATATACCTCTCGGCATGATCTACTAACGCTCCTGGATCCTGCGAAACCCATTTGCAATGTTACTCTGGTAACACAGAAAGTACATCCCTCGATCCTCTGTGGTCTTCTGGTAATCACGCTCTTCTAGCGTGACTTCGGGTCCGTACGGGATACCGCGTCGGATGATCGCACTGCTATATTTGTCCGCTAGGTCACTCCGAGGTCTACTTTTGCGGATATGGGCGGCGAAAGGACATCTTTCTTGGCTGTCGCTGGGCTTAAAGTCGAAGTCATTGCAGTCAGCAAGCGACTCGTCGTCTACCCACGGTGTAAGACACACGGGAGCGCCTAGCGTCAATCAGCAGGGTTTCATCGAAGATGGAGAGGGGCGGGCTTCAAATATATACCACTCTTCCATCTGCCCATTAGGCGTGCTGAAAGCTGATCGGTGGTGAGACCATTCTTGGGGGCCGTTTCAGCCAGCCACCTAATCTGTGTTAGTATACCATGGAGGAACTCTTGCAACGAGATATTCATATCCTTACGTGCTGTGCTCAGGTACTAGCTGTTTCAACTTGCGGAAGACAAGAAAGCTGCCATCAGTCGCCCAATCAGGCTGCGGCGCGGGGTCTTGGTCGGCATTAGTGATAAGATAACTGACAACTCGTAAGTATTCGGCGGACCTGCAACCATGGTGAAAAGACTATACTACTAACCCCGGTGGGATAAGCGGGGGCTCGTTTTGGCCCTCGGGGGTTGGGTCTAGCCCCTCTAGCTGGGGCTGGGAAATATGCTCATGGTACCCAAAGCTAAGTGCAATTAGTGGATGTTTTGCACCGTGTCTCACTACTCACTGTTCTTTGCGCCTGTTTGGCTCAGGTCGCTTATGTCCATACTCCGTGAACAGCTCCGCAATGCTCGAGCTGAACTTGAAAAACCCCACAAAGAGGTATTTTACTTCTAGGAGTTTAGTGCGAACACTCTGCTCAGAATCCCCCGTTATCAGAATCACGCCATCAATATCGAGGTCTTTGAACCGCTGCTCCCAGTCATCTGGGTTATCCCGACCTTCACCACCTGCAACTCCACCTTGGAGGTCAGCGAACATCCCCCCCAGAAAGTTGCCAGATCTCAATTCATCCTTCTCATCTTTAACCAGCTACAGATTAGATGTAAGCGTTCTTGCTCTCTTTTATTATTATTGTTATTTTCTCCGAGAAAAAAAGATTGCAGCTTCAATCTAAGAGCGCAATGATCACTCACCTTTTTAAGGCCCTTGGCACTGAACCCAACATTAACCCCAGTCAAAGGAATCAAACCTGGGTTTGCGTTTCTATCGGATGTCTGATCTTTGTGCTGTCTAATTCTTTCATGATCCTGAATTGCAGCTTCTGCCGTGGTGATATGGGGAATAAGTGTCGGCAAATGTTTGCGGAACCTGTCAGGGGAGGTAAGGCTGAAAAAGAAGAAGAGTTCGTGCTCTTTCGGCAGCCCTGGCCTATGGAGGGTTAAGATATATATGGTTTCGCAAAGGTATAAGCAACCGACACAAGCTTACCATATATTACCCTGTAGGTTGTCCGTGTTGATGTCGAGCTTTGGGTTTCCATCGCAGCTCATTTTGCGGGATGGTATATCGTCACGGAAGAGTTACCTGTTCTGTGCTTTTTAGATGTGCGGCGGAATAGAACATTGAATCCATTGCAGGAGGTTGTCCTAATTGCTTAAATCTCTCTCACAGGCAGGACTGCGGCTTCTAAACAGAAAAAGATTCATAGTGGTTAACGTCATATGTACGATTCCTGAATCCATGGAACTACGGCCCCGTGGAATACAACATTATCGCCCAATGAAACTCTCTTGGCAATAATAAGGATTCTAAGACAAAAGTTGACATCAATCGGTTCACATAAACTTCTCACAATTGGAAGTACGATTGACAAGTTACACTTGGAAAGCAGCGGTTGCCACAACCCAAGAGGAATCTTTAAATGATATTTGGTCCATGACACCTGAAGATGAAACGTGAATTTTTGCATGGGTATTTTACATAGATCTCAGGATAATTAAAGTTTAATAGATAATAAGATTAGCTATCACTTTGCGAGGCCGACTCCATGATGCAACATCTCCATCACCAGGCTAGACCATCCACCATCCAGCCAGGGAATTGTTTGTTGGAGAAACATTTAGGAATCACCTTGACGGTGTGAAAGGTGCGGGTTGCTTACTTGCACACAAAAAATTAGCGCACTTCGCTTGACCGAGAGCGGGCCTGGTCTAGCCGGTAGGGTACATTCCACTTTCATTCCACAAGCTCAATTCGAAAGCAACAAGAAAACCTCCTTGGTTCAACTTTACCGAAATAAATTGCGACTACCCGTGGTATGCCTTAAATATAGCTAGCTCGGGGGTTGGGGGATTACGGTAATACCACAGAATGCCAAATCCGGAGCTTCACGCTCACGGGGAATCGCCAAGTTCTGTAGAAAGCCTACAGGTTGAGAATTTCAGGTACTCGGCGGTTCTCATTGCGTGCTGTATATTCCATACGTCCGCCTCTCTACAGATTCAGTTACAGGAGAAGGAGGGAAACAAGACTTTTGTCATATTAACAATCAGAGCCACAACCCGTCTAACAACTTGATCCCACGTTCCTTCCACTTCATTGGTCCTTTCTCCTCAGTGTCTGAGTGCAGGGCTCGATGCTGGTTCGCGGATACAGCATCCGTTTCATGCTTCACCAGGGATTCCGTAGGCGCAATTAGCTCGTCATTTTGGTCCAGCTTTCACAGATATACCCCGGTAAAACAGCCATTGGAACGTCTCTAGCCCGACAAACACAGTCAAATTTGAAATATTTCCCCCTTGAAGTATGTTGTGCTCCTCCTAGAACGTTTGAGTCGACTCGCCTGTGGGCCTTTCCGGCCCATCAGGTGGACGGTGAGGGCAGGGATGTCAAGCCGTTGAACCGCAGAGTCTCTATGCATCTATTAGACGGTATCTAAGTAATATACGTGATTCTCTCCATTCAACATAGTCAAGTCTCCCTTCATTCCCCTTTCGAAGTCCCACCTGACCATTGAAGTTATCTGTCTCTCAATTCTGTGTTTGAGGTTGAAAATGGGGGTATATATCATTTCAGCTTCCCGGTGAAATAGGAGGGGAGCATTTGTTCTATCTAGGCAGTGTCTTTGTTACTGTTCTATACTGCACGCAGCGGTTGCCCGATTGAAACTATCGTGATGAACCTGAAGGCGGTCTTAACGCTCTTGCACTTGCTGGGGATGGCGGAAGCCCGGAATAACGATATGGATTCCTCCCTCGTCGCTGCCGTCGGACGAGGAGAATATCCGTTGGGGATCGAGGGGAGCGGTGGCCCTGTAGATGCTGGAGGGGAGGGCACAGGACTGTACCAATCGCCGCCGTATAACAGTGCCCGACTGGCCCGCTCGGATTGGATCGTGACTTGTGACAGTGACCAAAATGGGAATGAATGTACCAATGCTATTGACAACAACAACAACACCTTCTGGCACAGCCGACGCGATACACCCTTACCACACTCAATCACCATCAATCTCGGGGCGGCGCAGAACGTGAGCGGAGTTGAAGTCTGGCCCCGACAAGTGGAGGACGGTTGGATTGTAGAGCACGAAATTTTCCTCAGCGTCGATGGCGCACACTGGGGAAACCCAGTTGCCCACGGAGCTTGGTGGCCCGATGCGACCGTGAAGCTGGGTATCTTTGAGCCCCAATCAGTTCAATACGTTAAACTCGTGGCGAGTTCGTCGTCGGATGGAAACACCGCGACTAGTATCGTCGAATTGCAAATCTGGGCAGCTCGCGCAATTCCCACCGGACCACCGGACAAGGGCCGCCACCAAGTTGGAGCCTGGGGACCTACGATCGACTTCCCTCTCGTGCCTGCCTCGGCCGCCGTGGAGCCCAGCTCGGGCAAAGTTCTCGTGTGGTCCTCCTATCGCAAGAATCAATATGGGGGAACGAGCGGCGGGTTAACCCAAACCGCAACATGGGACCCAAACAGCGGCAAAGTCTCACGCCGGGAGGTTTCTGACACGGAGCATGACATGTTCTGTTCCGGCATTTCGATGGACGCGGATGGACGCATTATCGTCACCGGCGGCAACGACGATACCATGACCAGCATCTACGATCCATTTTGTGATTGCTGGATGTCGGGAGAGCAGATGCAGGTCGAGCGTGGATATCAGGCATCCACGATCCTTTCTGATGGGAACATGTTTGTCCTGGGAGGTTCGTGGAATGGACCGCAGCTTCGCAATAAAATCAGTGAGCTGTACAACGTGGGGGGAGACACCTGGACTGAACTTCCTGGCGCCCCATCAACACCGATGCTCACCCACGATAACCTCGGACCCTACCACGCAGACAATCATGCCTGGATCTTTGGCTGGAAAGACTTATCCGTCTTCCAGGCAGGCCCTAGCCAGGCGATGAACTGGTACTCCGCTGCGGGCCAGGGCGCAGTGACAGGTGCTGGAGACCGCGGCACAGATTACGATCAGATGTGTGGCAACGCGGTAATGTTCGACGCCGTCGGGGGCAAGATCCTCACGTTCGGGGGTTCGCCCAACTATGAGGATTCCCAAGCGACGAGGAATGCCTCCATTATCACGATCGGTAATCCCAACACCAGACCACGCGTCGTGAAGGCTGGGGAAGACATGATCTATGCCCGCACCTTTCATACATCGGTAGTCCTGGCAGATGGCAGCGTCTTCATCGCTGGTGGCCAGGCGCATGGTTTGCCTTTCAACGAGGACACAGCACAGCTGACTCCAGAGCGATACATACCCGCCGAGAATCGCTTTGTTGAACAGTTCACCAATAATATCATCCGCGTTTACCACAGCTGGTCGCTACTACTTCCGGACGCCACGGTGATCAACGGTGGCGGTGGGCTTTGCGCAAACTGCTCCGCTAACCACTACGATGCCCAAATCTTCACGCCTCATTATCTGTTTGATGAGAATGGTGTACTCGCCTCCCGGCCGCAGATCCAGAGTGTTAGCCCGACAAATGTTAGGAACGGTCGTCAGATCAATATCGCGACAGGTGGCTCCATTGTCAGCGCCGCTCTGATCCGCTATGGCACCACAACACATACAGTGAATACGGACCAGAGGCGCATCGAACTCGAGCTCCAGGTTTCAGGTGACAATAAATATACAGCCAGTATCCCAGATGATCCAGGTGTCGCGCTTCCGGGCTACTACATGCTGTTTGTCCTCGACAAACATGGAGTA
The DNA here is from genome assembly GCA_027569045.1 of Aspergillus biplanus. Classification (NCBI taxonomy): domain Eukaryota; kingdom Fungi; phylum Ascomycota; class Eurotiomycetes; order Eurotiales; family Aspergillaceae; genus Aspergillus; species Aspergillus biplanus. The sequence continues at coordinate 305,172 of JAPDEJ010000043.1, forward strand.
CCTAGCATCTCCAAGAATGTCCAGATTACGCTGTGAGAAACGAAGGCAACCGCTTCCAAAGTGGCCGGAACATGATGTGGACAGCAGGGGGTAAGGGAATCCCGTGGAGAGGGCAAGTAAACTGAAAAACGGGGAAGCAAAATCATGGATGGGTTACATGGACGAGTTCTGAACTTTCAAAGCCAGTTTTCAATGGTAAAAAGAACTTTTATATATATACCCTGCAGTAGAGTAAAGCGAGTGAAAGTTGTAGAATCGATCTACCTGGGGTAGCATGAGTGTTCTGCGGCGATAGAGATCACCGTGTGCTTCTGCGAATATGGCTTAATCATTCCCTTCACCGAAACCGCGCACATGATTATGAAAGAAGGCCTATTTATTCATCGGGCTGTCCGGAAGTGAGTCTGGAAGTCCAAATTTCGATATCCCTTCATGGATCTCTCGCGTCGCGTCAAGGATGGATGCCCAATTGTCGAAGGGGATGTATGGAGTGTTATTCTGTTCGCAGTATGTCATGAGATCTGAAGCAGGGACCCGCGTTTCAAATGTTAGAGCATGGAGGTTCCAGCTGACAACCGAGAGATCACCCACCCAGGCCCTGCTTCGCAAAAAGAATATGCGTTTCCGATGCAGCAGATAGATCCGAGACTCCGTCTCCCGCATACAGCAGGAGGGGGCGATGCCGATTGCCCAGGGTCGCATATGGTTTAATCTCCCGCCCTTTGTCGTGCCCGAAGGGGCTGCAAGCTCACTCGGTCAGTCCGCAACCTTGCCCGGCCAGTTTATGATTGGAAGTCTTCTTGCCTATCGTCGCGGTATTTGATGCACCACCCGCCTTCCATGTTCATATGTTGGCCGCGGCGAGGCTCGACCCCATTGGCAATAACAAAGATATTTTCCGGTTGGCAGCCAAACAGGGACTGCAGCAATGTCTCTATGACAGTCGTCATTCCCGATGACAGAATAACAATTGGCACATTCTGCTTCCTCGCCCAGTGATAGAAGTCAACAAAGTGGGGGTCGAGTCGTATATTGTCCTGGATGATACGGAGGCAGGTTTCGAAGGGCAATTTTACACTGTCTAACATTGTTTGGAATGCGTCTCTAAGGGTGACATTCTTTAGATCAGCGGTTTCTTTCGGACGACGTTGGCTAGGGCCGGGACGGACCGAAATGTCATATTTCCCTCCAAGACTTCCAACTCGAGGTTCCGACGTTTCCCCTCGCCGAAGCCATAATTGTCCACCTCCCGTTACAGTCAGTTCATGAGCAGAGCGGTAGAGGGAGAAGATTACTATGTTACCAGGTAATCATTGCCTAGGTGGTTCGTCAGTAAATGCTATTCTCTGGCCAGGATATTTCGTCCTGTAAAAAAAGAAAGAAGGGAAAAACCACTCGGTCGGAAAACAGGAGGAATGGAGTAGAATAAAGGGGTCGGTGTAAATTTCTTACAGTCTTGCAGTGTAATGGTACCGTCAAAATCTGTAAACAAGATGGCTTTCGGATCCCCAAGAAGATACCGCAAGCCATCTTCCTTCAGTGTAGAACCTTCATACATCAGTGTTTGAAATGGAATCAGTCAAGGTAGCTTTGGGGTAGGTAAGGCAAAAGAACTCGCACTATGGGGGACAATGGAAAAGATGTGGCTTGAATTTAGGTTGGCCCACTACGAGATCGATGTTTACTTCGACTGCTTTACTGTGTCCCCCAAATATAAACACAAGAAAGAATTGGCGCAGGCAATGCCAGGGGCCGAAGCTTCCGGTTACAAACTATATTTCTTATATAATTACTAGACGGATTATTCCTAGCGTGAGAGAGACTTTTTGGGATTCCTAATATTTGACATTCCCTAGCCTGGTTTGAAATATCGGGACCTTGGGATGCCGCCGTTTCCAACGTCCAGGCGCGTCCAGGAGGACAGAGTTTCCATTTGAGTGACACATTCCCAGACAAGGTCCCCAGATCGGCCATTCTAGAGCGCTATTCCACGGACACGGTTAAGAAGGGAGGGGACGGCCCAATAGCTCCTTACATACGGAGGCTTAGGGATCCGGATCTTGCCAGCCAATTACGTCTCACACTTACCATTACACTTTCCGATCCTAGACCGACGTTACGTGAACATTGTGGCTCCTAAATGCCTGCAAATAGTACGTCAGCTACACTAGATTGAACAGAAATAGCACAAATAAACTTTCTCAGCTACTGGGTTGGCCGTGGCAGGCTAGACTATAGGTGTATCGATGCGGAGGCTATCGCAGCTTTACCAAAGTCAGATGTCCTGTAGATCCTACGGTAAAAGTCCTGGACCACAGTTCACTTTGATACCACTCTCCTTTGCCACATTCTGGATGCATTCGGCAGTGCTTCCTATACAGACGACTCGTCACCATGGAGCTGTGAATTGCAAGATATCGTTATTTAAGGAACAGCCTGCGCGGCTGGTAGTCTATAGGAGCAATTATGCTCCAAATCCATATACACTGTCTTTCAGGTAATAAACCCTAATTAGAATCATGGGATCCAACGCAGAGGCTGCATATCTTTACAAAAACATCGTGCATGACCCAACAGTTAGCGCTGTCGAGTCAGCCCGAGGAATGTACTTATACCTCGAGAATGGACAGGAAATACTGGACGCTACCTGCGGAGCTGCTGTGTCGGCCATTGGCCACGGTGTCTGCCGCGTGCAGCAGGCGATTATCTCACAACTTGCCAATGTGGAATACTGCCATCCGGGGTACTTTCCCAATAGACCGGCGATGCAGCTGGCGGACACATTGGTGCGTTCCACTGATGGCAAGATGTCTCGGGCTTGCATTCTCGGATCCGGTGATAGCCCCCTCTCTATTTACTGTTTTTTCTATGAGATCGCCGGTTGTGGAGAATTCCGTCCACTAATGAGGAGAACCCTGTAGGCTCCGAGGCAGTGGATGCTGCAATGAAACTGTGCCAGCAATACTTCACAGAGCAATTTCCAGAGTCTCGACGGACCAAGTTCATCTCCAGGAAGGGCTCCTGGCATGGCTGCACCTTGGGGTCCCTGTCTCTGGGGGACTTTAAGCCCAGAAAGACGCCATTCACTCCAATTCTACACACCAATGTCTCGCATGTTTCTGCCTGTGATCCCTATCACGGTCTAAAAGATGGGGAGAACCAGCAGATGTATGTAGCTCGACTGAAGCAGGAACTAGATGACGAATTTCAGCGGCTTGGCCCTGACACCGTCTGTGCGTTTTTCGTTGAACCAGTGGTTGGTACAGTACGTGATCTCCGCGAATACTTCCCTATATCTCCCTCTACCTCCTTCCAACGCAGGCCAGAGACTAAATGTAGATTTATCTGAATTAGGCCTTGGGCTGTGTGGCAGCAGTTCCTGGATACCTCCAAGCCATGCGGGAGGTATGCGATCGTTACGGTGCACTCCTGGTCTTCGACGAAATTATGTGCGGCATGGGACGCACTGGAGTGATGCATGCCTGGCAGGAGGATGGCGTCGTGCCGGATATCCAGCTCGTGGGTAAGGGCCTTGCAGCAGGATATGGAACTATTTCCGCGATTCTCGTCAGTGATAGTGTCATTTTGGGGCTGAAGAAGGGTGGAGGGTACTTTATCCATGGCCAAACTTATCAATCTCACCCACTTGGATGTGCCGCTGCGATCGAAGTTCAGCGAATTATCGAGGAGAACAATCTGGTGGAGAATTGCCGGGAAATGGGTGAATATCTCGGCCAGCAACTGAAGCTGCACCTCGGCGACCATCCACATATTGGGGATATTCGAGGGCGAGGTCTTTTCTGGGCAGTGGAATTCATGCAGGATAAAGCCCGTAAATCTCCTTTCGATGCCAAGCTTGCCCTCAGTAAGCGAATCCAAACCAGGGGGATGGAAAGGGGATATGATATTTGCCTATTTGCTGCTAATGGTGGGGTGGATGGGTGGAACGGTGACCACTTCCTGCTTGCGCCACCATTCACTGTGACCAAAGCGGATGTGGAAAATATTGTAAGCCGAGTTGTCAAGACCATCGACAGTGTCTTTGATGATGTGCATGCCCAGATACTGTCAGATAGCTGTGGTTAGGATCGCACGCCTCTATAGTATCGTCTTTAATTTTAATGTGTTGTGGCTTTACCGATCACACGAGAGTTTCAAATGAGAGTATTTTATATCGCTTATCTCCATGATGGGCTCAAGCGCTTTAGATCCAACCCCTACGGGTTGAATGTTCCCCGATGGGGCACTACAACCTTGATTCCGTATCTTTCTTCTTTTGTCCTGTCCCATTAGACCATTATTTATTTCGGGTTACATGGCACCTTGATTACAATGTTAGTAATGCAATGTAACGGAAAAGTGCACTGGGGATCACTGGTTACGCAACCAGCAGTGGTCTGTGGTTTGACTTTGAGTCTCTCCCGCAAGTTCACTTCTCTTCCGTTTCGCCACAATCCCTCTCACATCCCTTTTCACATCCCTCTCACCTTCAATTCTTCACAGTACTATTATCTCAAAATGCCAGAAACAGATTCTAGACAACCTCTGTTGTCTGCAACCCATTACCATAGTTACCCTGCCTACGGAACAGTTGCCGGAAATCAAAGTCCCACCACCAGCAATGACCCTCATGGTGGAGAGCATCACACTGAGAGGTGGAATGAGCCTTGGATCAACCTTTGGCGGGTGTTCGCTACCTTCTACAGCTTTATTGTAGTGGGAGCAAATGATGGAGCGTACGGGGTACGTATTCCAATGCACGACATCAAGCCAACACATCACTTGTGCTAATGGAACTCTTCGCAATTAGGCAATGGTTCACTACGTACGTGAAGGTCCGAAATCTGCTCCGGCCCTCTTGGATGTCGAAGATTTAACTCATGTTTCTCTGGAGCCTTTTCATCTAGTTAGGGGAATACTACGATGCAGACTACACGACTGTTTCGGTGGTTTTTCTTTCACCATTTATCGGTTACGCCATCGCTGCCCTAGGGAACTCTTGGATTCATGGGAAATTCGGGCAGCGTGGAATCGCGTTCATTGGGACCGGAATGCATATCATTGCATACCTTGCAACTACCCAACATCCGGTGTATCCGATCCTAATTCTTGTTTTCATACTGGCGGGCCTGGGAAATGGGATCGTTGATGCATCGTGGAATGCATGGATTGGGGCCATGCACAACAGCAGCCAGCTCATGGGAATCCTCCATGCGTTCTATGGCCTGGGGGCTGCTCTATCTCCACTCACTGCCACCTATCTCGTCACAGATAGGGGCTGGGCGTGGTACGAGTTCTACTATGTAATGACCGGCGCCGCTGGACTAGAATTCTTGACATCGGTTGCAGCATTTTGGTCAGCCACGGGGTCAGCATTCAGGGCCAACTCGCCAGAGGCTAGCGCGGACAGCCATCTTTCGTGTGAGACCTCCGGCACTCCAGGAAGCAACACCGAGGCACATCCCAAGAATCCGACACGCGAGTCGCTAAAGCTGACATCAACCTGGATTATAAGCATTTTCCTCTTTGTCTATGTCGGAGTGGAAGTCACCATTGGAGGGTGGGTTTTCACGTTCCTTGTCGACCTCCGAAAGACGCCCATTTCTGTTGCTGGGGTGGTGACATTCACCTACTGGGGGGGCCTCACGGTCGGCCGTGTATGCTTGGGCTTCCTCACACCACTCTTCAGGCGACAGCATCTTGTGGTTCTTGTCTACCTAGGAGCATGCCTCGCGTTGCATCTAGCATTCTGCATGTTTGACGATCTCCGCTCGTCAGTCATCACGGTCACCCTCCTCGGCTTCTTCCTTGGTCCTCTCTACCCGGAAGCGGTGATTGCGCAGGCAAGACTTCTACCAAAGTATCTTCACGTTGCAGCCGTTGGGTTTGCCTGCGCGTTGGGTAGCGCCGGCGGGTCTGTTTTCCCCTTCATCACCGGCGCAGCTGCGAAGGCCTTTGGGGTCCAGGTATTGCAGCCCGCTGTCCTGGTAATGCTGCTCCTGTGTCTAGTATTATGGCTTGTGCTCCCAGAAAAACATGAAGATAGGGAGCAACCTACCATATCAGTCTCTGATCATTCTTCTGTATCTGTCTAGGCTCCCACGTTGTGTCCGCAATCTACACACGTGGCTGCAGAGCTCTTCCCCTCACTCGTGAGCATAGGAACTTTCAATAGGCCAATCGCCCCACATTTGTATACCACGTACATATATATAACAGGCGATGTATTTTTAATCAAAGTCATTTCACAAGGATCAAAAGAACAATAAGGTAGAGTATACCAAACAATGTGTGGGGGACAGACAGCCTAGCTCATTCCAGCTCCTAAACCCCGAGAGCAGTTCACCTTGGTGGAGAAATTCAGAGTACCAGACAACGAAAACAGCCATATAGTAGCGTTCCAGATCCCACATGTGATTTCCATATGCGTCAAATGAGGTCAGTCATGCTACCAGTACTCTATGAGTTCACTATGACCCCTTCACCTCCGGTACGCGAGCAGAGTGGCTGGACCCCGACACATCGTTACATCATAAATCCAGATCAGTGCCGTAATACTCTTCTTCTGTTAATCAATCTCACCGCCATGGTATGACGTTTGCAATCTTGGTCAGCTTTTTAACCAGGTCCCACGCAGTGCAATCCCAGCCTAGTTATCCATATTATCCATTCCATCGACAAAGCATTCACCATGGCGACCATGGAGAAGATCTTTTGTGGCTACAGGGAGCGTAAAGATCTCTTAGACAAGAGTCACAATCCTTTTGCTGAAGGAATCGCCTATATTGAGGGAGAATTGGTCCAGCTTTCAGAGGCGCGCATTCCGCTTTTAGATGAAGGGTTCATGCACAGCGACCTCACGTATGACGTGCCATCGGTTTGGGACGGACGTTTCTTCCGCCTCGATGATCATATCACCCGGTTTGTTAGCAGCTGCGACAAGATGCGACTAAGGCTGCCGCTTCCGCGGGAACGGATGAAGGAAATCCTGGTGCAAATGCTCGTCAAGACTGGTATCCGTGATGCATTTGTGGAGATCATTGTCACCCGGGGCCTCAAAGGGGTCCGCGGCAATAAACCGGAGGACCTTTATAATAACACTCTATACTTGTTTGTGGTGCCATATATATGGGTCATGTCGCCACAAATGCAGTATACTGGCGGCACAGCAATCGTTGCTAGGACGGTCCGACGAACGCCGCCCGGTGCGTTTGATCCCACCATCAAGAACTTACAGTGGGGTGACTTGACTCGAGCCCTCTTCGAGGCATCAGATCGCCATGCAGATTATCCTTTTTTAACAGATGGAGATACTAATCTGACTGAGGGGTCCGGCTTTAATATTATTCTGGTCAAGGATGGAGCCCTCTTCACTCCAGACCGCGGCGTCCTAGAAGGTATCACCCGAGAGAGTGTTTTTGATATTGCCCATGCCAATGGGATTGATGTCCGAGTTGAGATAGTGCCTGTTGAGAAAGCTTACTCCTCGGATGAGATCTTTATGTGCACCACAGCGGGGGGTATTATGCCCATCACCCGTCTTGACGGTCGACCGATTGGAAATGGCCAAGTTGGCCCTATCACAAGCAAGATCTGGGACGAGTACTGGCGCATGCACTACAACCCTAAGTATACATTTGAGATCGACTACGGTAGTGATTCGAGGCAGTGAAGGCGGTGTATTCTCCCTTGCAATAATGACCGAATTATATGGTATTCTTTGCCCCAAGTTAGTTACTCACTCTACTACGCAATTCATGTTTGACCTCTAAGGATTACCATCTCGTAACCGCAGTGATTACAGAGTGTTTAGACTTTTATCCTAGTAATAGTAGTTACCTCTCCGTGCACCTGGCAGACTGGTTGTTGTCTAATTCGTGGTCTCACCCTCCTTCCTTGGCCCCCTTTTGCCGGTATTGTATTATTTTAGGCGATACTGAGATACTTTGTAATTTGGAAATGCAATCCGCTCAAATAATACTTATCATGGGATTAATCTTCGCCTCAGTCTAACCTTATTTTAACCTCCCAGTATCACCAGGGTGATCACACTCACAAGCTGCCCAGGGTATGACTACCCTTTACTCAGACCAAAGTCTATATGTGAGTTCTCATTTAACTTTAAGCTTACTCTCCAATCCGATCATAAGATAGGTTAGTAAGGAAGATAGAACACAGCCAGAAGGTTAAGAGAGATATTAGTTGCATGAAGCTACCTTAACCCTCACACGTAGAACACCTCTGGAGACCTTGCTGTTCCAGATTGGATGTAGCTTACCACCTGATCATTTCGTAATAATTGTGTCACGCAGGCGCGAACTGTCAGGATAGAGGACATCCGTGGAATACTGCTACCTTTGCTACAATACAGATGTATATAAGGTCTAACCACCTAACTAGGGAAATGGTTCAATTCTGGGTCCGTGATTAAAATCATTTATGGGGACATTAATACATATTTTCGCCTTCTCAAATAAGCAGCATGGAGAACAACAACAAAGTCAAGAAGACCCTTGAACAGCAGAAAAATTCAAAGAAAGTTGTTGCTGGTGAAGTATTTTCATGCCAACTCATATATCCAAAGAAGGATGGAGACCAAGGAAATCTACTTGCACTCGAGAGAAAGTTAGGCGGTGCATCGCTGTTATACAACCTACTTTCAAAGAATCAGAGCCTTGATGTTACTGGTCCACCAGAAAATCTGTCTATTGAAGAACTTGATAGGCTGCGCACGATTTTTGTTGAATTGGACAACGATTTCCAAAAGAATTATGTTAATATTGGACTTGGCAATATCGAAACTGATAGTGGTCAGCGTTTTAGTGTGAAGCGCATAGATCACATTAGCACTAAAGCAGTGTGGCGATCACCTCAGAACCCTGAGCACAATCCGAAGCTCTTTATAATTCAGGAACCAGCTGATTTTGGTGAGGAGATGACGGAACGCGATGATCGTTCAGAAATTCTTGCGGCGCTTGGAAGAGCAGACGAAAACCTTGCAAAGATTTTTAATGAAGATCCTAAAAAACGGCCAATAAAACCAGAGCTTCTGGTTTATAGGATGGTTCGCCCAGTGGGCAAAGGCCCCCTTTGACAGCTAGTTCGCCTGGACAAGCATTTTTCGCCAACTATTGTGATAGTTAATGCAGATGATCTCCGCAAGGGAGGTATCGAATTGAGCCGCCACTTATCATGGGAGAAGACGTGCGAAGACTTTGTTGAACACTTAATGTGCAATGGGGAGTTTGTTTCCCTGCGAACCTGCACCCACCTCATTATCTGCTTCGAATGTGATGGGGTAATCCACTTAAAAGTTGGCAAATCTGCAAAAGATGATAGGCCGCCTGAAGAAAGCAAAGTCACACTCTACTTCAACACACACTTTGCCGAAGGTGATTTTATGAAACGTTACTCAAAAGCAGCCAGGGATAGAACACCTGGAATCACAACAGTATTCACTGCTGGATTCTCCTCAAAGCTCGCTCAAGTGGAGTACCCATCCTCACGGTGCGATAGAGAGGAGGCCATCCAAGTGGCGATTGAGAATGGATTAAGCTGTGCCCACCGTTTAGCTCGAGAGGGCTTTCGAAATATTAATGACACAGTGAATTATCCAATGAGTTATATCATGTCCGGCCGCGAAGGCGAAGATTCGCAAAACTCTGGGGGGCAATTTAAGCCCCTGAAAATTGAGGATGAATATCTGACATTCAGTCATGTTGAAATTCCCTGGAGAGAAATGCTTGAAGCCGAATTTAAACTATCCTGGTCCATTCTGGAAAGGGAAGTCGGTGATACTGTTGGGATGGGTCATAACATCATCAACAATGGGCCGGAAAAGGCCCTCAAAGATGTGCCAATTGGCCGTTTTGGCGACATAGTAACAGCCGACAGAAACGAGATTGAGAGTTTCCGTGCAATAACAAACCTCATAAGCGAGTACTCGAAAAGTGTTCATGATACACCACTCTGCATTGGTGCCTTTGGCCCTCCTGGATGTGGCAAGTCTTTCATGTTGAAACAGGTTGTCAAGGGCGCACTTGGCAGGAGCCCTACTGCAACACTGACCTTTAATCTATCTCAATTTGAAGACTATAAAGACTTGATCAATGCATTCCACCAAATCCGGGATCCTATACTTTCCGGGATGGCACCTCTAGTTCTATTTGATGAATTTGATGCAAAACAAGGGGATACTCCTCTTGGGTGGCTCAAGTATTTCCTTGCACCAATGAATGATGGCAAATTTTTGCACAACGGCATAATGCACCTCCTTGGGGGCGCAATTTTTGTTTTTATGGGAGGCACCGTCAATTCCTTCCACCAGTTCAACGAAAAGTCAAGCCAAAATAAAGATGCGAAGGCCACAGACTTTATTAGTCGGCTGCACGGTTACGTTAATATCCGTGGTCCAGACCTCTACAAAGACCCCTCTGGGGAAATTGATAGGTTGTACCCTATACGGCGCGCTATCTTACTCAATGCACTGCTTAATCAACGTGACCTTAATCACCGGGACAGTATTGATCGCTCAGTACGGAATGGGATATTGACCGTCGAGAAATTCCATCACAGTGCGCGGTCATTGGAGGCTATCCTAACAATGAGCAGATTGTCTGGCAGGGACACATTTGAACGCGCAGCACTTGCATCAAAGCAACAGCTTATGCTGCATGTTGATGCAGATCAATTCCTAAAATGCATAAGACAACCAAGTATACCACTACACGATCACTCAATTCCAAAAATATTCTGTAACTCCCGCGAGAAGATTGCAGAAGCACTACACGACAAGTTCCGTAAAAGTATCCAAGACATACCCAACAGTCACGGAATAAAGGACGTGGGGAAACGGTTGAAGCTGATGGGTGATTGGCGGAGCATTGAAAAGTATTGGAAGGATTCATTTCTTGCTCAAGTGGATGATATACATTACAAGTTGCGGCTTGTCCAATGCTGGTTCAGGGAGAAAAATGCTTCTCGCAATTCCCTATACCCATTTCCAGATGCCGATGTTTCGAAGATGGCAGAGCGCGAGCACGACCGGTTTGTAACATATACACTGAGAAACAGTTGGAGACATGACAACACAACCGACATGGAAAAAGTCATTTCTCACGTTATACGTCCATGGGCTGACCTGGAAGAGGAAGAAAGAAGAGTTTACCGGGCGCAGATTAACGCACTGCCTAAAGTTTTGAGTGAAAAAGGAATTGAAATCTACCGGTTGACATCCGCAGAAAACCCAGGAGAAGAATGACAAACAGAAGCGCCAAAATAGCACCGTCCTTGGTGGCTAAGAGACTTCAAATTCGTGAGGTATAATTGTTTCAACTTTATGCACGTTCACTGTTTTGGTGTTGGCATCAGAATATGGCCGGTCCATAGTTCAACATATGGATTCTTGGGGTGCAGAATCAGCCAACTAGAACACTTCAACATCTGGACGGTCAAATTCCATACTTTATCAAGTGGGCTTTCATTTGTGTAATTTACTGCGGTGAACCCTCAATAAGAATGTGAATATATCAGGATCTTTAAGCATTCCAATCCTACTATCTATATAAATAGTCCGACATGTTTTTGGGGGGTGATTGGCCACTAGAAGACGGGTGTCACCACCAGTGTCGGTCATTTTTGTATGCAAACTGGTACCCCCTGTTTTCCCATTGGCATTTCTTTCTGTTTGGGATTCTCTCCCTCTGCAATTAGGGTCAGTGGTAGGGAACCCTGTGTCAGAGAAACAGGCAGCTATTAACCAATGGATCCGCTGTGCCGCAGCTAGCGCTGTTACATATACAGGAATACAAAATTCTGCTATTATAGTGATACAGCTGTATTAATATAATGCCAAGAAAATACAAACATAGCACAAGTATGCTAGAAACATATTAAAAATATGCTAGATATAGCCTAACCGCTGCACAGAATGTCGCTCAGCTCACCTCGGGGGGTGGCTCCACCACCACCTCGTGTTCTGGCCAAACCATCTAACCGGATTTAGTATAGCCTACTGATGTGCACGCACTCACAACCAACCATTCCTGGAATCTATTAAACTAATAACTAATAATCTATCATACTTGGGAAATAACTATTGCTGCATTATATAATAAGTAGCTTGCCAAGACTATAAGTAGCTAAGCTACTTATTTATTTAAGCTGCTTGGTAGCTATATAAAAACATAAGAATACTTATTGTTATATATATATCTAGTTTATTTTTTAGTTCTTCGTATTTAATCTAAGTTATTTATTTAAGTATAAGATTACTATCTCTAAGTTCTACCTTGGATATAGGATTCAATCTTGGTTATAGTACGCCCGAACATAGCCTTAACTACTGTACTCAAGTAATAGCTTTACCATACATGGTAAAGGTGGCTCTTAATCAACCTATAAGTTATACTACATATACCAAGGACTGGGATTACATAATAAGACCAGGTAAGAAGTCAATTGCTCAGACAGCTTACAGGAAGTGTAACCCTCGGGTGATCTCAAGGCGCACAACATTCGTGTTGATGACGAGGGACATTTGTCTGGGTTTCGTAACAGGGATGCAGGCTCCTGTTACGAATGTTGAAACGGACAACAGCTAAGCGCTTTGGGAAAGATAGCTGGTGGTTCCAAGCTGCTTCGAGGATGGGTGGAATTCAATATGCGAATGAGCTGGGCTCTGACGTGGTTCCAAATCCATTCACCATGGACTCTTACACTGCCCTTGGAGGGACTGGGGCTTCCAGATGCTAAAAGCAAGCTTTGCTGCTGCAGCTAGCACCAGCCGAGACCAGCACCATTCGGCTTTTCAGAGGCCAGCTCTATCGAGGAACCCCTTTACGGACCACCAGAATCTTTTTGCGATAACATTAGGATAACCGTCTTCGTGTTGAGTGCTATGGTTGCTACGCTAAAATACAATTCCACTGCCGCGACGTCGGGCTTTCCCCTCCAGATACATCGGATTCGAGGGGCATAACGTGGGCCCTGCGGGAGCCACTAGGGTCTGATAGCCACCAGTATCCGAGAGTCACCAGTGCCGGGTTCGCCATCGGGCAACTCGGCTCGATCGTCATCCGCCGCAGAGGCTGGTCCGTGATATCTACGGTTACGGCACCAGCGGGTGACCTGGAATCAGTATCACCTAGCGGAACAGCGGGCAGTATATCGCTAAAGCGCGGGCATAAATCGCTTGCGGCTGGGTAACAGGTTGTCGGAGATGGTCAAGCCGTTATTTGTGCTGGCATTACCACTACTGGCGGCATCCAACGTGCGAGGAAGCGCGCAGCACTCCGCGCATGCTGGAGGGTCGAACGGTGTCCCGCACTGGCTGCAGTCAAAACTGCCACACAAATCGGGTTCTCCGCCTCGCGCGCCCTCGAAGGTATACAACAGACATCCCGCCTGGCAGGAACCACCGACGCCTCCGTTATTGCCTAGAGGGAACGCGGGGAGAGTTAGTTTCCGTCCATGCTCCGATCCGGGTATGGGGAGAGAGGGGGTGATGGAAGCGCGGCGGCTTTGCCGCCTGGTTCAGGCGCGCGGGGAGGCACTTACACTTGGTATAATCCTCCCGAACGAGCAAGTACGCCGTGATCAGGGTGGACAGGCCCAGCGGAAAGCGGAAGCTCTGCTCATCGACCTCGGTCACGCAGCCGGGCACCCAGCGGCAGGAATAATCGTAGTTGACGCCGTGGGAGTCGGTGCGGCGCATCGTCACGGCCGCGTCGCCCGGCCCGATCATCTCGTCGACGTCCATCTGCACCAGCAGGCCGCTGAACTCGCTCGAGTAATCGTCCTGGTCCCCCGACTGGATGTCGGCATGGCCCGGAAAGTCGGCCTCGTTGAAGCAGTTGATCGGGCCCCGCGTCAGCGGCGTGGTGGGCGTACTGCTCGTCGTGGTCGTCGTCGAGCCGCCGCCGACTGTTGTTGTCGGCGCCTGGTACCCGCCCGAGTTGGGGTCCTTCGGGTCATGGTACCCCGGCGGCGCGCGCGTTGGCGACGGGTCGCACCAGTAGCCTGAGCAGACCGTGCCGCCGCACGCGGTGCTCGCACCGGCGCACGTCGGCCCCGCGGTCGGGCCTGGCGTGAACAAGAGCGTGGTGCCACCGTCGCTGGCCGCTTCGCGTGCCAGGCGCGACCCGATGGCCGCATACACTGAGTTAGTGTAGGCGTCGCCCAGCGTCGCTGTCGCCCAGCGCTCGTCACCCCAGCTGCCGACGGGCGCGGCCGTCTGGCTGCCCACCACGGCCGTGGACGAGTCGGACACGCTGATGGAGCAGCCGGTGATGGTCTCGCACAGCGTTGTCGACGACGTCGTCGTGCCGTCTGAGACATAGTCAGTGGTTGTGCAGGCTTCAGCCGTCCGCGTCTCGCACTCGGGCTCTGACTCGGTTGTCAGCTGGTGGTCCGGCCCGATGGTAAGGCGCGGCCAGTTGGGCAGGTTCCCACGGACCGTGACGCCTGGGGGCAGCCGGAGGATGCCAATGGGCGGCGGCCCCGGCCCGTAGATGCCCGGCGGCAGGATCCAGTACCAGGACCGCACGCGGATCTCGCCCCACGAGATGCAGAAGAAGAAGAACCAGGCCGTGCAGGGCACGTGCACGCCGTCGTCGTCGGGCTCGGGCTCGTCGCGCTCCACGTCCTCCGGCACGATCTGGCCGTAGCGGGGCCAGGAGGTGAAGACGGGGAGCGGGGTGGTGGTGGCGCTGGATCCAGTCATCCAGGCCGTGACCAGCGAGCAGTCCACGGTCGCCTCGGCGGTCGCCGGCCCGAGGAAGGTGAGCACGCGGGTGGTCGGGCACGCGAAGTTCAGGGTCAGGTCGCCCGAGCCGGTACACGTGGTGGCGACGGCCACGGCCGGCGTCGCGAAGACAATGGACGTGGTGGCCGGGCAGCCGATGGTGATGGCCCCCGTCGAGGCCGGGAAGGTCACCGTCGTGACTGTGGCGCTGGGCACGGTGATGCGGGTCCCGATGTGCGTAAAGTAGGTCGTGCTGGTGGGCAGGCCCGTGCCGCTGCTGGGTGGCAAGGTGGCGGGGTCCGTATACACGACCGATGGCCCCCCGTCGATCTGGGGCCACGGGGGCAGGGAGACGGTCCGCGCGGTCTGGCTGCCCGCGCCGTTGGGCAACGTGACGACCACGGGCGAGACGTCGACGCTGGGCAAGATGGTGATGGGCATGGTCCCCGATGTCGAGACGTTGACGTTGGAGTAGCCGATGCCGTCTGTCACAATGGGGGGCACCGAGATGGTGATGGTCGTGATGGTCGTGGCGAAGACGGTGGTGGCGACGCCCCCGATGGTGGTGGTCGAGAACGCGCCATACTCGAGCGAGGTGGTGTAGCTGCTGGGCCGGATGGTGGTGGCGGACCCCAAGGAGGTCGTCGGGATGACCAGCATGCAGGACGCGGCCGGGCAGCTTACCGTGGGCGTGTCCCACACTTCCGTCCCAACCCACACGATGTCGACGTTCTCCGGCCCGGGCAGCGGCACCCACACGCTGACCTCGGTGGTGAACCCGCGCTGGTTGCCGTCTTGCGGGACGTTGGTGTTGTCGATGCCGCTGGCGACGTTGACGGTGGCTACCGTGAACAAGTTGTAGATCACCACCCCGGTCGAGCCCTTCACCTCGAGGATCCGGTCCTGGCAGTTGTGGGTCGGGATGCAGTCCTGGTAGTATTCGTTGAAGAAGCTGTACAAGCCCGCCGAGTGGATCATGACATCGTCGGAGTCGATGATGCGCAGGCCCCAAGCGTAGTTGCACCGGTCATCCCACACCTCGGCCGTGACCTCGCAGTCGCTAAAGTCCGGGTCGTTGGGAAAGCCGGCGGCGGCGCGGAACGGGGCGGGGGGCCCGGGGATGGGCTGGTAGTACGGCGACTCGGTCTGGATGTGGCCCATGAACACGCTCTTGGCGCCGCTGATCAGGTAGTTATAGAGCACCGCGTGCTCGGAGCCGCCGCCGTAGAACCACGACGGGCCCTCGGACTCGATCAGCATGCCGCGGGCGGCGAAGATGGAAATCTGCGTGGCGCTGGAGTCGGGCTGGTTGTAGATCGACTGGTCGTTGTCGTGGTCGCTCACCCACGCCCACACGTTTTCGAAATAGCCATTGGCCTGGGCCGTCACGCGAAACAGGAGCGAGGCCGCCACGCACTCCGCCTGGTTGCTGAACTTAGGGCAGGTGCTGAGGTCCAGATCCGTCCCCAGGGCGCCGCCGACCCGGAAGTGCGAATCCCACATGGCCGCCGCCCCCTGCGACACGGCGGCCACGTTCCACTCCATGAGGACGGCCCCGGCGGTGGCGCCGCGCACGGAGAACAGCATGTCGGTGATCTCCATGCTGCCGATGTCCCCCTTGTTGCCGACCTGGACCATGACTTTGGGGTCCGTCATGTCGCTGAAGTAGAAGCCCGATCCGAGAATCTGCGACCACAACGAGCCCTGCACGACCGAGTTGGTCGGGATGTGGACCGTGGATCCCACCGCATAGACGCCGGCGGGAAAGTAGGCGATCTGGCGATTGTCCACGGCCCGGCGGAGGAAGGCGTTGATGCAAGCCGCTTGGTCCCCGGTGGCGTCGTTGTGGCATCCGCCGTCCGTGGTCGCCAGCAGGAAGGAACCGAGGCCGTGGGTTTCGTACTGCGGCCGGGAGCGCACGTAGAGGAAGCCATCCGCGTTGTCCAGGCCCGCCCCCCGCCCCGGCGCGGTGACGGTCCCCGTCTGGGTCGAGCCGTCGTCCCCGTGGTATCGCTTGCCGGTGGCCCACAGCGCCGCGCTTTCGGACAGGAGGGTCTCCCCCCCCGACACGCGGACCGGGCTGGCCACGTTCTCGAACTGGGTGTTGTCGAGCACGATATTGGGCGCGGTCGCGAGGCCGTTGGTCAGCACGCCCACCTCGACGTCGCGGATGGTGGAGTCAATGATGGACACGCTGCCGATGCCCTGGCCGGTGTCGCCGCCCACGCCGGAGATGTTGAAGGCGATCGAGCCGCCGGTGACGGTGATCTGCTGCCAGTTCCAGCCCCAGTCCCACACCATCTGCACCGCCGTATTGCAGCCGGTGAACACCAGGTTGCGCGCCGTGTACTGCTGCGAGCCCGCGCGCCAGCCGATGTTGCCGCCGTGGAACTCGAGGTCGGACACGAAGCCGCCGCTGCCGTTCTCGGTGAAGATGCCGACGGCGGTCGTGGTGCTGGTGGTCGGCATCTCAAACACCAGGTTCTGCAGCGACGTGGCCTGCGACACCTGCCAGTGGAGGCCCGTGGGCACGAGGTCCTGGTCGTGCTCCGCCGTCGACTCGGGCATCTCGGTGAGGTCGAAGCGGAAGTTGCGGATCTGGCGGAAGAATTGGTTCTGGTTGATGTACCACTGCTGGCCCGAGCCGCCGGGGACGTAGGGATCCACGTCGATCAGGGCGATCCCCTGGAACTCGTCGCAGCCTTTGATGATGGGCATGTCGTTGGGGTCCCCGACAAACTGCGTGTAGTAGTACTGGATCACGGGCGTGCAGATCTTGTAGGTGCCCCCCGGAAAATACACGATGGCGCCCTGGGAGAAGGTATTGCCACACGTCTCGCCGCATCGCGTCCGGTCGTCCTCGACCAGGTCCTTGTTCCAACTGGCCGAGGCCGCGTTGAGGGCCTCGGTTGTGTCGGTCTCGCCCGAGTTGTCGGCGCCAAAGTCCTCCACGACGTTGCGGAAGAACTGGTAGTCGTCGCCACCCGCGTATGGTTGCTGTGGTTGGTGGCACCGTTCGGATCAGCGTCACGGCCATCCACGAATGCGCCACCGTCAGGGGGCCGCACTTACCGTGCCCAAGGGTCCCAGGCTGGCAAGCCAGAAGTCCGACGATTGCCGTTTGCGGTCGCCCGCCCTGAAGACGGTCTGCTTGGTGTCGTTGGACCCCGGAGAGCCGCCCCGGAGGACCACGCCCTGCTGCAGATTGGCTAAGTACGTATCCAGGCTGCCCGAGTAGGCCCACACGGGGCCATTCTGCCGGCCGTTGTCCGGTGCGGTCTTGTAGTAGTTGTGCTGATTGTCCACCATGTATGGCGGCGCCGGCTGTAGAAGAGAGCTAGATGTCAGCGGTCCAGTGCCTCTCGGACACGGTCAGCGAGCCAGGACGTACCCGTGGGTCGTAAGGGAGCTCGGTGGTGTTGAGCCCGCGTGCTGGAATCGTGCCGGCCTCCACGAGGCTCCCGGGTGCCGCCAGCAACGTCACGAAAAGCGCGAGGAGTGCCGCCATGGTGCTCGACCGCTTCAGTCCCGACCGCAATGTGTCGACGAGAGCTGCGCGGTGCCTGAGGGAGAAAAGAACGGGGCCCCGGGGGGGATCCTGTCTCATTTCACCAGACGACAGGCCGACCTCGGACCCCGCGCTGACCCCCGTCATCGATGCAGACCCCAGTCCCGTCCTCCATTAGCCTATTCCGCTCGTGCCGGGCCCTCGGTCTGTCTGGCCCCCGGACGACGGATGCTTCAGGGCCGCCGCTGGTCAGATGATGGCCAGGGGTTGCCTGAATCCTTTCGTCACACCGTCCGGCCTCGTTCGAGAACGGGCTGTCGTATGCGGACCATCGCCGGAGCCGCGGCCAGGTCGGTGGCGCAGGCCTCATTTGGCAGGCAAGCACCGATGCAACCTTGTCCGACAAGGGTCGATGTTGGAGCTGCAGGGTCCCGAGTGGAGGCACCACGCTAGGAAGGCCATGGGACGTGGGGGCGGCTTTCCCGCTTTGGGCACTTGCAGGTTTGGCCTGTGCTGCATCATCGGCATCGTCGTGGACCGCGCCGACAGGTCCACCTGTGGCTACAGAGCTGGGCTCTTCGGTGATTATAAGTTGGCCTCCGCACTTGGCCGTTCAGCGTCTGCATTTCTGAGCCCCCAACCGTCCCTACCAGAACAGAAGCCTTTCCCTCTCGCGGATTCATTCCAACCGTCCTTCTTGCTCAAGATGCGTGCGACGTTCGTCCACCTTGTCCCGCTGGCCCTCTGCGCCCTCGCTGCGCCTGGCCCTCTCCCCCGCCCCGTCGAGGGTCTTGCCCCGCGCACCTGCTACGAGACGGAGACGCCGAGCCAGCTCTGTTACACGCTGCCCGACAATATCCCCCAGGATGTGCTCGTCGAGGACGTCCAGTTCATCGCGGCCTACCTGCGCTCGTACGGCGCGCAGGTCCGTACGGGCCGGCTGTTCAACATGGCCGCGGCCGACGCGCCCGACTGCGGCGAATGGCTGCTCTACGCCCATGGGACCGCGCAGGCGTTCGCCAAACACATCGACAACACTGTCGACTCGAGCGTGCTCTTTGCCGACATCGCCACCACCATCGACGGTGGGGTCGAGGCCAACGCGACCCAGCAGGCTGCGGCCCTGATCGGCTGCGGCACCGACGGCGGCTCGTTGGGCGTGATCGTCAACGCGGCCAACCCGACCTACTCAGGCTCGACCTACCCCGCCGGCTATACCACCGATGGCATTCTCGTCAAGATTGTCGCTTCCGGAGCGTAAGACCTCGGTCTGGCAATGGCCCACTGAACGCAGCACTAGCGTGCGCGCTCGCGGGGAGCCCCTGATCCTAACGATAGATAATTAAATGCTCTCTCGTGCGGCCCTCCAAGCCCTTCTCGTAACCTCGTAACCAGTCCGTAATCAGGCCTTGGTCGTTTTCGTCGGGCTCATGCAATAAAATCGCACGAATCGGGGCCCTTTAACGTGCTACCGGCATTATATGAGCCCTGGCCAACAGGATGGGCAGCCCGGCAGACCCTTTGTTCTGCTTCGTAGCCTAGGCCCACAACCCCTGTAAGTGAACGAGCTAGGTTCGGTCCGGGGTTGCTCCGGCGAGGTCCAGTAGGGACGATGTTCAAACCAATCAAAGCCAATACAGGGATCGGATAATTCCAATTAAATAGGCTATAGGCGTAAAATCCAGGGGGGGGTTGAAACAGAGGTCAAGCCAGCATTAGGGCTTCCTTTAAGGCCACCCGAGTGGGCCTCACCTACAAGGCAATAAGTGCCGATTGGTAAAGAGGGGGTCAAAGCCAGGGACGGGCCGGCTAGTTTATCGCTCTAGTACGCCCTAGTGTTGTCACTCCCGTGCAAAGTAATAGCTCGCCCGCTATAGAGCCGTCGTGGATGGAAGAATATGCATGCAAGCGAACTTCCATACTGGATTCACTTGGTCCGAGTCTATCGAGAATCCTTCCTTGGCCCCCAACGCGGATGCAGGGTGTGAAACCGGTGCAGTCGCATCCCAAGCTCCGGGCGAGTTCCCGCAGGCATTTTGCCGGTCTCCTTTGGAGCTGACTTCTCCCAGGGTTACACTCGGTTCCGCAGGAGAGGGGGCATCGACCTCGCGCGTGATCTCCCCTTCAGGAACCAGGGGATGACCGAGTCTGCCCGGACAATTCGGGCGTGGTGCCAGCTGCTGCCCGCCTGGAGACTCGTTTGTCTTCGTCCCCGTCTCCTCGTGTGTCGTCCCAGAGCCATCCACGCCGGCAGCCTCTGCGCTTGGATTGCCTCGGAGCCTGCACCAAATGGCGAAACGCTCTGTGCTCCTGGGTCTGGTTACAGGCCTCCTCCTCCTCCTGCTCCTGCCATGCACCGTCGCCGTCGCCGTCGAAATCACGGATATCTTTACCGTTCAGGCGGGGACGAGCGATGGCGGCTGCGATGACCGGGCGGCCGTGCTGGACCAGTGGCTCAGCGAGGGCATCGAGAGTCTGGACGTCGCCCTGAATGCCATTGACGAATACAATCAAGACATCCGAGTGCGACGGGCAATGTCGGTCATCTTTGGCATCCCCCATTCCGGACGATTGGGGCGCGCAGGAACCGCCCGCTTTGACGCGGTCAATCGGGTCAGAGGTACGTGTGCACCGCTCCGCCACCGGTCTTGTCTGCTTCTCCCTGTCGTGGCCAGATCGGCGCCGCTGGATTGCTGCTCCCAGCCCGAGGGCGCCGACTCGACTGACGGGTGACCAGACTACATCGAGTATATCTCAAACTTTTACAACCACCTGGAACGGGACGGCACGCCGCTGTACGACCGGGCCGGATACTGGTTGTTTTGCCACAGCACCTTTCTGTCGCTGCACGAATCGACCTTCCCAGCATCAGATTATCTGGGCAACGACATCGTGGACCAGGACAACAACCCGGTGCACATCGCGGACGTGCCCAAGTACCAAGAGCAACTGGCCGCCGATGCGGACAATCTGCCGTGGTGGGCGGGCGAGCTCACCGACCTGAACGGCTACTACTTCACCGAGCACGGCGGCAACTACTGCTATGAAGACGACCTCGGCGTCACCGCGGCCATTCAGCCGCTGGTCCAAGGCGCCAACGGCCAGGCCCAGAATGCCGACGAGATCGCGAGCGTCATTCTCTGCCCCTACAGCTTCGACGACAGCCCGAGACCGGACAGCTACCGAGCGGCGAACAACCTACTCAGCCCGGGCACGAATCTGGCGGATGCCATTCCCAAGAGCACGACGCTCATCCACGAGGCCTTTCACGCGATCCATGGAGACGCCTTTCTGGCCGGCGACAGCGAGAGATGTGGGTAGCCCCCCCTCAGCATGGCCGCATGGTCATGGTGTGCCCGTGTGAACGAGATGCTGACTCCGGACCGGGTAGATGACATCGCCAGCTGCCTCAACCTAGCGAATACCGATCCTACATCGGCACAGGCAAATCCAGAGAACTACGTCTTCTTCATCGCGCAGATGTATCACATGCGCGGAGGCGACGATGAGGAGCAGCCCTGGTCGATCCAGACGCAATGGGACTTTGCCCTCGCGGGCACGGGGCAGAATCGGGTGTATGGGGCAGTTGAAACGACGAATTGAGCAGACGTAGAGGACTGTGGGAGCATGGATGCGCACGGATCCTGGAGTGGATCTGTTTACGGGCTTGGAGCAGGCAGGGGAGAAACCTGCCGCATGCCGCTAGTAGGTACTTCCCCGGGCCGAAACGCAAGCGAGAGGCCGGTGCATGGGAGAAGAGCCCAAGCAAGCGTTTGCATTATCTTGGTTGCGAGAAACGACGAATGAGACAGGCATTAGCATAACGCCAGGACTCTATCTCCCATACTCGTGCAGTATTCAGGCTGACCGGGGCCACTCATTGGGGGACGCCGCGGGCACTCTGTCCCTGGCCACTGTCCACCCACCGTACTCTGTATTGTAATGAATCTGTAACCGTAGAGCGCCCTCGCGGTTCCATTGGCGTAAAGACACCCCCTCCGTCGAGCCATCGCGCGGATTGGCCTAGCTGTAAACACCGGTGCTCGACCGGAAGCCACCCCCCGGCGAACAGCCCAAAAGAAGCCTTTGCGCACTAGTTTCGCCAGGGCGCCTGTGACCTTCAGAGTAACCCGGCGTTTCTCAGGTTGTGAGGCGGCAATGTCTGTTTACATTTTGTATGCGCCTGGTATCTGGAATAGCAGTAGGAATACTCCCTTGCCGTCAGACCTCCTGATGTATCCGTTGGAGACGCAGCTTATATCGTGTTCAGTTGCTGCAAGTTTCTGACCACCGGTGCGGCGGTTGAGCAGAAGTCGGTGGCTGTTAGCAATGTATGCAGCTGCTTGGCGGCTCACACTTCCAATACCTTTCCTCATGTGTCAAGGAGGGCAATCGGTCTGTGTTCCTTGGGCTGTGTATAGGTGCCCTTCCCTGGTTTTGCAGAACAGCTGTGATTCTCTCCTTGCAGAGCGCGTGGAGGCTTGGGAGCAGTAGGTAAAGGGTCGAGTGCAGCATGCTGTTGGTCACGCCATCCGCACCGCGAGCCCTCCTCAGAGACGCTGTGCATATCCCCCCCCAACCGGGTGAGTGGAGATGTCCCGGCTTCAATCGGTAGTGGGTATTTGTAGGCCTGAGTGTCCGAGAGATCGGCTCGGGGATCGAGGAGCGCCCAGCAGGCGTAGCCCCGGTATTCGTTCAAGTTCTTACCCGGCCACACTGCTTTCTAGGTTAATACGCTTGTCCGGTTCATCCTCATCACAATTATACAGCTACTGAAGCACAGCCCTCGAAGACCCTCGAAGAATAGGGTGAGGCAGAGGGTCAGATGAGATAACCCATTGGGAATAATCATAGTTGACTGCCTACTATTGTAGCCGCAGAATTGCGGGGCGCTTTTATCGCGAACAGAACAGGCTTGAGGCATTGACAGTCTGGAAGCATTATAGTCACCTCATCCTCTATATCCCTTTTGATGCTTAGCACCCCTGTCCAGGGTGCAAAGACGACGTCCCACATACCAGGTCATAATACATTACATGGGTCTCGTGGCACGTCTTTCTTGAGAAGCCTATGCAAACCTTGGGTTCCATATTTGCTCAGTAGTCGAAGCAAAGTAAATAGTCAGTGAGTTGAATACACTCCAAGTATTCAAGCCCAGCACGCCTAAAACAGAACTGGCTCAGATTACCACCAACTCTCAGGGCTGAGCCAAGCTTCCTGGCGACCTTTCACCAACTTCGAAGCCATGGAATTGGAGATACTCCTGCAGGCGTCTTTGGTGCTCTTGTTCATACGCAAGCTCCTCTGGATCCAGCTCAGGCTCAGGGGGGTAAAACCGCGGCACATCCCAAATGTCCCACCGCTCCTGTTCCCAGCCGGTAGCCGGAGGCATGACCCGTGTAATCGCTTGATGCCACGACTCCCTCGCCTGCGGGTCTGCTGCCGATGCCTCTTCATGCTCTGTCGTGGCACCAAACCGACGGGGCCAGAGGAAAAAGTGGCAGAAGATTGTCCGGCCCGGGCTCTCATCCTGGGTGGGTGTCCGCGTCCCAAATTTCTCTTCCACCCAGTGGTCTTCCGCCAGCACCCAGAACCACACAGCAGAGAATTTGAACCAGAAATCGGGGTGCCAGGTGATGAACTCGGAGCCGCGAGGAACAAAAATGCCAAACTCACTCTTGAAGTGGTCGTTCCACATCCGCCACTCGTCGACTTGGTGCGGGACCAAGAAGGTGGTGAAGGTCACGCGGCCCTCCACCGGCGCTGTCACAGCCTCAGTGGCGTGTTTCAAAGTGAGGAAGCGCGACGGCGCCGGCGGGGACGACGAGGGGACATCATCCAAGGTCAGGCCGCCAAGTGCGGAGCCAGACTGGATAGAGGCTTGTGGGTTGTTGTCTTTAGGGAGGTTCTGCAGAAACTCTGCACATGCAGGAGAGGACCGGAAGTTCTCCAAGTCATCCAGCGTCACCCATTCTACATGGGTATACCACAACGGACATCAGGATATATAAATGTGCCAGCGGTCTCCAATCAGAGGACACTCACGAATGATGTAGGCAGCCTGCTCAGGGTTTTCAACCATTCTTCCCAGTGATGCCTTCCGCCAACCCTCCACACCTGCAAGGGGGCCGACATGGACATCAGCATGGTCCACGGACCATATCGGCCACTCCTGCTCCCGTGGGAGGTGAAACCGCGTCCATGTTATTAACCCTTTCCCAACGCGCTTGGCTGTTTGCTTCGTGCGAGCCATGCTGCGAGGCCAAACGTGGTAAACAAGGATGGCCGTGTTTCTCGACCGGTAATGCACGTCAACTGGGTATGGAAGACTAGTAGTAAATTTGGCTGAGCAGCGAAGAAACAGGACTCATGAAAAGTGGGGTGCCTGGGTCTGCCCGCGGCTGCTCTTTAGGCTATTATTAGAGTTCGCTCCCAGATAGGATTACGAAGAAACCGAGGGGGCTTCGACATAGGCCGAGGAATGGTCTAGTCCTGGTCCCAGTATGCAGTCCTTGGGCTTTTCATGTTCGCACTGTCTGAGAAAGACGCAACTGCCATCCAATGGACCAGCTGCCCCGCAGTAAGCGCATATGATAAGCACGGAAAAGCTATGACGCGATCCCATGATGCTGTCCGGTCTTAGTCAGGACGATGCGATCATCTTGGTTGATATGACGCTAGGCCAAATCAATACTACGGTCGGAGGTATGAAGTGCCGGAATCCGGGGGGCGCCGTGGCTCGGAAGGGGGGTTCCAGTCTCCCTCTGTCGGCGTCTCATTGCCAGATAACTAAGAAAAATTCGTGACGACCATTACCCCTCACTCGGATTTGCCTTCCGTTTCTCGCTTATTGCTAACTCGATTAAATGTCATCCTCGCCGGCCTACATTCACCGTGCCGTCAACAATGACGTACTCGTAATCAGGCTCCAGCGACTCGTCTTTCTTTCTGTCTTGGAACTTGGAAAAGACATCAAGGAGATGATCCAGTGATGCATCCAGGTCGTCCACTTCGCAGGTAGCAAAGTCCAGCAGCATCTCAGTGCGGATTGTTCGTGCAGTTCCGATAATTTGCGCATATCGTGGATCCTGACACCTCACTTGGCAGAGCTGAGTGACCCAGAGCATGGCTGATTCACCAAGATTGTCCAAAAGATGTTGGAATGCTTTGTAGTGGGCATCGTCAATGTCTTCCAAAAAGGGGCCACTGCAGTCAAAGAGAGAGATCACGGCCTGCGCCTCGGGTAACTCTTCCCCGAGCCGGCAGAGGTCGACGGAGGACCCTCGACTCTGGAGCCGCTGAGAAAGCGGTTCTGCGTAACGATCGCCGCTCTCCTGGAGAATTGTTAGTTTTCTCTTCCTTGCCCTCATACTTCTAGTCTGTGGCTTCGTGATCATACTGGCGTTTAACTGGCACGGCTCCTCGACATCCAGAACAACAGTGTCTAAGCCCACAAAGCCTGTCTTTGTTAGCTCTGAATCCCATCTACCAGGGCCTACATAGGGCTTGTTAGCTCGTCCGTCTCGTTCACCACACCACCAGCCTGGTAGCGTGCCGAAGATAAAGTTTGACTACTTGGAAGGCAAGAAGAGCTCGTGAAGGAGGAATCTCCCCTCCGGGTCGAGTAACTGGTGCACATTCTTAAGGGTGTTGTGGAGGCTCGCGGTGGCATGAATCACATTGATAGCGATGATAAGATCATATTTCTTGCCCTTGAGTCCCTGCTGGGCGGGGTCTTTGCTAATGTCCAGGACACGATACTCAATATTACAATGGTGTTTGAATCGCTCCTTGGCAGTCATAGAGAAGGCTGAGGATATATTTGTAAAGATGTACTTGGAGTACAGCGGTTGTTCCAACCGGCAACACCAGGTGCTTCAGTATGCTGGCGGTAGTTGCGCCGGTCCCTGGCCCAATCTCCAGGATACACAAGTTAGGCTTGGTATGCGCCATATGCCGGACGAACTGCGACCTATCACGCGCGTCCATCGAGGCGTAGACTTGGTGCAGACCGATATCGGAAAGCAACAACTCCAGCGCGTCTACCTGGCCTGGGAAGACTTCATGCATGCAGTTGACCAATTTCTTCACGGTGGCAGCGCAATCCGCTACCGGAGTATCCGACCTGTACTGGACGAGGCTGTCGATCCGCTCCAACACCATGGCGTCATCCGCAGCTGCAGTTGAAAAGTCGTTGTCGACTGCTTGGACTTGTCACTGGATCCAAGCCTGATACTTTTGCAGGTGCGGTAAGTTGCTCAGAGTCCCACTAATGCGTCTCTAGGCATAGACGAGACCCAGTGGGGTCAGGTCGTCCAAGCACGGAGTGTACAAATGGCGTGGAATTGCAGGCTTGATGAGACTACCGGGATGAAGAGAGTCCATAGGTGGTCCCCATCCATGCCGCACTGTGGTGTGAAACGGTTCGGTTTCTGTTTCCTCTGTCACTTCGAGAGGGGAAAGCTTCACCCCTTCCACGTCCAAGACGACGTTGCCATCCGCAACACATGGCACCTGGCCGATCACGTCACCACTCCCTTTGGTAACTGCGGCGGTCGCCCACACTCTCATGTCGATGCCGCCGCCAGATGGACAACGGTGTATCACCACCCTGTCTATCTTGGTGGGAACCCTTTGATCCATGTTCTCTTTAAAAAGCTCAGGGGAATATACCAGGAAGAAAAGATTAGTATAAATTATTATATCTGCTAGAATATAAAATCTATATATAACTTTATCTTTAGAAATATACTTTAAAAAAACACTAAAAAGTAATAAATAGCTTTAGAATTCTTTATATCTAATAGCCTGCCATGCTTTCTTTTAGCTAGGTTATAAAAATTAAAATTAGATTTTTATATTTATAAATATAAAAGATACTTAGCTTTATTATATTAAATTAAATCAGAAACTATATTAGTATTAATAGCTGTTTAATTTTCTTTTTTAATTATTAATAAATACAAGCGGTGGTTATTAAATAAAAAAAATATAATTTAAAAAATAAACACTATTAATTTAGAACTAATAATAAATATAAAGAAGGCTTTAATCTTATACTAATTAATCTATATATTTATTAGTATTAATGGTAGATAGCTGCTAATAACTATATTAAATAAGAAAATAAATAATATGACACCCTAAAAAAGCCATACTACAGTTGTCCAGGGCCTGTGGGATAGGAATTAAACCATTGCTTACTTATGCATGCCTATGGTTACTGAAACTATCTGTACCCCCCACCATTGACTGTCACCGGTCAATTCTCGGCACTTCCAAAGATATACGTACAAAGCATCCGAATCTACCCCATCCAGATACCTGGAATCGATGCAAGAACGCCATATGATTCTCTGTGCATGACGTTTAGAGAAATACGATGATTGATGTATGTTCTCCTGGGACATAACTCAGTCAAGATCACCCCTGCGGCCACTTTAAGCCATCCCGGATACGGGACAGCCTCAGCGAGTGAGTCACTGTCGTATGGGTTATATTCCGCATCTACAGCAAGAACATAGGTACCCCGGGCCTGTTCCAGTTGACCGTCAACGGACTCCGGCCATGCCACTTCCGAACCTGGGGGCCCGATCAAAGAAGAGACCGCGTCCTCATCTACACAGAGACAAGCATAGCGATCCAAATGGTACGGGATGGGGAGGTCCAGGTTCCAGGGATCTCGCCCCAGACGAGGCTCATCATGAACTGACGGCATCGCATCACCTAGGATCCCGAATCGACTAGATTCCCATGCACGTGTTAGTGCACGGCCCGAAAGAACAGAGTTCAACCACCGGAGACAACCAAGGTAGTGTACTTACCGTCGCACCTCATCCACGCCCTGACCATCCAGCTCTTCCTCCTCAACCCACGTTAACTGCATTCGCTGCTTCACCATCTCAAGTAAGGATTGAGGAACCCCGATCTCAAGTTGATCTTCCCAGAAAATACGCCACGAATTCACCCACAGCTGCTCCAGAGCCGCCCTGTACCGCTCCCACCGAGCGAGGTCCCCGTAACATGCCACCCGGTAAATGAAGAAGCCCCACGGCCCTTGATCATTCTGGAGATAACGCATCCAGGGAGGGATATAGGTACCAGCTGCACGCTGGCTTGTATGTCGTGATTCGAAGTAGGCCATAAACTCCTCTTCGGCGGCGGGATCGGTGCGGGCGGCGGCCTCATTAAGTGCTTTGAGGGCGGCTTTTCGGGCTTTTTTGTCGCGGAGGCGGTCGCTTATTCTGGGTCTGTCGGACATCTTTTTTTTATTTTTTTCAATCTGTTACTCCACCTGGTTCAAGGGTGTGTTAGAAGGTTGGGCGATCGGGAGGGGTGGGAAGGAAATATATAAATCGGTTCCCTGTTGGTGACTATCACTGATTAGGAAAGTCCGCCGGCCAGCCTAGCTGCACGCCAAGATTATCATCCCCCCCTGTCTATGCGGGAAGAACAAGAGCAGAATCGTCAGACAAGCTGACAATAGATGACTATGTGTGTATAGATCTTACTCCGCGAAAACTAGGAATTAAAAATTTAAGCATACATACAAAATAAAGCAAAGGAAGGCCAAAAAGGAGCCGTGGGGTTAGCTTAATATCCCAACACAGACATAGTAGTCCGGCCACAACCCGGAGCAATCATCCTTAACGGCCGGATTCCACTTATAAAATTTCTTCAGGGTGATTTCATATTTATCGGCAATATCGAAGCATCCGTCATCCTTCTTTACGAAATAGTACTTGCTACATTTCTTCGCGATGCCCTCCTGTACCGGGGACGGAGTCGGATCGGAGGGGGAGGTGGTGGTGGAAGTCGTGGTCGTTGCGCTTGTTCTGGTAGAGGTGGTAGTGGTGGTACTGCTGCGAGTGGATGTCTCTGGCGGGGGTTTATCTCCTGGTGGTCGGTTAGCAAAGCACAAAGCACACGAGGAAGGTCTACGTACGGCGAATCACACAGTAACTAAAGCCAGGCTGGATGCCACATGCTTCCACCTCGTCACTTAGGGACGGGTTCCACTGTTGCAGATCTTCCACCGTAACCCCATAGAAGTACGCCACCGCGTTGCATGAATTGTCGTACCTTGGTTTGGTGGTATTTTGGTACTCTGCATATTCTGCACAATTGTGCAAGGTCCCCTCAGCCAGGGGTAGAGGAATGGGGTTATCGCTGTCTGGCCAAAGGTCGCTGGTGGGAATGGGGGTGTAGCAGCTGCTGGGTTGCCAGGGGCCTCCGCACGTGGTAATCGGCGTGCGTGTGATGGAAGAGACGGGAGGATCGAGTTCACCACCCGGTGGGCTGCGAGTGGTTGGTTAATAGTGCGGAATAAAAGAAATACGGAACCAAGGAGGAGACATACCTAATGCAGATCTGATAGCCGGTCCACTGGAAAAGATTCCTGCAGATCTGGTTGAGGAAAGGGTTCCATGAGCGCAGCTGGGTCACTGTGAACTGGCCCGAGTTTGCTTTCACAAGGCCATCGCAGGTGTCCCCTTCTTTCACCGTGTAGATGTGACACTGCTTGGGAAGACACAACTTGGTTCCGGGGCCGGGAAAGTCCTTACAATAGGATGGTAACTGGTTAGTCTGCGTGAGTGACCATGTAGAAACGTTGTGCGCCATGCTAATAGACTTGCAATCATCCCCTTCCTGGATAGTATAGCGTTCCGAGGCCTTGCAAGTGACCGGACTTGGAACGGGTGGCTTGGTCGCATTGATCGCAATGGGTGTCGGTGAGGTATAGGAATACCCGCTAGCTGAGCAACTGGACGTCAACGAGGAGAACTGCTTGGCTAGTTCATGACTATATCCAAAGGGGGAAGACAGGTCAACTTTATATCGTTCCAGGATACAATCGGAGCACATCTGCTTGGGGCCTAATTCCGAACTGCCATTCGCTATCGAGTTCACAGCGATCAGGCAATATTGATCCGTATTCCTGTTAATGCATACGTAGTTAGCGCGGAATCGTACATAGTACAGGCGCACGTGTGAAGAGGCACTCACCTTTTGGTGTCACAGATCCTGCGGTAGTTGTAGAGCAACTGGTCCGCAGTGTATGTGGCAGGATATGCAATGTCGTCGATAACCACCACATCGGTTTTGGCGGAGCATTCCCGGTCAACTGTCGCCCGGTAGTCCTTCAATGAACCCTGACACTCACTGGTGCAGATGCGATCTAGTTCCGACTTTGAGGGGGACGCGAGTTCGTCCGGCCGATACGTGATCAAGCTGTCGCATGCAAGAAGGCTATTCACGGCCTGCTTACACTTTGCTGTGAGCGCGGGGTTTTTTTCATATTCAACGCCATCTTGGAAGCGCTGGGCAGCGACCCCAGCCGCTAACGTCACCCAGAGCAAGGAAACAGTCATCCTAGAGAATGGAGGAGTATGGAGTGGTTGGCAGTGAGAGCAGTAAACATTTCCGTGTCAGGCGCAGACATGAACTTTTATAAGTAGGGCAGGTGTGCGATGAGACATCAAAGATACATTAATTCATGTCCCGCCCATGTTATCCAGCCTCGTAGCTTCGCCAACGTTTGCTCTGACCACCATACCCCGATTGTTCGGCGGGCCAAGCACCACCAAGATAATTCCCCCCGGATCAGCATCGAAACGAGCAATTTGGGGTATTACTCTATCATTCAAAATTACTATGATTGTTGACACTCCCCGCCGGGGGGCCTGATGAACGGAGCTGAAAGCTCAGCCCGATCTTCATAGCCTATCAACGTGGCGATTGCGGGGGGCGCAGCAAACCGCCGATCCCGCCCAGGCACTACAGCCTCATTGGCAGGGGCCCCCAAAATCAAAGATGCAGGGGGAAAGATGAACAAAGCGTTGTATGGGGTATACCTCGCATGTTACCCTCGATAGGATAATCACCCACCTCACGGCTTGTCTATCCTGCAGCGTATCGTTTCACCCGAATGTGCTCACAGCAGGCGAAGTCCGAGGGGGGTCATGATAGGAGACCAGGGAGCGATCTCCCATCGCCCCCACAACAAAAGACAGAATAAAAAGCTCGATATATTTCTCCTAGTTGTTCCTGGATTGAGACAGCAAAAAGAACAATCGGCAGCAAAGGAAACCCACTGTCGTTATGCCGGCTTACTCCCGACTTTTCCTAGGACCGGCCTCCTTCGTTCTCCTTGCTGCCATTCTCCTGTTTCTCTATGAAGTACCCAGCCTTCATATCCTTTCCCTTCCATCATTCAAACACAGCGACGTCGGAACGTGGTCTGTCAGCCCGTTCGGGGACAAGCGTCAGGTTGTCGACGACGACTATACATGCAATGCGAACAAGCCTTGCTCAAACGGAGCCTGCTGGTACAACTCTCTGCAATCCACTCCCTGACTGAAGATATCAACTGACGCATACTAGTGGCGAAAGTGGTAATTGCGGCTACGGTATGTACACACTTGATGGGGAGCATCCTTAGCGAACTTTGACTTATTCCATCTCCCAGGCCCCGAATACTGCGGGGACGGGTGCCAGTCCAACTGCGACGCACACGCACAATGCGGCGAGTTCGCCGCTCCCGCAGGCAAGGAGTGTCCACTGAACGTGTGCTGCAGCAGGTAAGAAAGGAATTATTTGGCCTGTTATATTTGTATTAAGCTAAGATGAATCCTTAACCAAGACACGGATTCTGCGGTGTGACAAGTGAATTCTGCGACGAGGGCTGCCAGAGTAACTGTGGACAACCCTTGGTCCCCGACGGCAAGAGCTCGTCCCCGGTGCGCCAAAAGGTCATTGGATACTATGAAGCATGGTAAGCAAAACATATACATTCCTTGTACACCTCCGAACACGCCTTGACCAATCCGTGTGTCTCTCTAGGAGTGCCCGACGCAAATGCCACAGCTTCAACCCATCATCGATCCCGGTATCCGGTCTAACACATCTGAATTTCGCATTTGCCTCCATTGACCCCGCAACGTACGAAATAGTACCCATGGACGATGCGACCCCCCGCGGTCTCTTCCAGGAGGTTACGGCCCTGAAGGATGCCTCACTTAGCGGTGCAGGACTGGAGGTCTTCATTGCCCTGGGCGGGTGGACATTCTCCAACGATGGAACCGACACCCAACCGCTCTTCGGGGAGATCTCTGCGGATGCGGGTAAACGGCAGCAGTTTGCGGATCATCTTGTCGACTTTATGATTAAATATGGGTTTGACGGTGTGGATATTGACTGGTTAGTGCTGTGTATTTCAACAGTTGAATGGATCTAACAGCCTACTAGGGAGTATCCGGGTGCCCCTGATCGAGGGGGCAAGAAAAGAGACGTGAAAAACTTTGTGCTCTTGATGAAGACGCTCAGGGAAACGTTTGATGCCAACCCTGGTGGAGGCTTTGGGCTGACATTTACCATTCCGTCGAGCTACTGGTCGGTTCTTCAGATATCCCAGACCCTGTTTTGAGCTACTGACAGCGAGAATAATGATAGGTATCTTCAACACTTTGATGTTCCGGGGTTGCTAGAGTATGCGGACTGGACGAACCTCATGTCGTATGATTTGCATGGTGCGTTGAAGATAATTATTAGATATGGAGGGCCAAGCCTCAGCTGATCTTGGAACAGGTGTATGGGACGCCAATAACGAAATCGGGAATGTGATACACGGCCACACCAATCTGACCGAGATCAATCTGGCGACGGATCTTCTCTGGCGTAACAACGTCCCACCGGGTAAAGTGGTCCTTGGGACCGGATTCTACGGTCGTTCGTTTGAGTTGTCAGATTCAGGATGTACCAAGCCGGGATGTACCTTCTCTGGCCCCGCAAAGGCGGGAGAATGCACGGGTGAGGGAGGGATCCTGGGTTTCTTTGGTACGTAGCTCTCTATCTTTATTTTTTGGCTCCCTGAACCCCTGGCTGGCTAACACTACGTCCACAGAGATCCAAGATATCCTGGGTGCGGACGACTCCATTCAAAAGATTCACGATGAGGAAGCAGCGGTGAATTACTTTGCGTTTGACAATAACCAGTGGGTGTCGTATGATGACAAGAAGACCTTTCAGCAAAAGGTCGACTGGGCCAATAACCTGGGGTAAGTCAGTCAGATTTACGTGTCCACTGAGACACATCTATACTGACAGACATACTTTCTGTGGCAGACTCGGCGGCCTCATGACATGGGCTGTTGATATGGATGACAGCCGGTTCACGGCGCTCTCCGGCCTCCTAGGAAAGGACGTCGGGTCCTCCCTAGACATCGGAAACTATGGCAACCTCGGGGTGGTAATCGACAACTGGGCCTCGCAGAATGGACAAGCCTGCCAGGCCTACAGCTGCGGGGAGTCATGTCCGTCCGATATGACCGAGATTGGGAGAGCGCGAGACTCTTGCGGCGACGGTTTACATCGCAAAATCTGCTGTCCGCCCGACAAGGCTCCGTCTCGGTGCTCCTGGAGGGGAGCGGAGGGGTCTTATTTCTGCAACAGCGAGTGCCAACGGGGCGAGTCGCAGGTGTTCGAGAGTAAATACGGGGCGAAGGTGTGTCTCACTGGGACGGAGAAATTCTGCTGTACATCCCCGGATTACGAGAATCTAGTTGGATCGTGTCAGCCCGGGGAGTGCGGCGCGAGCGAGTGTCCGTCAGGCAAGGTGAAGATAAACACCCTCTCTGACGGCAGTTGCCCGAGGGGCAGCCGGAGACGTCCTATCTGCTGCGATGACACCGGCAGGCTCAGTAGATGCGCGTGGACCCTCTGTCCGCGAAACGAGTGTCTCTTGTAAGTCTTCCACCTGTGAGTGTCCCTGGATGCTGGTGATTATTAACGTAGGAAACCATCTGCCGTATAGTGACCAGGTTCTGGTGATGAGGGCCAAATATCAAGACAGTCTTTTGTGTCAGGGCTACCCGGAAACCTCCCTTTGCTGTGATGTCAAAAACGACGACTTTTCTTTCCTGCCAGTGGACCCGGAACTTGTGTTTCCTGAGGTACCCCCGTCGGACTACGTGTACAACCCGGCGGAGAAAGTGGAACTTTACTCAACGCTCCTCGAGAAAGAGCTTACTGGTGACAAGGAGAGCGGCTGGGAATCTCCGGCGACGTTCGGGCTCATCATGCTAGCCGGCCCCCCTAGCGCGGTGACAAGTTTCGATAAGCGGGAAGGGTCTCATATGAGATTTCTCTCCTGTGACGGTGTCCGCGGGACCGAGGAGCAGAGTACGCGCGTGGTCTGCATGCTTGACGGTGAGGAGAGCAACTGTGATAACATTCTGCTGGACGGAGTCGATGGAACTATCGTCAAGATGCCTGAGAGCTGCGGGCCTGGGCAGTATGTCGTCGCTCGGTCATTGGAGGTGGCTCAAAACCAATCCCTTCCGAGCCATATCACCCAACACGAAAAGAGAGAGTCGACGCGGCCGATCATGGACCTGACCTTTGACTATAACTTCGCCGACATCAAGCGGGCGGAGGAGCCGATCTACATCCGGGTCGATTACTCCAATGTGGACGGTTACTGGGAGTCGATCGTCGAGGACCCTGGGGTGAACAGCAAACGGTCATCGACCGGGTGGATTGAGCCACGGTTCTTTAGTTCCAATGAAGACGACTGGAAAGCGAGTAAGATTTACCATACTTGGCACTGTTTTATCTCCTTTTGTGAATTGCTGGCCTCTCATACTGACCATTCTCAGAGTTCGCGGAGTTAACCGCCGACCCTGACGGGCTGGCCGATACCTACTCCACGGACTTTTCCAACCTGGTCGACGAAACCCTTTATGCCGATGACGAGGATTGCGGTACAGATGATGATCAATTCTTGCAGCTCAGGGTGTCAGGGACCGCCTTGGCGCGTGCCAAATGGGGGTTCTCTTTGATAGGGACTCTGCAGCCCTTCAACATCGATCAAGCATATAGCTTCATTGGCGGCGGCTTTGCACTAGGTCTAGAGGTCTCGGGCACAGCATATACAGGTCTTAGTAGCCCGCAGATCGTGAAGGACCTCTGGTCAAGCCCGATCACGGCATCCGAGTTCGTCCAGCCGGGTTTACTCTCATTCACGCCAAAGTTCCAGGTAGAGGTGGCCATGACGGCAGACGATGTGGGAATGGTTGGGTAAGACCCCTTGGCCCTGATGGGATTGTATTGAAATGAAACTAACGGCTAATGTAAGGGACTTTACGGCAAATCTCTACGCCAGCACCGACGGCTACCTCTGGACGCATTATCCGCAGACAGTGGGAGGGGTCCGTGGCAACGTACTCGGCTTCAGCGACGGGGCCGGCGGGGCCAGCGGGTTCGACGGCAACCTGAAGATAACAGAGGGCTCACTCAGTCTGACATTTCAGCCCAAGTTGGGTCTGGACATTGTCATCGACCGGGGCACTAGCAAGGAAACCAACGAGGCCCGCGACCTGATCGACGCCACGGACTCGTTGGTTTCGTATGAAATGGGTCTCTCGGCCGTCTTAGGGCTTGGGGCGAACGCGTACGACGTCACTATGGAACTCAGTGAAGGACTATCAGAGCTGCTAGACCATGGTCTAGAGAGCATCGGGGATTTCGGCATGTACAATGACTCGCAGTACACAATCGGGGAGCCTGCTGGGCGGCTGCGCATCGGAAGCGCCGCCAGTGATATCGACGCGCCTTCCAAGCCCCGGTTCCCTGGGTTCCCGATCTTCGGAGCATACGATCTACAGGAATGTTTCGGTGGCCTGGATGAGGACTCTGCTGCCTCGAAGACGGTCGTCTGTTCCCGCATCCCCGCAAATGCCTCTCTCATACCTCCGGACGACGAGCCATCCATTCCAGGCCATGAGCTGCTCGGCGACCCAGCAGGCCGTATTCGTCTCCCGGGCCTCGAGGATCGCAGCCAGCTGGAGCCACGCGGCAACCCCCGCACGTTTTGGGTGCTGGATTCGAATGGAAATCGTCTCTGGAACATCAGGTCCCTAGCATATCCATCCATTGGCCGGCTACCCTTTACGCCCGGCGACCCGCTAATGGACATCAGCGACCCGGACGACTGCACCGACACAGGCGTGACAGAAGACGGCGACCCAAACGAGTCCTACGTGACCGAACACATCTTCGAACTCCAGTCCGTCTCTGAGTTCCTCAGCTTCGCCATCCACGGCCGCCGACCGGACGGAACCACCACGTCCCTGGACTCGATCAGCTCTAACATCCTCGTGAGAATCCGTCAAGACTACCGACAATGGGCCGGTCCCAACGCCCCCGCCGGCAACCCCATCAACGACATCTTCAACGCAATCGGCAGCGACGACAACACCAAACCCTTGATCGCCTGCGAGGCGCAATTGAATTCCATCAAGGCCCGGGTCTGGGCAGGAATCTCCCCCATCTCCGATACAAACTGGCGACAGCGCAATCTCGATGGTCCCCAAAATCTGGATTTTGCTCTCTCGTGGCTTCGCGAAGCCGGTAATGTCTTTGCCTATCTGGAGGCTGGGCCCGTGCAGGATCGGCTGCAGGAAACGGTGCGGAATATCCGCGCAAACCTCCAACTATTCGAGGACACATATAACAATAACACCTCAAGGCAGATCCGGCTCGTTGCGCTGTGGGATGAGTGGGTAGTCGCGTATTTTGAGAATATGCGCAATCGTGCCGGGGTCTGGGCCAGGGGACGTCTCAGTCGGCTGCTGAGCCATTGGCAGCACCAGGAGGGGGTTGCG
The DNA here is from genome assembly GCA_027569045.1 of Aspergillus biplanus. Classification (NCBI taxonomy): domain Eukaryota; kingdom Fungi; phylum Ascomycota; class Eurotiomycetes; order Eurotiales; family Aspergillaceae; genus Aspergillus; species Aspergillus biplanus. Next base: position 342,085 of record JAPDEJ010000043.1, read on the forward strand.
GACCGGAGACAACAGCAGAATCCTAGCACGGCTAATCAGGCAATTCTTGATGCGGTCCGGGCGAATGTGCGTACTATTCGGACTCTAACACGGAATCTGGATTTGCAGATTGATGAGACGGAGTTCTGGGACTTTTTGCTCTAGGTAGAGTGAACTGCAGGTCTCGGAATTTATATGTCATTCATATCGAACTAAGTTGAGCTCTAAGAAATAATAGTAGAGTTATCTAGAATCTCCATGTTGTCTTGTTAGTTTAAGAGCACCGTTGATTTCAGTAGGTTAGCTAGCTATCTTACCAGGCTTCTTAAATGTTGCTTATTCCAACCAAAGCCTCGGCGATCCTTGCTGCTACGTTCTTCAGATAGGACTTTAATCAAACTTGCCAGTGGAGAGCTTGCTGTCTCCAGAGTCGATTTTAGCATTTCCATGGATAAATCCTCCAATACAATAATATTCCGTCGTGAAACGGAACCAGATTTACACCGACTCAATGGGATACTGCCGACCGATAACATGCCTTTACGTAACCCGGTATTGTCCTGTGTAGTTGCCTGAGGTAATGATATACAATCTAGTATAGCTAGAAACGGACGCAGTACAATGTCTTTCTCCGTCCCGCAGCTGACATTAAGTATCCAACTCGATCTTGAGCACACTGCGAGTTGAATCCGCTGTTCGACTGCCTTCTGGATAGTAGAACTCGGTCAGGGTAATTTCCGCCTTATCTTTCTTCGCTGCGACCACCCCGGTAAAGGTAACAGTGTGGCTCTCCCCGGGGTTGAAGATGATGTCCTTGGGAGGCTGGCCCTGTACCGCCTGAGGCCCTTTGATGAAGCTGCATGGGTAAACACTCTTGGCCAGTCCAGGATCTTTCTCCGCGGATAGGACCTTTTCTGGCAGCAGGGTCACCGCGGCAACCTTGACGAACGGCTTCAAGGCGTCGGCGGTCATCGGGGTCTGCGTGTCGTTGAGCAGAAGCTTGGTGCCCATGAAGACGCTCGGGGACTCCCCTCCAGCAAACATGAAATGGATCTTCTGCAGGGCGACGGCTTCGGACCCACCGTTCCACATCTTAACGGTCAGAGTAGGGAACCCAGCCGAGGTAATGAGCGGCGGATCCACAGAGTATTTGAGTCTGGGAGGGTCAGGCAAAGAGAATTGGCTGATCAGCGGCCGGCCGGAGTTGGTGATTAAATTTTCCGCCTCGGTCGGCTCCTGGCCTTTGACGGCTCCGTAGATAATGTGTCTCTAGGCAACCATTTGTGACATGATTAGTAATGATTATAGTAGCTACCAAATCCAAACTATGTGCATGGCTGGCCTGGATCCTAGGGATGGGAAGCCTGTGATGGGTACTATGGTTGTGTTTTGTCCAGCTCATGGAGGCTACCCAAAAATTTATAGTGGCTCTAGACCCTGCACCGCATTGGTCAGGACCATAGAAATATTTTAAGGAGGGGGAAACTAAATCCACTATTAGTTCTCGCTATGAATAATGTTCACTACAATCACTCTGATGTTCATTATGTACGTTAGGTTGCGCTAAACCAAGGAGTGCCCTTCAGATCAATGACGCATTTAGCTTAGCTGGAGCTGCTGTCACTGAAACAGAGCATTCGTCTGGTGCAGAGGAAACTAGACCAACCACTAGTAATGGAGTGGTTTGAGGTTCTAGCTACAAGCCAAACAAACTATTGTATTTAGGTTCATTAACATTGCCCATGCGCTAAGCTTTGTAGCTTTGGCAATCCTCTTGTCTGTCCGCGGCAACAGATCCCAAACCGTATAATTTAAGGTTTAAGCACTTTAGGTAGCTGCAAGTTTAGGTAGGCAGGATCTTGGTTGTGTCCACCTTCGAGTGTGGGACAACCAATGATCTGCTGGCGCTTGATGATCACGTCATTGCCAATCACACTTCAAAGTTAGTTGGAGTTAGTGATCTTTCCAATTTCTCTACCTTGGATCCCTTAAATTATTTTCAACCCACTTCACTAAAGATATCTTACTGTTCGACTGTTAGTATGTTTCTTGACTATCTCTTGATTCTGTTGGTTCATTCTTCACTCTTCGTATATTTTCAATTTGTCGAGCGCGGAGTTTGCAGCCTCGTCAAGTCCACAGGCCAGGGAGCCAGTTTTGATAGTAATCATCCGATACCAAAAGGTAGGGTAGGCTATGACCTAGAACTATCTACCACTAATTAACAAAATAACCATTGGTTTATCTACCATGGATTTGCTGGATCTGACTTTTATAAACTCAAACTTTCACAGACATCGGCAAATTGATCCTCAAATCACCTCTGGTTTTGTCTCCTAAGGCTGGGGTAAAATACCTACTGCTTACTAGTCCTTACAGTTGTACTAATGATATATAGGTAAAATATATAATAATATATCCGATAATTACACAAATGCTTTTCTAGCTATGATTATTACATACGGGTCTGGACCCTAATAGACCTACCTAAGACAAGTAGTTGTGACTTCATGCATTATATTTACAACTATGATCAGGACATATGTCGTACTGGATGCCCATGTTATAACTACTGAACCATGGGCTTCTCTTATTCTTCATGTTCCTCGCACTCCAAATGTAGAGTATAATTTGAAGCTGTCGTTGGCGTCTATCCTGACCTTCAAAAATCTCAAACTTTTCATGCTGGAAAAATCACCCATCTTTACATTCTCTGATATGCTCTAAAGATTTATTATATTTTTAACAATGGTACCATTTCTGATCTACCTCCTTACCTTTATTGGTATGTCGTCTGCCTTACCTTACAACAAAGCATAAATCCGCTCAACGGACTAAGACATAATATTATATCTAGTTTCCCCTACCCTTGCAGAACCGCAAGGCGGTACCGGTAGTATCATAAACCTCGCTAAATGTACTCGCTGGTGTAACCAAAATTATCCAAGCCCAGCGATTACATGCGTTGCTCCTGCCTTAAGCGCCAAGGGCCCATGCTATGTCTGTGGGCCTCTAAAAACAAACCCAAATCAGCAGCTATGTAGTGGAAAATGTGTCGATACATCAAGCAACGTTAATAACTGCGGGACATGCGGAAATCTGGTAAGCAGCAAAAAAGACCGCCCCTATAATTATGTGGCTGTGAATATATGCCTTATTCTATAAAATAGTGCCCCTCTGGAACCACGTGCCTTAACGGTGTTTGTACCTGTCAAGGCAAAACATGTGGATCCTATGAAAGATGTTTCAACAATCAACAGTGCTCATGTGTAACAACCACAGATACAACTGGCTTTTGCGCTAGCAACATATATTGCAGCAAAGCAACTGATTGTACCAGTAATGCTGACTGTACTGGTGGAGCAGTCTGCAGCACTGGTACCTGTTGTTCAAACAGAAAAATTTGTGTACAACCATGTGGCCAGTCACCAGTTCAGACGTCAGGCCTAACTCAAACCAACCGAGATTGTGAGGGACAGGTTATTGGTCCTGTACTTCCTACAACGTTTGGTAATACTGGGCTTTCTAGATTTGGCAACATGCTTGATCTTTCAGTGTCACTTGAGGGCGCAACTCCTAATACAGTCTATACTATACGGTTAGTCCAAGTTGCGAGCGGAGGGGCTTTAGACTGCACTGATATTGATGGGGGTTTGACGACTGGCTCCGACGGCAGGGCAGCGACGCTCTTAGAAGAGAATGTGGCGTCAGGTGCTATATCAGCATGGGTTGCTATCAACCAGCAGGCCAATCCTAACAATTTTTATACCTCGTCGCTCATGGATATTACCACGGCAATTTTTTCTTGACGATTCTGCAACCACTTTAACTAACTTTATGGTAATAGTTGAGGGTTTGGCAAGTCGGGTAAAAGAGAAATATGGGCTTATTTGATATCCGTTTCCTTTTTTCATTATACTTACTTCTTATTATCTTTAAAAGGTGTTCCTTAACTTGAGAATTGTTATTCATGATTATTCAACAGGTTCAATGTGTATACCTTTCCCCAGGACTAGTCTAGGTTACTTCCTGTCCTGGGCTGTTTCTTATCTTTCTATCTTAACCGAGAAGGCCCAGGAATTAATAACGTAATCGGACACCGAACCGCCGGTGACACCGAACCGCCACGTGTCACCGCTTCAAGCATTATAATATTTTGAAGTCTCCAAACTCCATTTTTTATTTAAAAATCTTATTAAAATAAGTATTTTAAAGGATGATCGCATGAAATTAGCTATTAAGGCTTATAATAAAGGCCCTTTTTCCTCCAAAACTGCCTGTGCTAAGGCATATAATATATCTTAAAAGATCTTTTTTAATTAACTCCATGGAGTGCCTGCCCGAAAAGATATTACTGCAAGTAATTAAAAATTATTATTAATTAAAGAGGAGACACTTAAAAAATAAATTCTTAATATAATAAAGCATGGCCTGCCTTTATAGCTATCTAGAGTTTAATATCTAGCTAAAATTTTTCTATCTTCTTGTCTTAAAAATACTAATATAAATACTGCTTTTATCAGTGAGAGATGGGTTCACTAATTTATTAATTATTATTTAAATATTTAATCTAAATATAATCAAAAATATAACTATTAACAGGTAAAATGTGAAGATCTAGAGATTATATAAAAGTAATTTAATCTTGTATAAAATATTATATAAAAGTATGATATTTTAGAACAAGATATCTATAATATAAATAAGACTAGCTTTTAAATAAAAATTATATTAATTATTAAAGTTATCTATAACTTGGAGACTTGAAATCCTAATATAAAGTCTATATAATCTAAAAATTAAAAATAGATTACTGTTATTATTATAATAAATAAATCTAGATAAGTTCTATCTCTACAGATTATTTTTACTAGAAAAAAATATTAATCTTAATAGTATTCAGGCCTATTATAAGACTATTAACTTAGTCTTAGTAATAATAAATAAACTAATAATAAGCTAAGTCTAGAATAGCTTACAAAGATATTTAATTTATTTATTATCTCTTATACAGTTAGCTGATATTAATTTTTAATTTTTAATAATTATAATAGCCATGCTACCGCTGAGTTTAATTAATATTATATAAAAAAAAATATAATTTCTTTATACATATCTTTTTATTTTTTTTATTTATTTTAATGTCTTAATATAACTTGCTTTTAACTATTAAAGTACTTTTATAATTAACATGTTTCTAAAATAATATATAATAATATATAAATAATTAATAAAGTGGATTTTCTCTCTATTTATATAAAAGTTCATTATCAAGTAATATTTTTAAGTAATATTATTAGTAGATTTCAAGCTATAGGTCTTATTTTTATAATATAAAAGCAGTTATATTAAAGCTTAAAATTAAGCTTAAAATATTTACTTTATCTTCTTTATTTAATAATAATTAGTTATTTTATTTAAAAAATACGCCTTTTACTCTTTATTATTTAAATAAATAAAAGAATTAACTTTCTATACTTTAAGACTCCTTAATTTTACTTAAAAAGATTATTAAAGGTACAGAGATTGCAATATAAAATACAGTTTTATTATAAAATAAGCTATACTAATATTAAGCTACTAATTATTACTAGAAAAAGAAAAAAGAGATATCTTAATATTTTATTTAAAATAAAGGAAGTTTAACTGTTTACAAAGCTATATAAAAAATTACAGAAAGAACTGGCCCAGTAAAGATACCAGCGGAGAGATCTAGGTAGCAGAGGCCCCAGTAATATAGTAACTATAGCCAGAAAGATTATAATTAATTAAAATATTTTAATATAGGCTAATCATTATTATTTATTTATATATATTTATTTTATATAGTATTAAATATTTTATATAATTAATTTTAGGCAATCGATTAATTCTAGTGATGCTGAGCGGCGGTTTGGTGTCACCGGCGGTTCGGTGTCCGATTACGTTAGTGCGGTTTGTTTCTTTTTATGTTTGATGATGGAAGAAGATCTCACTGAAACCTACCAGATTGGACAAGGTATTTAGGTAATCTCGAGTAGATGAATTTTCTTAGCCGAGACACACTTTTCCCAGGCAGACCCTGCGTCGGTTGGAGATCAGGGCGAACGATGTGTACGTGGAGTACCTGAGTAAGGGGCAATTGCGAGGCAAATATCGTTCTTCTCCAAATGGGTAATCAGTCCCTAGTAGAAGAAGCACAGCCGACAGCTCCAAATCCTTGTCTGGTTTTCTGTACCGGGACCCAGCGTGGACATCGAGCCATCGCCCTGGAGAGAATATCGAACCAAGCATCAAGGGAACAGAAATCTATTTTGGGCCTCATTGCCGTCTTAGGCCTCCCAGATATTTGTCCATTCGCAGCGAGGTATTGTTTGAGGATCATATCTACTCGTGTTTTGTGTCAGTTGAATATTTCCTCTCAAGTTAGTTTTCCTGTAACTTTATGTATCAATCACATACGCTTGTCCTAGGAATGAATGTTCATGATATTGATGGATACCGTTGAGAAAGAGTGCTAGGAAGCGTGGAGTGGTGGATCTATAATATTTGCACTCTTATTCTGCCTGAACGATGGGTGATCGCGATATATGCCGATTCAAAAATGCGAAAAGGATATGTGAAGCCACTAAAGTGTACTGGCGAAGAAACTGATTCTCTGCTACTGTGCTGGGAGTGCTTGGTCCGATCATCATCGGTGGGTATATTGCATGAAGAGAGAAAACCCAACATCAGCACAAGTAAGTATAATATAATACAGTTATGTTTCAAGGCATCCATCTTAGCGTGCCTATCCTATGGCCATCCGGTGAAGGTAATTCACTAATTGGCATTCCCTTGGTATCACCTGGAAGCTCCTGGGGTGGCCTGTTTGGAAATTTCTCCGGCACGGCCTCGGACGGCGAGGTCATTTGGGAATCTTTTTGCCTCTTCCGACGACGCAACCATATGAATCCAATTATCGCTCCGACGAGGAGGCCCCCGATGCCCGCGCCAACACCCACACCGGCGGTCACGCCTGTTGAGAGCCCTGAGGACGGGGGGGGTGCTATATCTAGCACGTCTGATGGTATGCGGGATGATGTAGCCAGGTTGGATGGTTGTCCGGTATCCGACGCCGACATGGGTCCTGTCGGGGATGCGGCGGCGGTCGGGGTTTCCGTGCTGTCGGCACCGGACACAGCAAACAAGTTGAGGTGAGGAAGTTCGACAATGTCCCCCGCCGCGGCCTCGGGTCGGGTCTGGCAGGCGGAATTCATTGTGTCCAGGACTAGGGAATCCGCGATGTTAGCATATTTACCTTCTGTGAAAGGAAAATTTGTGAATGAAGTTGCTTACAATTCGCCATTACCTCGGTCCTCTCCTTCCGCATGCAGGTGGCACAATCCTGGAGCTAAGCGCCGGGGTCCAGAGGGGGGCACTGGTGAGGAGGGTCGAATGAAGCATTTTAGCCGCATTGCGGGGATGTTGCGATTCCGGATCACCTAGTTTTGCTGCAAACTCTCAATTCAATCGAAATATGGCAAGGTTATTGGCAATATGGCGTTGCAAGGGACAAATGAAAAGAAAAGGACATTTAGAGAGGAAAAGGGGGGGAACAAATTGGCCAAACGCTCATGGCGGGATGGTCCGATGGACGCGGCGCGAGGAACCCAGGGCCAAATCAAGCGAGGAGCTACAAATTAACCGTTGGCTTGGGGCATGTTGTTACGACACTCCAGTTGCCTGAGGTGTCTAACTCTGTAGTCTCACTGTAAGCTGCCTAGGTTGATTGACTTCTTACCTGGTCTTAACACTTAATCCCAGATTCTGGTACATGTAATATAACTTATAGCTTGACCAAGAGCTATCTTTATCATGTATAGTAAAGCTGTTACTTAAGTGTAGTAGTTAAGATTATGTTTAAGTTAAATTATAGCTAAGACCAGATCCTATATCTAAGATAGGACTTAGAGATAGTAGTTAATACTTAAATAAATAACTTAGATTAAACGCGAAGAACTAAAAGATAAACTAGATATATATACAAGAATAAACATTCTTATATTCTTTACATAGCTGCTGAGTAGCCTGAGTAGGTAAGTAGCTAGCTACTTATTAAGTAGGCTAGCTATTTGCAAAGTAGCTTAGCTATTTATAGTCTTGTGTTATGACACTCTAGTTGCCTGAGGTGTCTAACTCTGTAATCTCACTGTAAGCTGCCTAGGTTGATTGACTTCTTACCTGGTCTTAACATGTAATCCCAGATCCTGGTATATATAATATAACTTATAGCTTAATTAAGAGCCATCTTTATTATATATAATAAAGCTATTACTTAAGTATAATAGTTAAGAATATGTTTAGATTATATTATAATTAAGACCAAATTCTATATTCAAGATAGGCCTTAGAGATAATAGTTAATATTTAAATAAATAACTTAGATTAAACATGAAGAACTAAAAGGTAAACTAGATATATATACAAGAATAAATATCTTTATATTCTTTATATAACTACTAAGTAGCCTGAGTAGATAAATAGCTAGCTACTTGTTAAGTAGGTTAGTTATTTATAAAATAGCTTAGCTATTTATAGTCTTGGCTGGCTATTTATTATATAACACGGCTGGTGATGACTGACTGCTAGTCATTAGTTTAATTAGTCTGAGAATGGTTGGCTATTGAGTACATCCACATTAATAAACTATGCTGCATAAGATTAGGTTGTTAGATCATAACACCTTATGCAGCATAGTTTATTAATACAGATGCACTTGACAGCTAACTATGCTTAGATTAATTAAACTAATAACTAGTAGTCAGTTATTATTAATTATATTATATAATAAATAGCTAGCCAAGACTATAAATAGCTAAGTTACTTTATAAATAACTAATTTATTTAATAAATAGCTAGCTACTTACCTACTTAGACTACTTAGTAACTATATAAAAAATATAAGAATATTTATTTATATATATATATCTAGTTTATCTTTTAGTTTTTTATATTTAATTTAAGTTATTTATTTAAGTATTAACTACTATTTCTAAGTTCTATCTTAAATATAAAATCTGGCCTTAATTATAGTTTAACTTAAATATAATTTTAATTACTATACTTAAGTAATAGCTTTACTATATATAATAAAAATAGCTCTTAGTCAAGCTATAAATTATATTATATATACCAGGATCTGGGATTACATGTTAAGGCCAGGTAAAAAATCAATCAACCTAGGCAGCTTACAGTGAGACTACAGAGTTAGACGCCTCAGGCAACTGGAGTGTCGTAACATTCAGCCTTGCTGATTGGTTGTAGAATGGTTGGCTATCCAGTGCGTGTGAAAGAGTTCTTGGCGTCGGGTCTAACCCAAACTGGTTAGATTGTCATGTTATAACACTTATTCTTATTATCTTAAATCTATTACTAAGCTAATACTAGATATTTTTATACAAGGTTATTTAGAAGCCTTATTTTAATATATTTTAAATTTTCTAAATAAATATATTTATTATAACAAGAGAAACCCTCTACTTTAATATAAAAATAACTAGATTTTTTATATTAAACACATGGAATAATTATTATAAAATCTTTATTATAAACTTGCTGTGCAAGAATATTTTTTTAAATACTAAATTTAAAAAATATTATAATTAGTATATTACTACAGAAATAATAAAAAGAGCTAATTATCTTTCTATAATTATAAAAAATAGCGGGATACTTATCTTCTTTAAGAATAAAAAATATTAAAAAGAAGAATTATTAAAGAACTAAATAATTATTAGTTAAGAAATTTACTATACTATAGCTAGCACTGTTATATTTATAAAAATATAATATTTTACTATTATAGTAAGTATAATAAAGTAATAAAGATAATATAATAACTTGTATAGTAAATATAATAAACTATATATATATAAACCTAGTTATTATTACATGTAAGAATAGCTTATTATATTAAATCTTTAGTAACTAATATAATCTATTTTTTAGATTATTTAGTTACTAGTATATTTTATATTACTCTCTTTATTATTAACAGAATATCCTTAAGATCTTTGATCCTCTTAGACCCTTAAGATGGATTAGCGGGCCTTATCTGACATATTTATATATACAGCCTATATGGTCATTCCCTTGCCTATAGCTTTATATATTATAATATTAAAATTAAAGTTATTATCATGCTACTTTTTTATCTTATAGCCTAGAAGATCTAGATTAAATTTATTAATAATATTAATTAACTCTATATTAAAAATATAGTCCCTAGTCTAGATATAGAATCCAGGCTTTATAATTAAGTTATTAAAACTACTAGTAAACTAATATATTAGGCTAGTATATTTAGAGTTTATTATATTAAAGCTCTGGATATAGCTTGTAATATTAATAATTACTTTATTTATTAAAACTCTAGCTTTAGTAATTATGGCAAGGGCCCCCTTAGTCTTAGTTTTATTAATATATAAGTAACGGTAGTTTTTATATTCTAGGCTAGTAAATTTATTATTATAATTTATTATTATAATTTATTATCTTTATTAATTTTACTATTATATATACAAGGAAACCATTACCCAAGAAGAGAAAAGATAAAAAAAAAAAAAAAAAGAAAAAGAAAAAAAAAAAAGAAAAAGATCCACCCTACTGCCCATGAAGATTATAAATTATTAAGATAGAATAATCAAGTAACTTAGCCATATTCTTCATGGAAAATAGCTTTAGGTACCAGTATAAGGCCAGAAGGGCAATAAACAGGGACTTCTTACTGGGAAGCCTGGCTTGGATAATTTTAAGAAACTTTAGGTAATCCAAGAATTTACTACTACCTCCAGGCATCCTGGGGATGTCTGTTGCGCCTGTGTACTCCCAGTCAAAGTCCAGACCATCGAGCCCATGCTCATCCACAAAGGCCACCACCGTGTTGGCAAAGGCATCGCGGTGCTCTGGTTTAACCACGTCTTTATAGCGTTGGAAGGTCTCAGCCTCGGTGGAATCGTCCCAGCCCCCAAAGGAGAGAATCTTCTTCCAATCGACGTCCATGTCCATGAAGCTGTTGAACTGCTCCTGGATGCCGTCGTCGAAGGAGATCTGATAGTCCTCGCTCAGGCCGGCGAACGCGAAGTGGATGTGCGTGATCAGATCACCGACGATGGGAGCCTTGATCGAGAGGATCTCCGTCACGTCCATATTCAGACACCCCCGGTCGACGTTGAAGGCTTCAAAGTACTTGACCCGTTTGAAGTCCGTCACTTCCTCGTCATTATTCACGATGTCCGTACCGTAGTTGGAAATGCACCCGGCCTTGCCCTTCTCCATCGCCCCTGGCGCCCCCGTGTTGGCTGGAGCCTCCGTGCAGAACTCATCGGTGATCCCACAAAAGCCCCAGCCGGAGCAGCACGCCTTCAAGGGACAGGGGTTGAGCTTGGCCAGGTCAAATCCATCAAAAGAGCCCTCCGGCTTCTTGGTTCCGGGTCTCTGGGGCCCACAGGCTAGACCCTCGAGAATGGCTGGCATGGGGGTGTTGCCCTCGCCCAGGCAGATCTTTTGTCCGATCTGGAGCTGGCCGCACCCTGCCCATCCCCAGGTTGCTTTGTTGTAGTCGTCCAGGACGCCTTTGTCAATGCCGTAACTCTTCGCGATATCGAAACAGTTGTCGTTTGCGGCGACCTCGTGGATGGCGCAGGTTCCGTCCTCCTGGGGTTCCGGGGACCGGCGTACCACGGCACCCGAGGAGCAACAGACCCGTTGGCCGGGGACGAGTGAGGCGCAGAGGCCCCCCCGGGGGTTATACTGCGCCAGGGCCTCGGCGCTGATCCCGCAGCGGTCAGCCAGGGAGCCGCAGCTGTCACCGGTACTTACTTGGATGGCGTCACATTCGGCGCGTTCGGCCATCTTTTGCTCGAGCTGGGCTGTACGGCCGCGGCGGCCCATCACAGCACCAACGGTCGAGTTATTACCGGTACTGAGAATACCGACATCTAGTGATATAGCCGAAGAGGAGGACGGGTCAAGGCTCAGGCAGGAACCGCGGGACCAGCTCTGGAGCGCCTTCTGAGCATCAACCAGCTGGTCCACTGGTCGGACTGACGGTTTTGGGGGTGGGCCAGCTCGATATTGACGGCGCTTATACTCCTAGTAGAGGCTAACTAGATGTTACCGAGGATGAGGGCTTCCTGGGGTGAGCTATCTGATATGTTAGATCTTTTCTTCCATTACTTTGATTTTGGGATATCAAACCACGCATGTCTTATACTTGACCTTGAATTAGAAAAAGCCAGCTATATATAGGAGTCTTCTGAGCGCATTGCTCATGAGACAACTGGCTTAGAAGGTATACCTCTCGATGAGCTGTTTCACATGATGTATCACAACTTGAGAGAGAAAATGTGTGAAGTGGATCCTGTTAGGATGAGTGATTGTTATATTTATTAACATCACTATCTTTTACAGAGGCGAGATGCTTCATATATATCTTTCAAGGTGAGTGGGGAGGGTAAAAGGGAGGGTGGATGCGGTACTCACCCCGATATCGCACGACTCGGTGATCAGGGTGAGCTAGCCAAGGTGCCATTCATCCTTCACACTGCAACTAATTTCACTAATCCCATGTAATACCAAGTATATGCTGTTGATTGGCTAGTAGATTAAATCATTATAATTAGACAAGAAGCTGAGGACTTGATTCTCCTCGCCGTTCTAGGACTTCTATAGCATCATTATGTAAACTGATAAGCCACGCCTCCTTGGTCAAGGTTTCATAGGGATCACATGAAGTTTTTAGGAGCCTCAAGAACTCGGCTGGTCCTAGTATTATTCCGCCGCAAATATTCTTATGATGAATCTTTATAGCATATCAATATCTTCTTAATTGCTTTAAATAAGATGATTCAACAGACTAGATCAGATATTAGCGATATTAGCAAAGCAAATCTGATTAGAAATAGGTTAACTACATTCCGTGGTGCTTTAACTTCAAGATACAAATAGTTTGACCTATTATATTCTATTACCTCCCTGAATCAGCTGGAGACTAAAGGCAAGTAATATTTCTAATATATTCAACTCTTCTAATAGTGATTAGTCCTCATGGATTTATCTCTAGACCTTGTTACAGCTTTACTATCCCTTCCTGCTTCCTATATCTTGCGCTCCGTTTAGAGGCAAAACCCTCCCTGAGGACCTTTCACAACTAAACTCAACCATTGATTCCAGCGAGTCTAATGTTAAAAAGTTCATTCCTATATTTGCTACAGTATTTGGCAATGAACCCAACAAATGCCTTTTGATATTCACAAAGATGGTCTTCGATTTGTTTCCGCCATGGTCGGATTTCTGCAAATGAATGATGAAGAATTTCCTACATAGCATCATCAACCGCCCCAATATCGAGCCGAAGCCAGCAAACTCTGGGAATATCTTCGAGCTGACTCAATATCCGATTGGGATGGTCATGTGCAGATTTACGTGCCGTCCCTAGACTGCATCGCGAACGCGCTCAACGATCCTTGCTACAAAGATGTTGTGGTTGCCGACGAGGATAAATTCATTTTGGCCAAGTTGTGTATGAGAAGTGCAGGATACGAAGAGTGTTTCATTATGAACAATCAAGTGGTGGAAACCCCGCCTTTGATAGGGCGCGCTAGTCTGTAGAAATACATAATATTTCTCACTAGATAATATGACCTATATCGAGTGGTGTGTAGAATTCAGGACTACTAAGGGAGAAGAAGCGTCGACTTCCCATTTACATGGCCATTATAGGATCTATGGAGCCTAGTGTATGTTTGCGAATTTCTCCTTATTTATATTGGTCTCGATTCCTTCGGGCTGATCGTGGTCTCTGAACAGAATCTGGCTCCACGCTTTGCGTTCTCCGATTTTGGAGGAAGTGACACTTGTCTGATAGACAACTAATCATCAACAAGTAAACATCGGGTTTACGTGCCGAACACGATACCCAATCTGGCCGTGTAATCTGCAATAATCATCTCCGATAGAGTCAAGATGTCCAAGAAGCCTGGCGAAGAGTAGTCTGAACCAGCAATCTGTGGGAACTTTAATTTCTTTTGGTGCAGGCCAGACTAAACGAAGCATCCGAGGAATCCCCACGAAATGCATGATTCTTCAAAATATGTCTCATACTCCCAGCATGGGTAGTGGGACTGATCCGACCTGTAGTCACGCATGACTAGGTAGAGGGGCCTAGACGCATGGCGTAAGATGACGTAGCTGCTGGATGACCCCGCCCGCACACAGCTTCTTGGCACCTGTTAGAACTTACCATTAATTTGACGACTCCTGCCCTCTATAAATACTAGCTGATCAAACATATGGATTAATAAAGGATTTTTCTACACGGTGCTCTTTTTGGAGACTCGTGGTAGAGTGGTGATGCCTGGTTAGGAGTCCCGTTGCTAATTGCGAGTATATCATGTGCCACTTTGGATAATAAACATGATTTTTAGGTACTGTAAGTGCAACGATTGGAATTGAATGCTACCGAAGAGTAGTGGTTTTAGACACTCCATATTTCTGGTCGCCTGAGAAGTCCTAGGAATTAGGAGCCGCTAATGGAGGTTTGATCTTGAAATGGATTCGTAGGTACATTATATACAAACACACAGCACCATTCCGGTTGTGGTTAGGATAAATAACCCCAGAGCCCCTTGCTTAGGAGCTACTACTGAGCCTGATGTTGAAGTAGGGCTAGGAGTCGTGGTGGAAGCTGATCCCGTCGGTGAATTTCGAGTCGACGACAATGACGTCAACGAAGGTGTAACCATACTTGGGTCCGACGTGGTTTCAATTTGAGGTGAGGTGATGGTGAGGTTGTAGGATGTGAGAAAAGAATTTATAGAGCTTATGCTGGATTCGAAGGCTCCATCATTGAAAGCAGACCATGTCATTGGAGAGCTACTTTGAGAAATAAGTGCAAGAGCTCTCTCGTCAAGGCTATAACGTAGTACTTACCCATCGGATTTCGTGAGCAGCGTGTCGATGCATACATATGGATCTCCTGTGTCGGAGGCTTGACAGGTTTGATATTTGTAACAGCACCAACCAGCCGCGCAATGGACATCACATGGAAGAATCTGAAGGCCATCCATATCTCGATTGAAGAAGGCAGGTTTGGTAGCGTTGGCAAATAATGGCGCCAAGAGGCCGAGATAAACTATTGTATAAGTCGCAGTGGTCATGATCTTTCTAGACGATACAAGATGGGATAATGTGTGATGGTAAGTGCTCCATACGCCTAGGTATAGCTGAATACGGACTAGGGCTATATATAAACACTAATAGGACTCTCACATCAGGTTACATATCTGATGCATCACTCGCCGTATGAAACCTTATTCTGATTTCCGCAGGGGTGTAATTGGCAGGCAACATTGAGTACGTCATTATGACCGCAATGGCTAGAGCCTCTCAGAGCCTGGAACCTTTTTTCGGATGTGTCTGTTTGTTCGAAGGACTTCCCACACTTTATACCGACTATCTTTTGAAGAAATTGGTGGAAATGTCCTAAGATACTTATAGAAACCTGTGCCACAAAACATCTGCGGCAAAAACAACTGGCCTCGCGAAAGTCACTTCATATTTCGAATCCTGATATCCTGGCGGAAACGGGCTTTGTATGCTCTTCCCAGTTTACCACAATACCAGCACGATATGGAACACATTATTAGGTCAGGCACAGCATCGCCGGATGGAACTATTCCAACCGTGAATCCTATTACTCCTAGCCCCGCGTGGTTAACGGGTCCAATTCAACCCCCCCAACAGAATCAGCCTAACCTTAATTCTCCCGCAATCTCACCAGAAACAAATCCTAACAAACGACCCGCTGCAACACCAACTACACCTCGGTGCAAGCGAAACGCAACAACGTGGCATAGTGGTAGAGTTCAAGCTGCCTCGAAAGCTCATACAATCATCAGAAGATTGAATGAATCTTTAAAAAAAGTATTAAGTCCTATTTTTCGCCACTGGTGGCTTCTAGCTATCTCTATTTTCCCCATCCTTATCTTATTTCTCGTGGTTTATTTCGGCCTCAGCGCCAATGATTCCAAAGGCCCGTTGCTGCGGTTGTCTCCCCAGTTAGGTACCTTTGTGCTTAGCCTATTCTCTAAGGCAACGGACTATACTTTTGAAGCAGCGGCAGAGGTAGCATGGGAGAGGATTCAGTGGGGCCCACTTATTACTGGGGGTGAACAACTCCTGAGCTATTTCGTCATGACGTGTGGCTTTCAGAGCTGGGTGAAAACACTTTGGTTTACAAAACCACCGAATAAGGCACGGGGACAAGGGCAATCCAAAATAGAAAGATTACGGAAGTTCCAGCCTCAATTCCTGAGTACCTGCAGGTGTGATATAGAAAGCAAAAGTTATATGGCTCTAGCTTATGTTCTTTTAGGTTGCTTGTTTGGCTAGCACTCCAGTTTCCCGGTATCATTATGATGGGTACGTGTGTAATCATGTTATGTTGAATCGTCACGATAGCTAACAGAAACAGCCATTCTTAATCCAAAAACTTTCTATCGTCCAGTCGGATGGACCCCAGTAGGAGGCGGTGTTGGCGTGTATAACTCGAGCAAAGTGAAAACCGCGATTGCTGCGAACGGACCCTGGATAATGAGCTTTGCGCTCAACTTCTTTAGAGACACATCGGTATCTTTCCAGGCTGATCCTATTAACGATCACTGTAGGAGTTCTGGATCGTCGTGCTCCTCTTTTCTGATTCCTGGTGGCCTAAAGAATGTGACTCCATGGCCATTCAACAAGACAGATGATCCAAACCTAGCGTATTATATCACCAAGGACGCACCAGCTTATCAAGTAGATTTCTGGCCGGTCCCAGATTCCTTAAACTGGATTGGGCTTTCCGATTGTCAGGTGTATGGGACTGATGAAAACTCTACTTTCCAATTCTGCTTGTCTTACGACGAAGGTGCGGGCGAGACTATCATAGGTAGTGTTAACAATTTCAGCGGTCTATTTGACGCCTACTAATCTCCTTTCAGGCTGGCGACCATGTATTTCCAATATTCTACCCTCTGGGCAATGTAACCAGACTGGTTCTTGGGATCTTTACCAAATGCAGTCCACTGCCATGTCGATCTATAGACGCAGTGCTACTGTATCGTCGTCTCGAGAGACGTCGGATGTCCTTTCAATCCTTGACCTAGGCCCTCCAGAGATCCAAAATATCACACCTGCGGAATTATACACTGCATTTGACAACCTCCTCTATCCATTCAACAACACCGATGGAAACAATATTTGCAGCAAGGTTGGGAGCAGTGCACTGTTAAGCAGGCACATGTTCATTTCTCTGGAACTGTCCTACACTGTGCAAACTATCACCCCTGCGGTCGATTACCTACGTAATATAGTGGGGGTGGTCTTGTACTTCTTTAATACCATGAGCAATGGGCTTCTTCCAGGGGGAGGCTTCGCAAACGTTTCGATTAGCACAATCCAAAACGGATTGCCACCTGAAAACTTAGTGACCGGTTCATTGGCGAGGGAGATCCACTACGTTTCTCCAGAGGTTTGGACAATATATGCATATCTTGCCGTATCTAGCTTGATCCTGCTCCTAGTGTACGCCGCATATCTTTGGACAGTGACCTTTAAACTCCCAACAACATCAGCTTTTCCAATCATAGACCTCCTGAGGCTAAAATTGGAATATCCTCGGATACCACAACCTTCCAGATATCCGGATGGTGATTGGCGCAATGGGTTTATGGGCACGGATATCAACGACGACACAGAGACAATTCAGGCGGCACAAGGGCTGCATGTACATTTACAGGACACCATGGGCTGGAATGCTCCAGATATCAGATAAGGCCCGGCAATCCATCTTAAGGGTCTAAGAGGATCGAAGATCTTAAGAATATTCTGTTAATAATAGAGAGAGTAGTATAAAATGCACAAGTAACTAGATAGTCTAAAAAATAGACTATATTAGTTACTAAAGATTTAATATAATAAGCTAATTTTATATATAATAATAACTGTGTTTATATATATATAGTTTATTATATTTATTATATTTTTTTAAATTTAATAGCTATAGAGCTAGTGTCTTGGTATTATATTAATATAGCTATATTATTTATAATAGCAGAATATTATATTTCTATAAATATAACAGTGCTAGCTGTAATATAGTAGATTTATTAGTTAATAGCTATTTAATTCCCCAATAATCTTGTTTTTTAATATTTTTTATTTTTTTTTATTATTTTTATAGTAGTATTTTAGCAGCATAATATAACTTATACTATCTTAAATTTTTTAGAAAAATCTTTTAGGTCGTAGACGCGTAGCATAATTATAAAAAAAAAAAAATCTTTTATTATTTTAAAATTAAAATATACTAACTATTTAAAAATATTAAAATTTAGAATGTCTTGTGTAATATTTAAGCTTCTCCAAGAAGTATTAAGATTATATTTTTAATTCTTTTTAAATAAATATATATACCTGTTGATACCGGACATGAGAATGGATGTTTCTTTTTAATTTATAATAAAATAGAATCCCTTGTTTTCTTTCATGGCGCTGATAAGCTTGGCTGAAATGTTCTAGATCTTCGGCGGACCTGTATTAGAAAGGTTCTTTATAATAATAAAAATACTCTATATATTTTTTATATTATGTTTGCTAAATCTGCTTGTTCTAGAAGTTATATTTAGCTGGGGCTGGTCTTGGAGTCTCTTTTTTATTAATTATAGAATCTACTAAATACATGTAAGACTAGTTTTATAAAGTATTTAATTTTTTATTATATACTCATACATATTTAATACTATAAGAAAAATTCTATTCTTGGCACCAAACCACAGCTCAATCCTATTATTATATTTGTGATCTTTATTATGGGAATATTCTATAGATATATAAATTAAAGAGGTATTAACAAGTCTAATTATTTTCTTAAATATACTATTTAGTATATTAATTTTATACTTCAAGGTAATTAGAAGATCTAAGTCTGCTGTGATTTTAAGTAAGCTAAAGATTACTTTAACTACTAGATAAAATTTTGATTTAAATTTACTAAACTTATTTTAGGACTTATTAACAAGGCTTAAGTATGCAAGCCCCATGCTAATTAACATAGTTTTACTAATAAAAAAGTTAGCTTTTATCTTAAATACTAGGCTGGCAGCGATGCTCACCAAGACCTAAGAATTAAAAATAAAAATTTCTAGTATAATTAACAGGAACAAGGATAGTAATTCTAATTATTTTATTAATTTAAAAATTATCTTAGTTTTTTTTAGATTAATCTATATTTTAAAGATGGCATGTAGTTGCAATTTTTTTTTAATTTTAAATAAAATTTTACTCTTGGTAATCTCTTCTTTAATACTAAATACTAGTTTTTTTTTAGTGATTATTTTAGCTTTGATACTATATTTTTTACAGATAAATGTTAATTCTGCTCCTCAATCTTTAATTTCAAATTCTTTATTAATATTTTATATTAAAGAAGGTTTACTACTCACTAATCTGCCTCTAAAATAGTTAATAGTAATATTATTATAATAGCTGTGTTTAAAGCAAGCGCTAAACATTATTATAATTAGATTAATAGTTAAAAGTATAACAGTTAAGATTATCTTTATAATAATATTAATAATATTTATAATTATCTTAAATATGCCCATGACTTTCTATAAGGTTTTACTTAGTCAGGGGTATTTTTTTAGTTTAGCAAATAAAAATATCTATTCACAAACCAGATAAGAATATTTTTAAGCTATAAAAAAAGATTTCTCTTCTTAAAGTTTCTTTTAAAAAGGCTGTGTTTGGTAACTATTTTATTTAGACTAATAAAATCTATTTTATTTATAAAATAGTCTAGTCTATCTGTAACACTCTTTAGCGGCTCAGTCTTATTAACTATATAATTTCTATTATAATTAGTAATATATTTAAAGGCAAAAGTATTACTAAGTATTATTTTATTTTTTATAATATTATTTCTTTTCAGGGATGTATTAGCAAGCTTAATAGTATGTCCTGTAACATAGCCATGGTTCTTTACTAGCTTTTCTTATTTTCTCTTGTTAAATAAAATATAGATACTTTATTTAAGTTTACTGAAGTTAATCACCTCCCCTTCTCTAATAGAAGTTATGAGTATTATAATGTATAAGTCCAGCATGTTAAAAACTAGGAGCAAAGTCTTAAAAAAACTCTGCTTTCTGCTAGATAGATGGCCGCATCTAACATAATAGATTATAATATTTAGAGTATGTAATTTATGCTTTATTTATATAGTTTTTATAGCAGAAAATAACTTTAAAAATATAAAGTAAACTATTATTAGATTATTTTTATACTTTATATTTTTAATTAAATTAAAATGCTCCAACACCACAGTGGGATGTTTAAAGATTATTTTTATATAAATATGCTTTGCACCATGGAGGGCCACTAATAAAGAGAAAAATAAGTTTTTAATATCTCTTCTTAAATATATATTATAATAAATATTTATAATAATGTTCTTCCTGGCTCCAGTACAGCTTATAATAAGTGCTTGGGATAAGATAATTTAGATTATTTAAATTATACTTAGAGTGTAGCCCCGGGTGCAACTTAATAATATTATTAAAAAAAAAAAATGCAACCTGAAGCAGGCTTTTATAATTAGTAGCATGAAGTCTAATTTTAGTAGATATTAAAGATATTAGAAGAATGCTAGTAAGATATATAAATAATTATATTATAAAAATATAAATTAGCAGGCAGCAGCAAGGCGTACTATGCATAATAACTTTAAATTATATAATAAATTTATAGTATTTAAACTTTAAATATCTTTTTTTTATTGTTTATTATTATAGCTATATTATTTTTTTATTTATTATTTATAAAAGGTGCTAGGCCCATATATAGTTTATTAATAATAATTCTTATACAAAGCGCCTCCTAGAATAACACTTTATAAGAATTATTTTAAAGTTTAATAATTATATTATAAATTATAAGTGCTCCAAGTGGTTTAAGTTATTATAAATATATTACTTTTTTTTATTATTTCCTGAAGAGCATGTCTAAGTAGAGAAAGAGTTATAATAATTAATCTAAATCTATGTAGTATAAAAAAATTAATTTATTTATTTTATTATATTATACATGGAATTTATCGGCTTTCTTCTTCTTAGTTTGTAAATAACTAACTAATCAGCTGGTAAATTACTGGATACCAAGATTTCCTGTTTTATAAATAGCAGAGCGTGTCCATTCTTGTATAAATAAACTTATATAATTATAAAAATCTACTTTCTTTACTTTTAAGTAAATAATTTTTAATTAAGAAATAAAACTAGTACATCACCCTATATTATGTCATGTACTATTAATAGTACAGGTTTATTTAAATCTATTAGAATAAAGAAATTTAAATTAATTATTATAAAGTATTACATGTTTATTAATTTTATAGCATCCCTGGTCATAATGCATGAATGCATCTTAATATAATAATTAGTAATTACTTTATAAATATCAGAATTTAGAGTTTCTTAACTTATCTTAGCCAATGATTTTTTTTATTATAACCTGAGAGAATAGAATTCACTGGACTAACTTCTATGTGCCTGAGTATTTTAATATATAAATTAAGCTAATACTATTATACTAGCATATTTTCTTTAGACTACTTCTAGTATTTTAACTTAAAATTTAGCTAACACATCTAAATAGCTCTTGGGTAATTAAATTAATTACTAATTTTTTTTAAAACATGCTTTATAAAGGGGATTAATTTAATTAATTTCCAGCTTCTCTCTTTGTATCACGGCCAGCGTGAAAAATTATGAGCTTACTTGATCTATAGAGAGCCAACATGGATTTTTTTCTGTTAACTCTTGTCCTTACTAAATTAATACAGGCCAGCAATATTAAATGTGTCTATTAAAAAGTAAGCATAACATGCAGTTAGCATTAATAATAGATAAAATTAAGAGACTTTCCATGGTGGAATGGTATTCATAAGCAAAGGCAGATATAAGACTCTAAACTTAAATAGTTAGAATAGAGCGAGTATAGTACAGACTTGCCTAGGGTAGTTGAATCATTGGGTCCAAGTTGACCATGTGTAATTTTTTTTATCTATTTTTTTTTGCACTAAACATTTGTGTCGCCAGGGAGGGTGTAATGATAGACCTAATTAAAAGGTTGTATTAACTATATTTAAATTATTATTATGTTTTTTTCTAAAATTTAATACTGAATTAAATAATTGCTGGAGGGCCAACTTGTTCCAGGGGCAAACTGGCAAGGTTTGGAATTAATTTTATAACTAAATTCAAGTCATTATTAATTTATTAATCAGTGAGATAAAGACCCTAAAATATAATATTTTATTAATATATTTATATTTTTATTATAAAAAATTTCTACTTATTATTAGAGATGTATTTTGCTATTATCTTTTATTATTAATTATAACTGCCATGTAGCCAATCCATCTTAATTATTAAAAAAATAATAAGTTCAGGGATATTTTATAAACCTAATAAAGCCTGGGAAATTTTTAAATAATTTAAATTTTTTTTTTTTTTAGGCTGCATGCAGACCCTAGTGCTTTTAAAGTTATTTTTTTTTTAAATATTATTATTTTTTTTTATTAATATTTAGTTTAACTAGATTTATTGTAAATTTTTAATACTATAAAATGTCTTTTAATTCCCCCAGGGGCAGGAATTCATGGATAATAAGTAAATTATAGTTAAAGTTATTTAATAAAGAAATAATATTATTATTCTTAGGTGGACCACGTGTATACCAAGTCATGCAAGATACTAAAAAACTAAGAAAAGAAAAAATAAGATGCAGATAATACTTTATATCTAGTTATATTTATAAAGTAAAGCATAGTTTATCTTAGGCCTTTAAATTATTTAGAATTAATCTTACTGTGTGGTAATTCTTCTTTAGATTTTTAATATTTTTTTTTTTTAAAAGAATCCTAGTAAGCCTAGTTAAAGATATATTTACTTCTTTATTTTTCTTTAGCTAGATCTTTCTGTTCTTGTTAAGCAAGTATTATATTGCAAAGAGATGTAGTTTACTTTTTATCTTGTATATTATTAAGTAATATATATATTTTTCCATCACTATCTTTATAGTATTGTAATTTTTAGAACTATTCTCTAGTTCTGTAATAATAATTAACACTGTAATAAATTATTTTTTCTTGTTATTAAAATTTATAATAATTAAAAGCCCCCTGTTTTAAAGCATTAGTCTATAAATCTCTTTAAAAAAGAATAAGAGAAATTAATATACATGGTGCAATAAGTAATGGGCATGATAATAATATTTATAATAGTTATATTAATAACTAGATTATCTACAATGATATTCCAGGAATAAACTATCTTGTAAGCCATGACCTGACCAAAGCTGTTAAATATAAAAGTATTAAATGTTAAGTTTATAGTTTCCCAGGAAGTACTAAGATTATATTTTTTTTTTATATTTATTAAATAAATTACTGTGTTCACTTCTGACACTAGAATAGTATTTTTAGTTATAAATATTTAATACTCTTCCAAGGTATAGTTCTTACTAATAATATTTTAGATATAATTATTAATTTTTATGGAGCCAAGAATTTTTAGAATATTTAAAAGTTTTTTTTAAAGTTTTATTTATACTTCTTTATTATTTTCTACTGCATTCTTGTCAAATTTTTTTATATTAAAATAATTAATTAGTTTTTATTATAATCAAGCGCCCTCAAGGACGGAGCATTATAAAAAAAAAATAGAGTAAGTTATATAATATATTTTATATAATTTATTCTCTTTTTATATAACTTTTTTTTATAAAGCTTCTTGGACCACTTGTGAAATGTTTTTAATATAGTTTTATATTTAGCTCTAGTATAAAGTTTAATGCTATTATTATACTTATATCTCTTACTTTTAGACTAGATAGCACTTATATATATAGCTGGAGTCCAAACAACACCAGCTATTTACTTAAACTTGTCTTTTAAAATATTAACCCCTACTTCAAGGGCTATAGGAAAGTTAAAGGCAGCTATTATTATAATATAACTCTTTACTTTAAAAACTAGTGTAAACTCCCTAATTAGTCCCTCTTTCTTGCTATTATTCTTGTTAAGAAAGTTAATAATTATACTTCCCTTAGAGAGTGTGTAGCTACTACTAACCAATATTTTAATCTTATCTTTAGTCTCAAGCTTCATGGCTGCATTTAAGCTAATCTGTAGTCCCAGAGTAAGAATTTTAGAAATTATTAAGAAACTGAGTAAGATAGACGCTAGCTTAAAGACTAGAGGGCTAAACTCTTTTTTAATCTTTAAATTTTTAATACTAATATTAAATATAGCATTAAAGTTTATTAAGCTTTAATTTATAAATAATACTTGGCCCTTAGTAATATTCTTTTAAATACTAAATACTAGATAATTATTAATATAAAAATTAGTATTAAAGCTGTACTTGGCATACTAAATAAATAATTTACTTTTAATATCCTGCAGCTTAATATTATTAATAATTTTAAAAAGCTTAGAGGCTGCCTCTTCTAAACTTTTAAATTTTATATAATAGTAAAACTTAAAGTCTTTATAGTAGCTATAATTAAATAAGACCTTGAATATGACTATGATTAATTTTATAATAATAATTATTAAGTAAACTATTAGTATCTGTACCTTGAGTATAATACTAGTAACTAAAATTATAAAATTAAAAATTTTTTAATTTAATATTAGTATAAAATATAGAATATTATATTCTTATTATTTTTAAAAAATAACTTATTTCAAGAAAATTCTTTATTGCTTGCTAGATATTAAGAACAAAGTTATTAATAGTTTTTTATTTTATAAAATAATTATTATTTATCTCTACTATACCAGTGGTGTCAACTGTATTTAGTAGGATATTAACTAGCTAATCCATGTTCCTAGTATTAAAAATAAAGTTATTAAAAAAGGCTTTAAGCGCCCAGGGATCTGTTATTAGATTTATTATTTAATTATAGTATCATGGGGATATTTTATTAAAATATATCTTATTAAAATACCTTAGCTATTAGTTATAAATAATATGAACATGCCCTTTTACTAGTAACTATTTTTTAAGATTAGGATCTAGATATATGTTCCAGTTTATATTACCAGACTTAAAAGTATTTTCTTTCTTAACTAGCAGTGCCAGGGTTATTATATATTTAGTTTTAGAATTAAATAAGGAATTTTAAGTTTAAAAAAAATTAGAGTTTTCCTGAACTTTCGTCACCGCAGCCAATATAATAAGTAATAAGGTTGAATTTGCTGGTAGGACTAGCTGTTCTTTCCCAGGAAGTCTAAATAATATTAAAGATAGCACGAGAGTTCAGGAATACTTTAATAGCTTTATTAGGGGGGAAGTATTTAATAAACTTAATATATTTTAAATAGTCTAGTATAATTATCAGGTAACTAAATATTGCTATTATATATATATATTTTATACTATGTAGTACAGCTGAGTTGCTAGATTAGAAAATTAATATAAAAATAAATAATAAATAAAATATATGTTTATAATTCTCCTGGGAATAGTAGAGTCCTCAAGAGATATCCAGTTTTAAATAATTAAGATTATTATAATCATGGTCTAAATAAAGAGCAGGATATAAAGTTATTTTCTTGCTAGAGAAAAAAAATAATATCTATATATATTTTAGAGTTATTAAATATAATCTAATTACTAAGATACTGCTAGCTAGGGCTATAAACTAGACAAGCTGTATAATATGCTATTAAAACAAAATTAGAAAATAATTTAAAATGTAATAAAAAGTGTTTTAATTACTCTCTAAAACTTATGCAGGGTGTACAAGAGATGGTAGGAACCCTTTTTATAATTAAATATAGTCTAATCTATTTAAAAAAGCATATTAAAAAATAAGTAAGTCCCAGAGAGAGATCTTCAAAGTTAAGTTAATATGTGATAGTGATATTAAAAAGGCATAAATAATAAAAACTTGCTTTTTCCTTATCACTAATTGCCTTGTCCTCATGATTAACTCTCAGGGGTATATTTTATATAGAAGAAATTTCACCTTCAGTAGTTGCTTTCCGCGTGTAACAATAATCAAGCAAATTATAAGTACTATTAGAAATAGTAAGCATGTGCTTGGTCAGTAACTAATAATTAAAAAGTACTTTAACTTGGGTGTAGCTAGCTAAGAGGTAGACTATCAAGATAATCTATATAAGAGTATTAAAGTTTTAATAGATAAATTTAATATTAGATATTAATAATACAAGATAATTTTCTAAATCTGACTAATACTATCTAGTTAATAGATTTTAATTCTGTAAATAAAAAGAGTATAATTCTAGAGAAGAAGGTTCTAGAGAAGTCTTTAAAGATACTATATATTATTAAAAAAATATAAATATAGAAACTTGCTTTTTTCTTATTATTAAAAATGTCCTTCTTAATAGCTTTATAATGTTATTATTAAAAATATTAGTTAATTTTCTCTTTTTTAGTAATGGAGAAGACTGTAATAAATTATAAAGTAATTAATAATAATAATATTTATTAATATAAGTACTCTATCTATTTTTCTTAACTAGCTTTTAAGATAGCTTAATATAAAAATTTAATAAACTACTGTGAGTCTTTTATTTAGGTGTTGTGCTGGTTCTCCAGTGTTAAAATATAATCTAAGTTAGAAAATATATAGCTATATTATGGTAGAATATAATTAATTAAATAATATATTTATCTATATTTTTACCCCTCTTAGCTTGAAAATTAATTAAATAATAATTTATTATGAAGATCTTCTAATTGTTTTGCAAATTTAATATAATACTAATAAAAATTTATCATGGCATGCTATTAATTAAATATATAAAATTATAAAAGATGCCTATTTAATCTAGTAAGCCTTGCATAGTTCTTAGTTAACAGGGTGTAATAGCTATGATATTTTTTATAAATATAACAGGATAATTTAATTACTAAAAGAGTTTATATCACATTATATATCTTATTATAGAGCTTATTTAGACAGTCTGTGGATATAAATTAAGATTTTAGATAATTTATAAAACTTTTATTTAAGAGAAATAAACAAACTCCATATCTCTACTGCTTAAACTTAAAATAAAAAAATATTATTAACTTTATACATTAATTACTATCTATAATTTTATTTATATTATACTAGAATATTAAAATAATATTTAGCTTAGCAAACTAAAGGGCCCACAGTTTCTTAGTTATAATAAATTATTTATAAGTTTTACTATTTTATTTTAAAATTTTATACTAGCATGGCATGTTAATATTCAGGCCTGGTTATTTCAGGAAAACTGTAACTTTTCCAAGATTACTATACTATATAACAAGATAAAGGTGAGTATATCTTTCTTTATTTAAATAGTTTAGCTAGAACTTGTTAAGAGAAAAAATATATTAAATAGTATTTATAGTTTCTTTTTTTACTGCTTGGAGTAAGATGTTCTCTTTATATAATATTTTAAAATTTAAAAATATATAAGCTTTTACTATACTAAATTTTTCTTTTTTTAATACTTAAGAAAAGACTATATCTGCTTTTACATGTGCATTGGAAGTTTTAATATTAATCTTATTTTTATATACTAGCTTCTGCATTACTTTATTATATCTTATCTATGTAGTCTAGACTAGGGGGGTATAACCACTATTATTCTAAGCATTAAATTTAATATTATTTTTCTACTATAAAGAAAAGTAAACAAGCTGTGTATAGCTATGTAAAGCTATAAAATATAAAATATTTTTTTTATTTCTAACTATTTATATATTTAGATCAACCTTATCTTTTATTAAGAACTTTATAATCTTAATCTGTCCCCCCAAAGCAGTTTTATAAGAGGTGGGTAGAATTATTTATCCCTAGATCTAGAGCTAATATTTATCCCTAGTAGCTTAAGTAGTGATTTTATATTATTAATTTATCTAAAATAAGAAGTAATCATGAGCGTAGCACGCGACCACTTATTAATCTCCTGACCCAAGTCCTCTATATCCTCCCTAACAGCATGCATTGTAATAATCCAATCTACCCTAAGAGTCCCCAAGATTGATATTATCATATCGGCATATATTCCTAGCGATCGATCAAAAATAAGACCAAGACCCGGGCCACTTTGGCGAATTCTGCCCAAGATGCCGTGGATGAGTTCGGCTGGAACAATTGGTGCCATTTTTTAGTTCCATGGGAAAGAATTGTGGGGGAACTTGGGTGGTTTTATCTTAATTCTACCCCTTTCCTGACCAGAATTCGCACTTGGTGACTCAGGCTTGCTCCTTGATACAAGAAAAATATGTAGTAAATGGCGTAGATTTTATAATAAAAGTATATATTTTATTAATATATATTACTGTGCATCTTCTTTAAAGCCCACTTCTTAAATACAGTAACTATTAATAAAGTTATAGAAAATCTATGTTATATTCTACTTTTTATTATGGATTGTCTCTGTGTTGTTTTATATGTTTAAGGCTCCTACCAGGCTGTTATAAGAGCTAGGATGAATTCTAGCAGCAGCAAGTAATAGGGTGGCATTTGCAAGATATCCTGTTTATAATTCATAGAACTAGATTAATATTGTGCAGATTATCCAGAAGAGGCTGTCTCTTTTTAAGAAACTGCAAGTAAATAATATTTAAGTTGCTTCTTAATCTCACCCCTGATCTGAATTTATTATATCTATTATCTTTTAACATCATGTTTTATTTTGGAAGCGAGGTGCTACATCGTTCTAATAACTAACGTAATCCACTACCGAGCGGCACAAAATTTCGACAACCCAACCCCTTTTTCTTAATTGCTTCAAAACCACCATTTTTTATAATATAATTCAAAAATGACCTCTGATTCTAAAGAGCGCTTATTACTTGCTTTAAATGCATATAAATCTGGCCAGATTAAAAGTATACAAGCCGCTGCAGCCACATATGATGTCTCTCATCAAACTCTCTTCTATCAAAGATTCTCGGAGAGTTAATTCAGGCACATTAAAAACAGCTGCAGCGCGACGAACACTGGGAATTTCTGTATTATTTAAGGCGTTTATGGCGGGCAAGATCCTTCCCTCTTGCTCCACCAATTTTGAAGGCGATTGACGCTGTTTTGGTGACGTGGTTGTTTGAATAATTATCAGTATCTCGACTCGTCGATGTTGCAGGGGGTGCGCGGAACGGGCGGGAATTACATTATACCAACTCGCGAGTGCTCAGCCACTCCTCTATTCGTAGCCAAGATTGTAAGGTGATTAATAGCTTGGTGGGCCGTGGCTGTAAATTTAGGGAATCCGCAACTCAGCGCCACCGCGCTGGAATAATAATTATTATTGTGAGGTCTCGGCCTGATTTTGAGCTGTTTATAAGGGTGGATTGACTGTTGCTGGCATGAAGCTCCTGATAAAAAAAAAGCCAAATTAATTATATAAAAATAAGGGAAAACTCCAACCCTTGCTCCTGCTAATATTCTGGGGAGGATATTGCCCATCTACCCCCCGCTATATATGTGATTACTGAACCTAACTCTTTAGCATTAGAATGTAACTGCACTGTAAAGAATTAAAAGAGTGTTGCCTGAAAAAGCCAGCGCTATTACACTATAATAATTGTAAAAATGAACTCGGATGGCTACTCTCTTACGGGCCGGGGGTCAATCTAATGCTATCTATTCTTAAAAACTCCACATGTTGATCTCTTCGGTTCCTTAGCAGCAGAGTCAAGTCCAAAGAAAAAGTTAACTCTTAAACAGGGAATCCTGTCAGGGAGTTAAATAAATTATTGCTAAAACCCACACTGTTAGTAGCCACTAGTACACGTGATTAACAGCTTCCTAACCATGTTGGGAATCAGAATTAGTAACACAACTCTTGTAAGCACCATGAATAATATAAGTAATTAAGATTTACCATTGCACAGACCTCCATTCATGCCTCATGCGGGCACCGGGAGCCCAGAGAGTCCAAGCAAGAAAAAGAAAAGAGAACTAATAATCTAATAAGATGTAATATTACATAGAAAATATTACCCCATCTTTTATTTTAGATGTTTGAACAGAAGGGAGGCTGTTATTCTCACAAATACTTAGTTAATCTTACAATGGAAGAAACTTTAAATTATAATTAGTAGTGTCTTCACCAGGCCTGATCTCTCTTAAAGTAGTTTGTGAGGACAGTGCAACTGTACCAGGAATTGCCATCTTACCAGCTTGAATATTCAATCCTGAGTAACCGCCCAGGCAATAAAAGAAAGCCTGGATAAGTTTATTAAAGATAGATAGTTACAGGTGCTAGGCAACAAGGTGTTTTGCTTTTATGAGGGGCAGGGGATGGGAAGCTCATAACCTAACTTATACTCTGAAACTCCGGATGTGACACTCTCCAGTCCCTTACTAATTAGGGATGAGCCTAAAGAAAGAGTTAATACTAGGAAGAATAGAAACCTTACTGCGGATTGTGTAGATTGCTGCAGGGAGCAAGTGCAGTGAGCCAAATATTTAAGTATTGCCATTAAATAAGTAAATTAGCAAGCAAAAGTTGCCAGGCTAGTGCCATGAGGGCACCATGCAGAAGGGGGAATATAGTTAAGTTAGTAACAGACTTACTTTTTTTAAATAATTTAATAAGGGCGCCCTCTGCGGTGCACTAGAAGTGGCTGATGTTTAAAAAACCTGGCTAGTATAACTGTAATGGGAGCTGCTTGGTCTACTGGAACACCTAGCTGTGTCCACTCATGCCTCAAGATAAAGCCAGTAGGTAACCCGAATAATCTGAACTAAAAGAAAGAAAAGAAAAATCAGTAGTATAGTGTACTATAGCACAGGGAGTAAATATTATCTTATATAGTTTAATATTTAAACAGGAAGATACTTATCTGTTCCCCAAATATAAAGTTAGCTTTAATCTCACTTGAGTCTTCTTCCTGCCTAGTCTCTTTGTTAAGCTTCCTGACCTTTTATACTTTGTCTACTACTAGCTGCCCTGTTGAGTACCCCGCAACATGCAGTTCTATGATCATCTGGCCGGGGCCCTCGCCCTGACTGGTACCATGGTTGTGGCCTTCCCTGGGGTATAAGTAACAGGAAGCCTTATATCTAAGCTAACCCTTGAGATCCTACCAGTAATAAACACACCAACCCTCACTCTGAGCAGTTATATCTTTTATACCTTGGGCAACACCCCACTGCCAGTTCCAACTGTGATTCTTGGCAGTACCCTGGACACCTGTAAAGCACTAGCTAATCTAAAGCTTATTGATGATTACTACTATTCAGACCCTGTCGGACTGTATTCCTTGTATAGATATATTTGGTTGGAAGTGAATTTCTGTATTTATATAAAAGATAGGATGGTCGCGCCATTCATACGGCTTTGAAAAACCAAATACTATTAGGGTGGCTTTTAGTATAGCCAGGGCAACTATAAATATTCCTGGTCTATCTCAGCTAATCTTGATGGCGACAGGTATATTAATAATGTAGTAAGTGATACTGGGATGGAATCAAGTGGCATCACTATCTTGAACACGAAAAACTTCTTAATGCTAATTAAACCAGGGACGCACAGCATTTGATTTAGCTATGTTTAAAGGGGCCTATACTGGAATAATAGCAACCCCTTCACAATTTTGGACTTGTTTAAGTTTAATATAAAGTAATAAGGGGGTGCATTCCTGTTTTTATTATTTATATAGTATATTGTTTGGAATGGATATCGGCATAATTATGATGCATTGGAGGCTGTCAGACTCTGGGTTATACACTGAATAGGGAAGGTTTGGAGGAATAAGTAGCTAGGAGATTAGAAAGTAAAGAAATTGTCTTTGGCGGTTTAACACAGCCGGTGGTGGAGTATATTATTACTTAATAAATTAGAAGTTTATTAGTTCATGATTCTATTTTAGAGTCTTGCTATTCCTAATCAAGTATTATCTCCAATGCCAATTATTTTAATTCACATGTTTACTGACCCACGCCCTGAGGGGGAATCAAGAGTTACAACATAGCTTATATCTAGAAACTCTGGATACAAGTGTCTCCATCTTAACACCAGTGGTAATGTAAAGGAAAAGTCATCCCAGGAATAATGAAAATCTCTTACACGGACCACGTAGATCACTGCTAAAAGTAATAGCAGTTATTATTTTTACTTGCTAGTGGTTAGCCACCCCTCTGCTTGTAGCCAAAATAGTAAGATAATCTCTGGCCTAGTGGCACTAGGGCTGAGAAACATGATCTCTTCAGCCATGGCTGTAAAATTAGGGAATCAAGAACCCAGTACCATAACACTAAAATAATAATTAGTGTTGTGAGGTCCAGGCCTATTTCAAGCTGCTTATAAGACTTAATTAAGGGAGTTTTGATCTGCTGCGGTGTCCCCATGTCTTGAATATTTACTGCGTGGCTTGAAGAACGCTAAAAGCAGGCAGGAGGCAGAAGATATTATATAAATTAATCCAGAGATCTTCACCTGGAGAATAAGTCAGGAGGAGGCTTGTAAAATGGAGAGGCTTGAGGATGCGGGGGACAAGGTGTGACTGGATAAGCTACTAACAGTCATAGTAATTAGTATGCAGACCGAAATCCGGATTTCCTTCGGCGAGCCTAATCTGGATTAAATCTGGAGCAAGTGACTGAAATGGGACGAACTGCCCCTGCCTGAGCATAATAAGCAGTATAGCTCTATTCCCTCCATTTATATCCCAGGATGGCACTAATAGCCCGAATAATCTGGAAAAAAGCAAGTAGTAGCCTGCTGGAATGTCACTAAGCCGGAAAATACTCCATTATATGGCCCTTGGGCGTTGTTCCTATAAATAGATGTCCCTGGATCCCCATTCTCCCACCGAGATCGTTGATCTGGCTTCTTGTGACTCCATCGTTCACCTTACCCGCGGCAAAATCCTTTGCTGAGTACCCTGCAACATGTGGCTCCACAAGCATCTCACATGGGCTCTCGCGCTTGCCGGTACCAGTCCTGTTGTTGCCCTCCCCGGGGCACGAGATACTCCCAGTCATTCACCTTAGTATCCTGCTCACCAGCCGACATGAATAAGTTGGCTAGTGTTCCGCTAACGCTGGTTCCCGCGCGCTAGCCCCCCTCCCAGTCTTCCAATCCCCATGAACCCCTGTCAAAAGCCCTGAACCCCTGTCAAATTTGACTGAACCCCTGTCAAAAATCTCCTCATCCCCACCATTATCTATCAGATTGGTCAGAAATCTTAAAGGTCCCCCAGCCACCCAAATTTCTTCCATCATGTCGAACACCCAAACCATCCTCAACCACATAACTTTTTCGACTTGCCCTTGCATACAAAAATGGCACGCAAAGACCTGGATCAGTTAAAATTTCCCCAGAAATCTCATCCGCGTTACTCTGTCCAAGAAGCCAAGAAACGCGCCCGTGACCAACAAAGGCAAAAAAGAGCCTGTCAGCGGCAAGAGAAGCTAGCTTGTAAAAAAAAAAATATAAGTAGCATTAAAGATAGTAAAGATTCACACTCTTTATTAATTAAACATTTTACATATAGCAAATCCAGAGTTAACAAGATATCTTTAGATATTAGATCTAGAGTCTTCCATCCAGCCTCATATCCCGCCTCCTTAACCCCAGATGTCCTGTCAAACCTCCACACCCTCAGAATATAAAGCAGAGAGACTATATGATAATTAGGATTTTAGCAAAATTAATAAATATATACAGCCCCTATTCTCTTCTTTACCCCTATATATTTTTTCTTCAACCCCGATCTTAGATATTGATAAACAAGAAGATCATAGCAAATCCAAGAATCTAAAAGAGAGATGCTTAGAGCTATCTTTATACTAGATACCCCAACAGCAATTTGAGGTTGAAAAAGAGAACTCTTCATCTGCAAAGTCAATTACTATAGATAATAAAGAGTTTTATTTAAGTACTAATATAGAGAAGAATAAAGAAGCAAGCTCTGGCATAGCTTTTTTTAATTCTATGATGCAGTGGATTGAAAGTCATGTCTTAGACAAAGCCACTTGTAACAAATGTATTCTATTAAGAATAAAGACACATAATAGGAGCTTATTAAATAATATAACAGCTGTCTTTTCCAGCGCGGGCCTTCCTGATATTCTAAGCCAGTCCATGCAGGCCCCAATTCCACCACTAGAGAATTCTTTATAGTAAGATATCCTAGCCAGTGGGCATAGGTGCCCAGCCCTTTAGATCTATTGCTCAGACTAGCAAGACTTATATTACCTGATATAATTTAATATTAATATATTTATTACAGAGATAAATTCTCTGCATACTATATAGGGTATTTGCTTCTCTTACTACTCTTGGCCAATGCAAAACCTTGATCAATCAATCCATATCTTATTCCACAGTCGAGAGCTCCATTGCTACCGGTATATTTAGTTTATAGAGGGCCTTCATGACCAGCATCTCTAGATCTATATTATCTTTTCTAGAATAACATATACCAAAGAGATATACCTGACCAAGGCACAACATAAAACCTGGATTAACAAGATAGTTCTTCTATTACTTTGGAAGATAATGCCTCCTACTTTAATATAGTACTTCCTGCTAACTTGGGTACATGGAGCAGGTAAGATGCGTGCTAAGCATAATAAACACCGCACATGGGATATTAAAGAGTTTAATCCTATTTATTATACTGTGCAGGAGGAATACCTGGCTTGCCTCTGAAAACAGATACTGGCGAGGCTATCTTATTCTGGTTTGGCGGAATTTCATGGTATGTTTATTATTATTCAGGTTTATAGAACCAAGCTGGTCTGGAATCATGCCAGATTTTCCCAGCTTTGTAAAAATTTTTAAAGTGAACTAGGCCAATAAATCTGGTTCAAGCATTTAAATCCCTCCAGGATATATATTAATCTAGAAAAGAAGATTATCAACCATAGCTTTTTCTAAGTTTATTAGTGGAAACACTGCTGCTTGCAGAACTGGTAAAAGTCAATAATACCTGAAAATTATACAGCCTGCTGGTTTTATCCTGTTGGAGAACTGTGCAATGCTGGGGCTATAAATATTTAATTATACCAGACATACTCTATATATTTCCAGGGGCTTATCTATACTCAGTGATATAGCAGCTACAAGAAAATTTTTAATGCTTAGAAAGTATTTCTATTTACTAATAAAAATATTGAAAATTTATTAATTCTACCAGATCTGTTGCAGCTGTGGGCACACGCCGGGGGAGCATTGGGGCGCAGTAAGCAGATCAAGAAACTTATTACCAAGGCAGGGCTTTGATTGTATAAGAATTTAAAATTCTGATTGAATATTGGGCTGCGGGCAGCGGAAGGCTATTTATTTAATACCCATAAAAAATATTATATCTTATAGAATTTATTTCAGGAGCTGAGACTTGATACTGCACCTGATCTAGACAACTAAGTCCACTCTTATCTATTAATACTAACCCTGGATGCCCTGCAGTTTTTTTAATAGTAACTCAACCAGTGGCTAGGAGCTCTTGAATATTTATATCAATATAGCCCTTGACTTAGCAGGGAGACTGGGGCTGTGAGGACCATGCTTGCCCAAGTAATTCAAAATATTTGCTCTAATTAGCAATATAGCCTTCCATATAATTTATACAAGATCTCCTGGATCTTTAAAGCAGGAATTCAGTGGTCTGGCCTATAATTTCATAAAACTGTTCAAAGTACTAAAATAATTTGGCTCCACCCAGATAAGCTAGACTGGAGTACACTGTTATTTTACTAATCTGCTGAGGCCAAGCTCCGGTTTTACATTCCCTACTCTAAAAGTAGCTATAAAGAACATAAGAGCCAGGTGTATACAGTTGATTAACTATATCACGAGGTTGATTAAATTAGTCAATATCTGGGCCCTAGCATCTCTTGTAAGTAATATCTGGAGTGCCTCTGTTGCATATATTATCTGGCCTTGACCATATAAATTCTTTAATTTAATGTAAAAAACCAGAAGAATAAGGCTCCAAGGAAACTTGTAGCTTATAACTATGGAGTCTGCTATAGTTAGCTGCGCCAGTATTACTTAGGGCTATTTACTATTTTCTATTTTAGTAATATAGACATAACCTAGAAACAGCTACTAACATGGGCTGATTTTCTTCAGCAGCTTTTTAGCTGGGATAATCAATTTAAGTATAAGAAGCTATTTGACCGTGATTGGTAGGATAGGATAAAATTTTGGCTGATTACACACCATGCTTTTGACCAGATTAAGAAGCGGCTCGAAAAACAACATGCAAGCAAATAAAAAGTAACCCTTGGATTACATGCAACAAGGTTTTTTTGAATAATTCTAAAATATATATCTAATTGGTTCCCATTGCAAACTAAGAGACAGATAGAGATTAACAATAAGATAAAAAGAGTCCACTTAATAGTATAATATTCTGCTATTTATACAGATATTGTTGATTTAAATCCTACTAATCCGATCCCTGAATCCTGGAACTGGAGAATGCAAAAAAAGTGGAATTGGCAGTCAG
Source organism: Aspergillus biplanus (assembly GCA_027569045.1). Taxonomy (NCBI): domain Eukaryota; kingdom Fungi; phylum Ascomycota; class Eurotiomycetes; order Eurotiales; family Aspergillaceae; genus Aspergillus; species Aspergillus biplanus. Next base: position 378,615 of record JAPDEJ010000043.1, read on the forward strand.
AAAATATCATAAAACATGGACCTGTAAAATTATTCTCTAATCTTGATAGTTTTAACATAGATAAATAGAGCACCTATTATTTACCTAGATATAAATACAGATAGAGATATAACTAGAGATATTCTAATATCCACGCACAATATCTCTTTGTATTACTAGATATTAGGTTTTTACTTATAGCTTCTCAATACTCATTAGTTTTATTATCTGGAAGCGCCTCCCCCCTCCTACTCCCTAGTATATAAACCACTCTACGTTGAGTGGATTTGTTTGTTTTCTAATTGGCCCCAGCTATGCGTGCTCCTGGTGTTCTGGTGCATGGCTTTTAACTGTCTTCCTCGATCTCTGTTCATGCCTCGATTGTGTTATAACCTGACAAACTAGCTAGTTTGGGATAAGCTTGATGCCAAGATCTCTTTCACACGCACTCGACAGCCAACCATTATACAATTAATTAACAAGGCTGAATTCAATCCGGCATCACATGATAAATAGCCAGCCAAGATTATAAATAGCCAAGCTACTTGACAAATAGCTAGCTACTTACCTACTCAAGCTACCTGGTAGCTATGTAAAGAATATAAGAACGCTTATTCTTGCACATGTATCTAGTTTACCTTTTAGTTCTTTGTATTTAATCTAAGTTATCTATTTAAGTACAAACTTGACTATCTCCAAAGTTCTACCTTGACTATAGGAATCAGCCTTGGGAATAGTACAACCCTAACACATCCTCAACTACCGCACTAAAGTAACAGTTTACTATATATGGTAAAGATGGCTTTTAATCAACCTATAAGTTGTATTACATGTACCAGGGACTGGGATTATATGTTAAGATTAGGTAAAAAGTCAATTGCTTTAGACAGCTTACAGAAAGATTACAGAGTTAGACATCTCAGGCAACTGAAGTATTGTAATATAAGTATCCTACCACTGCAATTCTTTCTTATCTATGGCTCTGCCATAGCCCCCTGGCAAAACTATTCTACCCCTGATTTTTTTTTTTTTCAGCTAGACCAATCCGTGCTGGAGTTCGTGTATTAGAATTAATAGTGTTCTAGCTTTTTTTTTATTTATTATTTATTATTAATTTTAAGATAACTAATCTGCCCCAGTCTATTATTTTTTATTACTAGATCTATACTAACTTTTGCATCTTCTATTTTTTCTATTATACTTGCTAAAGTAGCACAGGGTTAAATTCAGCATTACCCGGCTATCTACTAATCTAGCTAACTTGGTGCAATAAGCACATCTCTATTCACATATAAACAACCAGAAATACAGAACAGAACAGAACAGAAAATCAACTAAATATCTCTATATTTAGAGCAAGTTCAGCAGCCCTCACTACTTAAACTAGCAAGACTGTCCATAATTCTGCTTACCATAAATATCCCCATAACAATAGTCCCTATCTAAATTAATAAAAATGCTCTTGTACTGCAAGTAACAGCTGTTTCCCATACTATTATCTTGACAAGAATTACTAATTCCAATCTCTAGATCAGTGTCAAGACCAGTCTGGGTTATGCTGAATATCTTCAGGCCTATCCCACAGGCCCTGGACAATCACAGTGTGGTTTTTTTAGGGTGCCATACAAAATTTTGGCGGCCAAGAGTATCATTTTTTAAAAGTTCGGAAAAGTTCGGAGAATGATTGTCTATCCCACAGGCCCTGGACAATCACAGTGTGGTTTTTTTAGAGTGCCATATAAAATTTTGGCGGCCAAGAGTATCATTTTTTAAAAGTTCAGAAAAGTTTAGAGAATAATTATCTTGAACTTTAGTTATTAATATAGCTTAAAATTTTACAGCATATACTACTGCTATTTAAAAATAAGATAAAGAAGTTTCAGAGTCATTAATTAATAAATAAGCTTGTTATATTGAGTGAAAGTTAGTTGAGATTAAAATTTAAGTTTTTATAAAATACTAGAAAGTAAGTTGTAATATATTTAAAAATATATAATATTATACACTAAGTTCAGGGGCAAATTACTAATATAAGAATAATTTAAGATTTATTATAATTTATTTATTATTTTATTAATTTTATATTATTTTATGCCCAATTAATAATTCCGCAGAAGATATATAATATAGTATTTAAACTAGAGTATTATGAAAAGTTAGATATTTATAAAAATTTCTGAGTTATATATTATTATATGTTAGTAATGTAAGTATGATATTTATTTTAAGAAGATTTAAATATATTTACACATGAAGTATTATATAATAATCTAGAATGCAAAGATAATTACTAATATTATTAATATATAAAAAAATATGATTTAGGCCCCTGATTAGATTTATATTTTTTATAAATTAGAAAACCCAATTCTTATTATTAAGATTTATAAAAATAAAAAGCAGTGTTAATAAGATTTTATTAATTACTAGTATATTACCACGCATGTTAAGTCCATGCAAATCTATTAGCACGAAGTTTATTAATAAATCTAGAATTAATACTGGGAATGGGTGTGCACCTGCTAGTAGTAGAAAAAAAAAGTTAAATACTAATAATTATTTTAGATAATTATATAATAGTAGATGTTTCTAATTTAAAAAAATTTTTACTTAGTTTATATCTAGAGCTAGAACTTCTAGTTTAATAAATCTGCTATGCTTACTATTAATTAAGTTTAATTAGCTATTAAGGCTAAGGCACAGGCCATGCAGAATTAAAAAAAGGCAGAAGCTAATCTAATAATTTAGACTAGACTAGTTTATAATACCAATCTATGGTTACAGCAGATCTAGTAAGTGTAGTATTTAGCTAATACTTATTTTAAAGATTTATTAAATATAATAGTCCTGCCCAGCAAGAATAACCAGAATCCTAATTATTAAATTATATAGGTAATTTGGGATGCCATGGCCTAATTAGCTTATTATAGCTAGTATATTATATAATAATATAATAGCACTATTTATATATCTATTATTTATATTAAGGCTAATACAATCACCGAATGCAGGGAGAATGAAGCCAACAACCAACAGTCTTCTGCATTTCATATTGTAGTAGTCGAAAGAGCTATGAAATCTCAATTAAATAATAATACTTTTATATTTTTATCTATTTTTTATAAATTTTAGTGCGGTGTTGAGTAACGTACCATAATATTTTTCTAAAAGAGTAATAATTTTGGTCTGATACTTAGTGGGTAGTTAAGAATAGGTGCCTTATCTTTCCTGGCATCCTGCAATACTCTTATCCTAGTAATTACTAATAAGCCTTTATTTAAGCTATTTCTATCCCATTTATCATTATAATATTGTGCCTCGTGGGAATCTTAATTGGTTCATCAGGCATGAGGTAAGGTATGTAATAGCTATTCTACCATGCTCTTCCACCTAACTTAATTATATATTTTCAAGTAACAACCAAACAATATAATTAAATGTACTTTAGATTTATCATGAAGAGAAGATAAAAGGCGTCTTTTTATAAATAATAATATATTTTATAAAGAACCTGTGTTTAACCTATAAATATCATAGTTTATAAAGAATTAATACCTGGCTTACTCTATCTGCTAGAATAGCCACAAAACTTCCCTTTTAAGAACATGGATTTTCTTTTTATAGTGGCTGAATTTGGCATTGGACCTGTGCTTGAATTAACTAGACTATTTATTCATAAATAATTGGGGGAATGGCCATGGCAAGGGCAGGACGCGGTTGGACTAGTTAGTAGAATAATAGTAATTATATAATTATGGCTCCCTACGGAGGCGGGAGGTGATTTAGTTAGACAAATTTAATTAATATAGTAAATTTTACCTAGATTTCTCTAATATTACTGTATAGGCCTGATAGCCGGAGGGCTTTACACTAGTAATATAATTAAAAAAGAGATGTACTAGGCTGGATAGAGCAAAGAATAGCCATTATAGAAAGAAGCACTAAAATACATAATAAAGAGTAAGATTTAAATTTACTATTTAGAATAAAAAATGGCAGGTGGGAGAAACATTACTAATTTTTAATTTATATAAATAATATTTTATAGAAAAGAAGGCTGCTTATTTCTTAATATTTTAACTATTTAAAACAAAGAGTTAACTTATTAATAGTTTGTAAACTTGCAAGGGCTTGCAACCGGCAACAGCACCTAGCATGTAAAGAATAAAAAATAAATCAGTCATGGTTAGATTTATTATAATTATTAATTATTAATTTAGCCTAATTATTATTTTAAGTATTAATCTAATTACTAAAGTTAGTCTAGGCTAATTTAATTAGGGCTGGCTCTAAGTCCTGAAGAATTAATAGTAAATTAATAGAACCTTAATTAGCTAATACATAGATTCTTTTCTTTAGGACCTAAAATCACTTGTTAAAAGAAATAAATAAGTATAAATAAAATAAATTAAAGTTCTTAATATTTTAATCCTACTAGTAAATACAAGCATTCCTCAAGCTAGCATAACTTAGGTCTATTATAAGAACTCTAGTTTAATTATTCTAAGACTTATTCTTGATATTAAGCTGCTCTATCTTTGATAGAAAATCATTCTCTAAATTAAATAGGGGTAATTTAAAGTTAAACCTAAGATTATTTAGCCTCCGCCCATTGCGTAGTTCTTATTTAACTTCTTATTATAATATATTAACATATGCATCCTGCCAGTCTTTGATAAATCTTCTAGTATTATGTTTAAATTTAAAATGCTAATAACAGGTAGAATAAAAGCCACTAATAGATTTTTCTATTTTTATATAAGTTAAGTTATTAGTAATCTCACGGGTTTTTTGGTTCAAGATATATACTTTTATCTTGTAAATATCCCAGTAGTCCTGCCATATGTAATAGTATAATATAAACCTGGGTACTATCCTGTTTTCTCTACTATGTGTGTTATTACTTTGTTAAAGTCCATGATATCTCTTAACTTTAGTAAACTGTGGGTCTTTTAAAGTAAATTAAAACTTTTATACTTGATACTATTATATTTTGTAACTCTAGAATGTACCTGGGCTCTATACAAGGATTAATAATATACAAGATAATGATAGGTCAACTAAATAGTATTAGAAAAAATATATTATAGGCTTTTTAACATGGCCTTTGTATACCATGTAAAAAGGTTTATTCTTATTATATTATTAAGTTATACTGGATATAGCTGTGTAGTTTTAAATTAAGTATAGAAAAGTAATTAAAAATAAGATATAAAAAGTATTTAAATATTATTAGGGCTGGTAAATTATCCAGGATAAAGAATATAATAGCTTTGCCTTGTTAGTTTTATATTTTTTATATTTAATAAGCCTGATGTGTCCCTGCATAGGTGGTACAGCAGCTATAATAGATATTTTAAAAAATAATAATAAAGGATTTTAAAAGAAAATCAAGACTGACAAAGTAATAAAGATCTTAAGAGTAAGCATGGTGGCTTGTAAAACTATATTTTATATAAATTCTAATATATAATTTAGATGAATGCTTGTAATTATTTATTTTAATTTAACTTTATCTTTACTTTTTTATATGGAATATATAGCTTATAAGGACGCTAATAAATAATAAGCTAAAGATTTAGATTATTCTCTAGTAGAGTTGGAGAACACTTCTTTTAATATTTATTTAGGGTGTGTTATTTAGTAATTAACTATATTATTTACTTTTCTAGGTAAATAGCATGGAACTGGGCTGGAATATCTTGATTTATTCTACCAGAGATTGTGGGTCAGTAATCTTTATTATAATAATAGATATTCAGCAGTGTACTTATAAAGGTTGATTTTATAATTCTAGATCTTATTTTTTAAATAAAGATTAGTATGTTTTTTGTGAATTTATAGCCTCTTGAGATGATTTGTATCTATTTTTTAAATTTTTTTTCAGGATAGCCTAATTTTTAAAAATAACTTTATTAAATAGCTATACTCTTTCTTAGTCCACTGCTAAGTAAGTTTTTTTTTTTTAGACTGGGTAGTAGGCGTGGGCTCTGCTATCTTTATATAAATATATTAAATAAGGGTATTAATATAGGCTTTTTTTTTTATGCTAGTTTAATAGTATTCTGCCATGACTATCTTATTTTTTATATCTTTATTTTATTTTGCTTCCGTGGTGACTCTACTTAAAATAAAAGAGGCTTAACTAAATGGGCTCTGACAGGGCTCTGGCATGGATTAGAAAGAAATACTGGATTAGGACAAGGCTATTAATAATATTAATAATGATAAATTAAACTCTAGTCTTGGGCGATCACATAAGGATACTATATTAAAAATAGATTAGCTATGCAGGGAATGGGGTTAGATTAATCTAAATTAAGGCCTAATAAAGAACTGATGTTAGACAGGCGTGTCCTAGAAAGATCTGGATAGCAATCTAGAACATGGTTGTAATAAAGCTAGTATAATGGAAAGAATTAGTATGAGCAGTCTAAGACATGAAGTCTGTTTTTATTAAGAGTAACTAGATGGGGTATCTAGGATTATAATTAAAGAACTTTTTTTATTAATTACAGCTAATGGAGGCTGAGATGTGGACTGGGAACTAATCTAGATAAAAGATTTTATAAATAGGTTGGTTTAGAGGGAAATTAATTTTTAAGTTAGAGGGGGCATGGTAATCTACTAGACTATAAAAGTTATAATTTTTACTATATTATAAATAAAAGTTAGAGAATAATAATTCTAGCTGGATTTATATTCCTAGTCTGGAGTACTAGAGATTAGGAATAAAGTATTATATAATTATAAACTCTGTAGCTGTAATTTCTAACTTTTATAGATTATTATTTAGTTATAAAACTAAGCTATCTGCTTAGTCTTCTACTTAGCCAGGATTTTTAATCTAACCTAATTTACTTAAACAGCGGTTAGCTTGCTTCCAAAAAGTATTAAATTAGGCTTATCTAAAGATTGCAACATGGCGTGCATGGCTATTATAAAAAAAAGTAAATTTATAATATTAATAGTTAACAACTCTTCAAGCACTGGCTAGTAAAAAATAAAATAAAACTTAACCTCCTTTTCTCTTTTATAATTAGCTAAAGAAGTTTTACTAACTAGTCTATTAACTTCCCCTATTTGGCCAGCCAGGGAATAATATAATTTAATCAAGGCTAATACTTCAGCTAATAATACCCAGCTAGTTAGTAGAGATTATAGCTGTGGACTAATAAAATATTATTTAGATAACTATTATAGTAGATAAAAAATACTTAAATCCTAGCTATCTTAATTACTAGCTAATAATAATCTTAATTATTACTTTTTTTAAGCTGGAGCTATAAAAAAAAGAAAAAAGTCCTCTTTAAATTGCGCCCTTTCTTCTTATTATAATTATAATAAGAAAATTAAAAAATAAAGCCATCTCCAAGAAAGCAAGCACGCAAGTAAAAAATAAAGAGATAAGAAAAAAAAAGATATTATTAATACTATATTAATACCCGTGCGCGCTCCGACATGGTAATTTAAATCTAGATAGATGGGTCGACCAAGGATATATAGTAATTAAAAAATAAAAAATAAGGCATATTATAAGCAAAGAAAGAACTTAGTAGTAAAAAGATTTATTAAATTTTAGTATATTTCTTTTTCTAGTCCTGCAGCACCAGTGCTTAACTACATAGAGAATATTTTTATAAAATTATAGATTATTATCTAGAGGCTACTACTAGATAAAGCAGCTTTTTTTAAGAGTGATTCTAACACATCTAAATTTAATATAAAATCAGTGTTTAAGAAGCCCTGTTTTTCTAATAATTCTCTCTTAAATATCTTTATTTTTAAAAATTATAATTATAAGCCTATGAAACCTGGTCTGTACTCTATTTTTTACTTCTTTTATTCTATAATTATAGCTAATTTATTATCTAGAAGAGCTAGAAAGCACCTTATCTTTGCCTAATTTTATAAAGCTTTTATCTATAATATTATTTAAATTATTCTAGTTTTTATTTCTTCTAGCCACTGGACCAGTGCTGCTAGTTAAACTAACTAAGGCCCAGGTTATCTTGGGGGAGAGAATTATAGACTAGTTAATCTAATATTATAATTATCCCGTGCATAGCCCATGCTTTAATTATTTTATAGACTTTTTTAACCCTGTGATTATACTATCTTTGCTTGTTTATCAGATGGAATTTGAGGTTTTAGAAAACCCTGGTATTTAAAGTTATTTTATAAATTAAAATAGGATGCTTCCTGCAGCCCAGTACTAGTAATTTTATACTAGGATTTTACTTTAATATAAGCCTCCTCCCACTTTGTAAATAGATAGTAGTAATGAACAGGATGCTGGCTAAAATTCCCTATATATTAAGATTATACTTAATAAGATGTGGCTGCTGGCACCCTAGGTATACTTTAATATTAATAATATAAGTAGTTGGGCCGCTTCACTGCATATAGCATGAAAAGAACTAATCTAGATAATTATATACCTATTTACTAGTAATCTTTAGAGCGGGTTGCACCTTTTATAAATTCTAGTATTATTTTAAGATTTAACTAGTAAATAGTGGTGGCAGTTATCACAGTTTATTTACTAGATTTTTTATCTACTATTAGATTGTCTGCAAGGGCTGGAGAATATTAAGATTTATATTCTCTTTTTATAGCTATTCTACCCCAGCCGGGAACATGGGATTATTATAAAGGCGGAGTATAATTAATAAATAAATAAAATCTTTTTACCTGCTATGCATGTTATTTATCTAGATATCTTTTTTCTTTGAGTGCCTTTAATAGCGTGTAATGCACATGCCTATAAAACTATAGTTACTATAAAGATCACTAGGTAAGAGCATATTATTATATCTTAGGTGCAGCTTGCTACTTGGGTTCTTTAGCCTAGTAGACTTTATTTATTATAGTAGAAAGTCCAGCAGCGCATCACAGTATCTAGCTATAATAAGTTTTAATAGATCTATCTTTTTCTGGTAATTAAAAATCTAAAGGCTATGACCCAAGACTCCACCTGGGCAGGGATATGGAATAAGTTCTTTTAAATATAATATTAGATTATAGATTCTTAGTACCTCCACGGGGACTTTTATAATCTTAGCAAGAAACTAATAATTTTAAATTATACTTATCATGTCCATGCAGCCCCCATGATACCATTACTAACCCTAAGCTAGCAACAGTGTTGTCTAGATTATTTTGCTAAATAGCTGTAAATGGTGGAGGCAGCTTTATTTAAGTTATTATATAGATTATACTCTTCTTACCGTGACACCTAATCACAGGGGCGCCTACAAGAGCCTGCTTTATCTAAGCATGGAGTAGCCAGCAAAGATAATATAAAAAATCTTAATAATTTTAATAACTCACACAAGTCCAATAAGTCTAGGGAGTCTGATGGGGTAGAGTAATTTAATAATAATGGCCTGGACCCCGCTGCCAGTAATATAAACTAGAAAAAATTAAATAACTTAAATATGGAGCACCGCGCATCCAAGCCTGGCTAGTATTATATATTTTATCTATTTGCACTCCTAATGGATTAGTACACACGGGAGTGGCAGCCATTCCACACTTTTTGTCTGTGCGGTCCATACAAACCCGCTCCAGCCGACTGCAGCAACCTGTCCTGCTATTATAACTTTATTATGTTTAATTAGAAAATTTATTACCTTATTACTCTCTGCTACAGGATAATAAGTTTACAGCTGGGTTGATGCTGAGCACTGCAAAGATTTACTAAGAAGTATAAATCTTAGACTATAAGCTATCTTACTAGATCTAAATAAATCTTATTATTGTTAACGTGAATGCTATCTTATTACAAATCATGTTGTGAACACACTTTGCTTTTTTCTGGCACATGTAGAATCACAGGTATTGACTTTATATATTATACTTCCCCCTTGTCTTTTATTTTTAAGAACCAGGTGCTAAACTAAATATAAAGACCTACTAAAATCCAATATCTATATTACTAGCCTTATATACACTTTTCCCCCAGAAGTAGCCAACTCTTTCTTTATATCTAAACTAGAAGAAATATATAGCTATTTGCACTCTTTATTACTATGTACTCTCTGTAAACAGGACTTAGGCTAGTAGTTATTTTTACAAGTGCTATAAAATTCTATTTAAATAATATTATTATCTTGATAAGTATCTCCGTGCCCATAACTTCCAGAGTGGTTCTATTATAAAACCACGACCTTATAAATCACCCTAGTACCCAGCTTTTTAAGTACTGGCCAGCTTTCAGTGTAATAACTGCTTGTTTTATAGTACCAGCCTAGATATAATATATTGCTATCTAAGAAAAACTTATCTAGCAGGAAGTGCTGGTCTGCACCTAAATCTAAATTTTTTTTACTAGCCTGTTTTTCTCCAGACTTGGACTAAATCCCGGGAGATAGTAGTTTATTAGATAATTATTAATTCTAATAGCTCTTATAGTATGTTAGTAAATTTACTTACCCCGGGCAATATTATATTTAATGCCAACCTAGCATTCCTGGAGAAAGTTTAGACATGGAAGTTTAATTATTAAGCCATGTAACAGACACGGGAGTTTTTATATTATACTGATATTATAATCTATAAAGGCACCTGGTCATGGTTAGAGTAGACTAAATAAATAATCATTTATTAAAATATTCCATGTATAATATTAAAGTGCATGATCTTATCTTTCTTAAATGCCTTGACTATTCATGGGCTTTTACTAGATGAATATTAAAATTATTAACTAATAAGCGCGGTAACTAATAAAAAATATATATTATTTATATTTTATGCTCTAGATTATATACTTAATTAGTATGAGGAGACTATGAAGCACACCAGATATTATATTTATATCTGGCTAAAAAGCTATTTACTTAAGTAGTTATCTTTATAATTATTTAGCCCACTAGAGACCCCTCAAAGCTGGCAGTGTTATTATCAGACCTAGAAGAAATTTATTATTTTTATTCTGTGAGTGTTCTATCTTGGACCTGGCTTATCCTAGCAGGTTCTACAGCACCAACTTACTCTATAATAGTAACAGGAATTGCAACTAATATAGGACTAGTGTATTCTTTACTTAATAACTAGAACTATCTAGTATTATAAAAATAAAAAAAAAACTTAAATTCAACCTACTGTTATAACTATAAAAGAATCTTTAGATTTACCTAAATAAATAAGCAGGATACTAAGATATAGTATAACTTGCTAGAAAAGATTAGCTACCATAATCCTTTTATTAAGAATATTTTTTTATAACCAGGAAGTTTTATGGAGCTCTTTATAGCAAGATATTAATTAGGTCTTAGATAAAAAAAAGAGTCTTTATATACCATCTTCCCTAGAACAGAGCTTTAATTTGAATAATAATGATAGTAATAATTTTAATTATACTAATCTAAGTATAAACATCTCTATTAGCTATATAACTACTAGTAATTCTCTTACTCTAGCTAGTTAATATTTATTCTAGCTACTTAAAACTCTTTTTTAGCTATATATATTATTTAGTCTACAGGAGTTCTGGGACAGCCAGCCATAGTTAAGTATTATAATTTATTTTAGTAGGATTCTTAAAATTAGTAGAAATAAAGAATATTTTCTTCTAGCACAGGCCTATATAACTAATCTATCTGCTTTAATTTATATTTAATAACTTCTTTTTCTAGAACATGTGCTTCTGTACTGAGAATACCCTTTTTTTTAATAGTAGAGCTGGTTACTAATAGATTATCTAATCCTACTATAAATTATATAGATCTGATTTATACTACCAGGCTATCTTATTTTCCTGGGAGAGTTCCAGAGCCTTTAATTATTTAGTAAATATTAGGCCAGACTGGACCTCCCTAGCCTCTTCCTTTATTGGTCCACTAATAGGAACATGGTTATTTTATTAGAACTCTAACTAACTATAAATGCATTTTACGCATTATTAGAGTATTTTATTTAAGAAGCAGGGACTCTCTGTAATACTCTTTTACTTAATCTTTATCTAGTAGTAAAACTAGAGACTATTTAGAATTTATTTATTAACAGGCAACCTAGCTACTTATTTATTAGTAAGTCTAGTAATAATCTTTAATATTATTACTTGCAACTAGCTCAAGCCACCGCGAGTAATACACAGTATAGTTTAATAAACTAGGGAAACTAGAAGAGTGAAGCTGTTTATTAGTATCTGTAGTATTATAAATAACTACTTAAATATATTACTAAAATTTTAATTACTACTAGTGGCCAAATGCCACGTCTTAAAGAACTAGTAGATATTAAGTATATTAATAGTTTATTAAGTAAATATATATTCTATATCTATCAAGCATAGGTATTTTATATTACTTGACATAGCAAGAGCAAGTGATATACTAGCTATGAATTTAATATTATATGATTTTTTTTCATGCATGCAAGTAAAATTCTCTTCTTATATTTAATTTACATCTGGCTATTTACAGATCTTTTATTCTGTAAACAGCACGAACTTCAAGCCTATTTAGGTGTAGTAAATCAACTTCTTTTCTGGTTTTTTACACAGGATTATAACTAAATAATAATATAATTTTACCAGCTACTAATAACTGTGACTTAAAAGGTCTGGGGCTAATAAATTAATCCTTGCTAATATTAGCAAATCTTAATTAAAATTATAGAGAAACATGTTCAGGGGGGTTACTTGCTAGTAGATATTTATAATAATACTAATAATAGGGCAGATCTCAAGGTGATATTTACATGGTAAAGTAGTTACTAGCTATACCAACGTGTATAAATATACAGTCTTAACAGGGCCTTTCCTACCAGGCTATAGCCAGCACTTTTTTAAGCATATAAAAATATATTACATGCATGGCATGAATTCCTATATTTTAAAAATATTAAAATAGTTCTATTATCAGGCTCTAGTCTTATTTCTTCTTTTATAGTGAGTTATAGTAACTAGTTAGAATAATATAAAGAAATATATTCTAGTAAATAATTACTAGATAATTTAAAGTATTACTCTCTAGCAAAGCGGCAGTGTTACTATAATATATATTCTTTAATAAATTTATTACAAGATATAGATTCTTAGACTTGGCTGCCCTATCTCCATATACTATTAGAGTATTAAGTAGTTTTTTATACTAAGCATGGGAGTTACTATACATGTTAGAGTCTCTCTTAATACCTACTTAAAAACCATTTTATTATGTTACCTTGTTATAGTAAAATCCTTGTTAATTTAATACTAGAGAGATTAGTATTTACTACTATACTAGAAAAAATAATTCACCCGTGTGATGGATTCCCAGAGATTCCAGGTTTTTTAAATGTAATTGGCTTTCTTTGCTATATTAAAGAATGCCTATATCAGACAGCCAGCAAGAACGGGATGTGGTAATACTATAATAAATAATATAACTAGTAAATTAAGATTTTAAATCATATTTTTTTGCATTGGGTCCACCTATAGATACTATTTTAATAAAAAAATAGGATTAGGTATTTTACTGTCAGGGAAAACACACTGTGCTTTAATAATTAAGAGGATGTTGTACAGCTCCAGGTATAATATATATAGTATAAATATGCTTATATATATTAATATTTTATATAATTATTATTATAAGTCCTCACCGCGTGACAAGTTTTAAAAATTTAAATATTATGGATTAACTCTACTACTTGGCCGTGATAGTATTATAACAAGCAATATTAGTAGCAGGTATTATAATAAGATGCAATATTATGGCACCAGGCCCATGTCTAGATATTATTTATCTAGTATTAGTTTCAGTATTATTTTACAGTATTAATAACTGATTTAGTGGGCTAAATTAGAGATTTTATATTATATATATATTCCCATGCTAATGCCCCTGAGAATGCACCACGTCTGAACAGTCTATTATTAACTTTCATGGTACTAATTAACAGCTGGGAAGAAATTATAAATTATTATTAATAAAGCTATATACAGCCTTAATCTAGTAAAATTTAGTATATATAATATATATTTAAAGTCACACCCTGGATAAAGCACACTGGTATATATATTTATCTAAAGAAACTTGAGATTAATAAGCTTAAAGATAGTTATTAACTTTTCCAGCTAGTAAAGAAGCTGATTCTGCACCTAATTTATAAGAGCATGGGTTGGGTTCTAGAGAAGACTATAATTATTTTAGTTTATAATTAAAATCTTAAAACCCGCCATCTTAGTTATTGCAATGTGCAATTATTAAATATTTTTACCTGGAAGGAGACCTCCCAGGACCTTATTATCAAGCTTTAGAATTAATAATCCTGGATAAAATATATTAATATCTAGAAACAGCTCATCTGTTACTAGAAATAGGTAACAGAACAGGGGCATTTTTAAAATATTTTTTTTTAAGCAAGTCTAGCCCAGCTGGAGGCCTGGGTAGATGTAATAGAGATAGTTATAGATTTTTAATAATATTATTTTTATAAAGACTGTATAGATAAGGAAATAAAAAAGTAGACTCAAGTCTAACTAGATTAAATAGTTCTTAGCTTTAGTTTAGCTATTATTTAATACTTTATATTATACTAGAAGTTTAATTTAATTCTAGTTTTCTTTGCTACTATGCTTTTCTGGAGTCCCACCCAGGATGCATAGATAATAATTAGTAATTATATCTTATACTTATCTTAGCTAATCTATAATTATTAGATGGTAGTGCTTGGCCATGTTCTGGCAGAGACTATAAATAATAATTAAGTAAATATTAAATCTCTTCTGGTAAAGATCCAGGATTAATAGATATTAAATAATACAGAGGATCCTGTTATAAAATTATTAAAAAACTAGCTTTTTAAATTTTATATTAGCTAGATTAAAATACTGCCTGCATAGCTTTACTGGCATGCTGATAGGGAAACTCTAGTCTAGTTAAATATTATTTTTTATCTTACTAATTTAAAAAAGATTATTTTTCAGGCCCTGGCCAAAGCTTATTAAATCTTTAAATAAAAGTTGTGCCTTAGTGATTTATTATACTCTATATTAAATATTTTTATCTTTAATCTTACTATTCTAGTTAATAATTAGAACGTGACTAGTCCTAGACAGTTTTTTTTTATAGATTCCTGCAACGCGGCTTATCTAGATTTATTTATAGACTGGCTAATCTCCTGGGTGGGGACTAGCCTGGTTTTATTTTATATTTTTTAAATTTATACTCTAATGGATTAATAGATTCTCTCTCTTAATATAGCTTAGTAATATAAAAATGCAGTCTAGTAATTTCTTTAGATTATTTTAATTTTCTTTTTTCTTGGCTCTGGACAACAAGAACAACAGCCTAAGTTTATAAGTCTTTAATAATAGAATACAACTCTTATTACATGGAATCTTTTTTTTTATAATAAATAGATGCTCTTTATTCTGAGTTATTATAAAATCTAAAGTTAAACTAATATATTTTATTAACTAGTTTAATTTTTGCTATCTAAGATCACACAGATAATTATGTAATATCTAGTTTTTATCTAGCTATTTTAAGAGTATCTAGTCTAGCAGACCCAGAATCTTATCACAGTCTTTAACTATTTCTAGTCTTAGAAGGCTGGCTCGTGGGCTCCTAATTATATAATCTAGATTATAGTCTAGACTAGGCAGTGAATTCTGGGCAAGTAGATTTATATTTAGATATAGTAACAGATTATTATAAAAATTATCTAATAAAAGTTTACTATAACTGATGTTAACCTGCTAATAAAAAAGAGGCCCGGAGGGGATAAGAATAAGAAAATTAACTCTTATTTTAATAGTATGCCAAGTATCCTGCACTGGCAGGCTAGTTATACCCCCTAGACTAGAAATTAGATCTATAATAAGATTATTAATTTCCAGGCCAGGCTCACTAATGCAGGGCTGCAAGAATTTTATTATATTAACTAGCTCTAGTATTAGCTTATTTATAATCTAGTTTCTTTTTTAATAGTACTAACTATACTATCTTAAATATTCTCTTAGGGAATTATCTTACCTGTCTCACGCACCCTGGGTTCTTATACTACCTGGGAGTAGAAGAAGACTCCCTTCTATTAAAGTCAGGTATTTTATTTTATAGAGGATTCAATCCCAGCTTTCTTCAAGTAACAGCAGGTGGAGTGCTCCAAGTCTTTAATTATTTAATAAATAACATGTTAACAGGTGCTGGTATGCTATTATTAATAATAAACTACTAAGCAGGCCCTAATAGTGCTGCAGTAGATATATAAAATAATTATATAATATTAATTTTTAGAGTAACAGCGCGTGATGAAATATATCCTAGCAGGGGCTAGGCAGGTGCTAGTTATTTTATAAACTAGTAAAAAAAAAAGTTTTTTATATTTACTTTTCTACTAGCTGCCTGGAGCAGGTACTATGGTGGTAATCCTGCCTCTAATAATTCTTAAAAATAAAATAATCTGGTAGTATGCAGAGATTGGGGTTAAGGCCTATATTTAAAGTTAAGACTTTTATTTTAATAAATTATATAGCTATTTATTAATTTTTATAATAATGGAGCAGGCTGTCTAGTAATATTTTTAAAAATTTTTAAATTAATTGCACGTGGCTAATTAACTAAATTAGATAATATTTAATAAATATTATTTTATACTAATTATCTAGTTATATTAAAAAGCAGTTGAACTGCTACTATTAATATAAAATCTAGCATGCTAAATAGTATTTCTCACAGGCACCTTATTATTTATATTAATTTTAACTTTTTAGATAAACATGCTTTTACAGGGGGCTTAGATAATTTAAAGTATTATAATTTAGTAGAATATATATTATTACACTGCTTAGTATTTATCTAATTAAGATCTACTTTATAACTTTGCTATTTTTAATATTTTAAAGTTTATTTATTAATTACAGAGCAGCACACAGGCAATTATTTATTATTAAATAAAAAATATTGCAGAAGAAATTATCAAGGTAATCTTTAATTTTATATATTATAGTAACTTTAAAAGCCACGAGAAAAAGTCCTAGATTCTTAGATAATAATAAAATAAAAAGCCTGTATAAATTATAACTATATCTGTCTTTAAAATAGGGATTAACCACCCAGCAGTGCAACTGGTAATTTATGTAAGAATTTTATAAAATATTATTAATTTTACACAGAAAATTGGGCAGCTTGGGCAGGATGGGGCCAGAGAATAATCTACTATTTTTTTTCTAGCATAGTAAGCTGCTCTAGATATTTATACTAATTAATAATCTATTCCAGGTGTGGAGGCTGCTATGTACTAGTATCTTTAAAATAGCTGGTGCCAGGTATAGATATTATTTTAATATCTTGATTATGCAGTCTAGGAATATTAGGAGCAGAAGCTACTCTATAATATTTACTAGCAGGCAGGCATGGTGGTGTAAGAAGAGAATTCTAGTAATACTAAGAATACTTTTAATAATAATTTTTAAAATCTTTAGATAGGTGGCAAGCTCCTGCAGTAGTAGATTTAATTATAAATTTAATAAATAATATTATATAAATATTTATTATATTAATAATATAATATATATATAATCTACTACCATCTTTTAGACTAGAAGGGCAAGACAGTTAGACATGCCCAGTATAAACTAAGCTAATATTACAATCTATAGTAGTTTAAATTTTTTAAGGCTAAAAAACAGGCTCAGCAGCAGGGACAGATATATAAAAATTAATTTTCTATTTTTAATAATTACTATTAATATTTTAATTTATAGATTATCTGCAAGACTAGAAAAATTAGCTAGTATAAATTTTCTAATCTTATGCTACTATTCTGCTGGGTGTTATATTAAAAAAGCAGCTAGAAAGAATAGAATCTTTATTTATTAAATAGGCAGTATATAAAAGAGAATAAAGCAGTATATATGCTCTGGCTGGGTAAAGAATAAAAAATAAATAGCTAACCAGGAACTAATGCTCTAGTAATAGCTAGAACAGGGTTTAGATAAATAAGAAAAGACTAATAGATAATAAAGTATATATATTATTTAGGTTTTAATTTCTAAAAAGTTTTTTTTTTTTTAAATTTATTTATTATTAGATTAATCCCCCCAGTTTTGTGTCTGTGTTTCTATTAGTTACTATAAATAATCTATAGTTAGTATGCGTTGAATAATGCTGTTATTCACCAAACCCTACTATAAAAGTTGGCGGGTGCTAAACTAAAAAGATACTAGCACCCACTGTTATTCAGGGACTTTTCCACTGTTATTCCAAATCTCTTTATTATCTTAAGAACTTTATTTTTATTAAATTTTTTTATCTAATCTTCTTCTCCCACTCTTTAATTATGTCCCAGTCACGTATCAGCAATCTACCGGCCGTGATTAAGGCAGAAAATAAATTTCCATCTTACCTACAAATTTTGCGACCATGGCGGGTGATTCTTTATATTACTTATAATAGCTACTATATTTATCATAATCTCTTCTAGCACCTGCAAGAGCAATATAAACTCTAAATTTATCAGTGGTAATATCTTAAAGCCAGTAAAAAATTATATAAGATTACAAAGATCAGGAAGGACGTGGTGCAATCTCTAGATAGAACTAATAAGATTTAGAGATTACTAACCAGGCTGGGTTTTCTTTATTACTTTAAACAGTGTAACTTTTATACTATTAGCACTAATTATATCTGCTAATATTATAATAAGTAACATTAGTGGCAGGTATTATAATAAAATATAATACTATAACACCAGGCCCATGTCCAGATATTATTTACCCAGTATTAATTTCAGTATTATTTTGCAGTATTAATAACTAATTTAATAGATTAAATTAAAGATTTTATATTATATATATATTCCCATGCTAATACCCCTGAGAATACATCATGTCTAAACAGTTTATTACCAACCTCCATGGTACTAATTAACAGCTGGGAAGAAATTATAAATTACTATTAATAAAGCTACATACAGCCTTGATCTAGTAAAATCTAATATATGCAGTATATATTTAAAGTTATATTCTAGATAAAGCACACTAATATATATATTTATCTAAAGAGACTTGAGATTAATAAGCTTGGAGATAGTTACTAACTTTTCTAACTAGTAGAGAAGCTGATTCTGCACCTAATTTATAAAAGCATGGGTTGGATTCTGGAGAAGACTATAACTATTTTAGTTTATAATTAAAATTTTAAAACCTGCCACCTTAGTTATTGCAATGCGTGATTATTAAATACTTTTATCTAGAAGAAGATCTTCCAGGACCCCATTATCAAGCTCTAGAATTAACAGTCCTGGATAAAATATATTAATACCTGGAAACAGCTCATCTATTACTGGAAACAGGTAATAGAACAGGGGCATCTTTAAAATACTCTCTTCCAAGCAAGTCCAGCCTAGCTGGAGGCCTGGGTGGATGTGACAGAGGTGATTATAAATCTTTAATAATATTATTTTTATAAAGACTACATGGATAAGGAAATAGAAAAATAGACTTAAGCCTAATTAGATTAGATAGTTCTTAACTTTAGTTTAGCTATTATTTAATACTCTATATCATGCTGGAAGTTTAACTTAGTTCTAGTTTTTTTTATTACTATACTCTTCTGGAGTCCCACCCAGGATGTATAGATAATAGTTAATAATTATATCTTATACTTATTTTAGCTAATCTATGATTATTAGATAGTGGTGCTTGGCCATGTTCTAGTAAAGACTATAAATAATAATTAAGTAGATATTAAGTTTTTTCTAGTAAAGATTTAAAATTAATAAATATTAAATAACACAGAGAATTCTGTTACAGAATTATTAGAGAATTAGCTTTTTAAATTTTATATTAGCTAAATTAAAGTGCTGCCTGCACAGCTCTGCTAACATACTAATAAAAAAACCCTAGTCTAGTTAGATGTTATTTTTTATTTTATTAATTTAAAGAAGATTATTTTCCAGGCCCTGGCCAAAGCTTGTTAAATCTTTAAATAAAAGCTATACCTTAGTAGTTTATTATATTTTATATTAAATATTTCTACCTTTAATCTTGCTATTCTAGTTAATAATTAGAACATGACTAGTTCTAGACAGTCTTTTCTTACAGATTCCCGCAACACGGTTTATCTGGACTTATTTATAGACTGGCTAATCTCCCGGGTGGGGGCTAGCCTGGTTCTGTTTTATATTTTTTAGATCTATACTTTAATAGGTTGATGGGTTCTCTCTCTTAATACAGCCCAGTAATATAAGAATGCAGTCTAGTAGTTCCTCTAGGTTATTTTAATTCTCTTTTTTCTTGGCTCTAGACAACAAGGACAACGGCCTGAGTTTATAAATTTTTAATAGTGGAATATAATCCTTACTACATGAAATCTTTTTTTTTATAATAGATAGATGCTCTTTATTCTAAGTTATTATAAAACCTAGAGTTAAATTAATATATCTTATTAGCTAATTTAGTTTCTGCTGCCTAAGATTGCACAGATAATTACACAGTATCTAGTTCTTATCTAATTATTTTAAGAGTATCTAGTCTAGTAAATCTAGAATCTTATTATAGTCTCTGACTACCTCTAGTCCCAGGGGGCCAGCCTGTAGGCTTCTAATTACATAACTTAGATTATAATTTAGACCAGGCAGCAGATCCTAGGCAAGCAGATTTATATTTAAACATAATAATAAATTATTATAAAGATTATCTAATAAAAGTTTGCCACAACCAATGCTAACCTGCTGATGAAAAAGGGGCCTGGAGAGGACAAGAATAAAAAAATTAACTTTTATCTTAATAATATGTCAAGTGCCCTACACTAGCAGGCTAGTTATATCCCTTAAACTAGAAATTAGGTCTATGGCAGGACTATTAATTTCTAGGCTGGGCTCACTAATGCAGGGCTGCAAGAATTTTATTATATTAATTAGCTCTAGCATTAGCTTATTTATAATCTAGTTTTTTTTCTAGTGGTGCTAATTATACTACCCTAGATATTTTTCCAGGAGATTATTTTACCTGTTTCATGCACCCCGGGTCTCTATACTACCTAGAAGTAAGAGAAGACTCCCTTCTACTAAAATTAGGTATTTTATTTTATAAAAGATTTAATCCCAGCTTTTTCTAAGCAGCGGCGGGTGGAGTGCCCCAAGTCCCTAATTATTTAATAAATAGCACATTAATGGGCGCCGGCGCGCTGTTATTAATAATAAATTATTAAGCAGGCCCTGGTAGTGCTGTAATAAATATATAAAATAACTATATAGTATTAGTCTCCAGAGCAATAGCACGTAATAAAATATATCCTGGTAAGAGCTGAATAGGTGCTGGCTATTCTGTAAATTAATAAAGAAAAAAGTTTTTTATATCTACTTCCCTGCCAGCTGCCTAGGGTGGATACCATGGTAATAATCCTGCCCCTGATGATTTTTAAAAATAAGATAGCTCAGTAATATGCAAAGATTAGAGTTAAGGCTTATATTTAAAATTAGAACTTCTATTTTAATAGATTATACAGCTGTTTATTAATTTTTATGGTGGTGGAGCAGGCTGTCCAGTAATATTTTTAAAAATTTCTAAACTAGTTACACGTGGCCAATTAACTAGATTAAATAGTGTTTAATAAATATTATCTTATATTAATTATTTAATTATACCAAAAAGCAGTTGGGCTGCTGCTGTTAATACAGGACCTAGTATGCTAAATAATATTTTTTATAAATATTTTATCACCTGTATTAGTTTTAATTTTTTAGATAAACATGCTCCTATAGGGGGCTCAGATGGTTTAAAGTATTATAATCTAGCAGGATATATATTATTACACTGCTTAGTATTTACTTAATCAAGATCTACTTTATAACTTTGTTATCCCTGGTATTTTAGAGTCCATCCACTAATTACAGAGCGGCATGCGGGTGATTATTTATTATTAAATAAAAAATACTATAAAAAAAATTACTAAGATAATTTTTAGTTCTATATATTATAATAACTCTAAAAGCCGCAAGGAGAAGGCCCAGGTTCTTGAACAGTAATAAAATAGAAAGCCTGCATGAATTATGGTCATATCTATCTTTAGAATAGGGATTAACCACCCAGCAGTGTAACTAATAATCCATATAAGAATTTTATAAAGTATTATTAATTTTACGCAGGAAATTGGGCGGCTTGGGCAGAATAAGACTAGAAAGTAATTTATTATTCTTCTTCTAGCATGGTAGACTGCCCTAGATGTTTATATTAATTAATAACTTATTCCAGGTGCGGAGGCTGCTATGTACCAGTATTTTTAAAACAGCCAGTGCTGGGTACAGATATTATCTTAATATCTTAATTATGCAGCTTAGTAATATTAGGAGCAGAAGCTACTCTATAATATTTATTAATAGGCAGGCATGGTGATGTGGGAAGAGAATTCTAGTAATACTAAAAATACTTTTAATAATAATTTTTAAAATCTTTAGATGGGCGGCAAGCTCCTGCAGCAGCAGATTTAATTATAAGCCTAATAAATAATATTATATAAATATTTATTATATTAATAGCATGGCATATATATGATCTGCTACCATCTTTTAAATTAAAAGGGCGAGGCAGTTGGACACGCCTAGTATAAACTAAGCTAATATTATAATTTACAGTGGTTTAAATTCTTTGAGGCCAAAAAACAGGCTTAGCAGTAGGGATAGATATATAAAAATTAATTTTTTATTTTTAATAATTACTATTAATATTTTAATTTATAGATTATCTGTGAGATTGGGAGAATTAGCTAGTATAAATTTCCTAATCTTATGCTGCCACTTTACTGGGTGTTATATTAAAAGAGCAGCTGGAAAGAGCAGAATCTTTATTTATTAAATAAGTAATATATAAAAGAGAATAAAGCAGTATACATGCTCTGGCTGGATAAAAAATAAAAGATAGATGACTAACCAGGAACTAATACTCTAGCAATGGCCAGAACAGGGTTTAGACAAATAAAAAAAGACTAATAGATAATAAAGTATATATATTATTTAGATTTTAATTTCTAAAAAGTTTTTTTTTTTTTAGATTTATTTATTATTAGATTAATTCCCCCAGTTTTGTGTTCATATTTCTATTAGTTATTATAAATAGTCTATTTCTTTTTAGGGTTTTTTATAATAGGCAGGCCAGTCTATTATCTTAAGTTAGTTTTATAATATTCTAGTAAAGTGCCGTGCATATATATATATATTTAAATCTTATCACGCTGAAGAAAAGTATTAATCTAGGGATCTTTTTCCACAATCTGGAGTTACTTAGTTTAAGTTAACTCCTTGTAATTTAACATTGTGCCACCTTTAGGGTTTAAGAGAAAGAAAAAAAGAAAAAAAAAAGAAGAGATAAGGAGAAAGCTATTTATAAAAATAGATTATCTAGCCTAGATTATCTAGATTATCTAAATTAATTAGATTACCTAGATTACCTGATTACCTAGATTAACCCCAGGATCAACAGTAGATAAAAGCCTGTAATTAACAATAAAGTTCTATAATTAATAATATTTTTATTAAAATTAAAATTCTGTAAATCTCTTGAAAACCGCATGTTAAATATCTTTTTTAGGATTTAATAGAAGACAGGCTTTGTGTCTTAGGAGGTTAAGGACTTAATTAAGAGTGGCAGAAGAAAGCCTAACCTCTCTAATCTTAATAAAGATAAAAAATAAAGAGAGAAAGAGAAAAAAAAAAGAAAAGAGGCTATTTATATTAAAAAAAAAAGAGAGGGGGGGGTCAATAAATAATAAAGACATAAATAAATAATAGAGACATAAATAAACACATAAATAGATAATAGACATGTAAATAAATAATAGAAATATAAATAAATTATAGAGAAATAAATAGACACATGAATAGATAATAAACATGTAAATAAATAATAAACATATAAATAGATAATAAAAATATGTATAAAAATCAGGGATTATAATCTAAACTTTAAAAAAATTAAAAAAATAAAACTTATTTTACAGGTATTATTATTATCTTTATATTAATAATAGTCTCTATAACCATAAAAATAACTCTAAAAAGAAGATAAAATACAAGCTAAAATAATATTATATTATTTTAAATTCTAACCCAAATTTTTAAAAAGGGTTTAGGGTTTATTTATATAATAGTATAAATAAAGATATATAATATATAATAAAAATATTCTATAAATTTATCTCTTAGGCAGAAATAAAGTAGAATATTTTCTAACTAATTAATAACTAGAAATTTATTAAAAAGTTAAATCTTATTATATATATATATTTTATTAATATAATTTAAATATATATTCTAGAGTATCATTTCTCTAATAAAAATAAAATTTAAAGAATTTAGAGATTATTTATAGATAAATACTTCTAAAATTTATATATTTTAAAGTTATAATCTAAATATACTAGAAATCTTTAATTATATATATATATATATTAGAGTTATACATAACTAAATTAAGATAAATTTAAAAAGAAATTATCTTTTTATACATAGATCTTTAATATATATTTTAATATAAATATAGTATGAAAAAGAATTTAATATCTTTAATTTAAGAATATATAATTATTTTTATTAAATATTATAGGATTTTAGAGAGAGTATATAATTTTATTAAGTTTAATTTTCTACTTTTTAGAATTTTATAATAAAAGAAACTTAATTTTTTTTTATCTTTTAGTATAATTTTTAAGATCTACTTAGATAGAATATCTAAGAATTAGGGTCAACCCCTCACAGGAAGACATTAAAAAATATAAAAAAAATAAGAAAAAAGAAGAAAATAAAAACCCTAGTTAAAAGGGAAAGCAAAGCAGGCCTAGATATTAATAAAAAGACTTTTATTTAAATTATCCCCCAAGATTAACTCTTTGTTAAAAGATACTATACTCCAGGTTGCCAAATCTAGTTACTTAAAACTAACTCAAGTTAAATAATTAATAATAATATTATTAATACTAACTGGGCTTTGCCCATGATGAGCTTGTATATTAATAATTATTATAATTATTATATATTATATTTTTATTCCCGCATGATATACCACATAGCTATTCTTAGCCAAGTCATTACTATTTAGGCCGGTGTTGTCACTATCAACCATGTGAATATATATAAGGCATGGTGGAGTAGGTATAACAGCCCTGCAAAGGGCATTTAAACAGTGAATAAAGTTAGTATAATGTAATATTTTAGTAATTAGAGCTAGATCTTTTTTAGTTTAGATAAAAATGCAAAAAGTAGAAAGAGTATAGAAACTTACTGTAAGAGAAATTAGTTCTAAAAACTATAAGTTTAAAAATCAAGGGTTAAGAAAATTCTAAACAGAATCCAAGACTAGTGAGTGTCCATTCTTTGTAGTAGGGATGTAGTTAGGGTGAATAAAAAAAAAAGAGATAATATTAAGAAATAAAATAGAAAATTTAAAAAAGAAAAGGATGGGACTCCTGAGTAGACAAGAAAGAAAGAGAGAAAGAAAGAGCAAAAAGGAAGAAGAAAGGAAAGAAGAAAAAAAGAGAAGGAGAAAGGGTAAAAAGGAAGAAAAGAAAAAAAAAGAGAAAGAAATTAAGAAAGAAAGAGAAGAAGAAAGGGCAAAGAGGGAGAAGAGAGAAAAGTTAGGAAAGATAAAGAAGAAAAGAAAGAAACTTACTAGTCTTAATAAAGAGAGGTAATAAAGAGAGGTGATGAAGAAAGATAATAAAAAAAGATAATAAAAAGAAAAAGAGAAAGAGAAAAAATAGAGAAGAGAGAGGGGGAAGGAGATATTTATAGTAGAGAAAGAAATAAAAGTAGAGAGAGTAAATAAAGAAGAAAGAAGTATTAAATAGATAAATAGATAATAAAATTAATAATAGGAAGTAAATAAATAATAAGATTGACAATAAGAAGTAAATAGACAATAGAGTTAACAATGGGAAGTAAATAGATAATAAAGTTAATAATAAAAAGTAAATAGACAATAAAGTTAACAATAAGAAGTAAATAGACAATAAGATTAATAATAGAGAGTGAATAGACAATAGAGAAGTGTTAAGCAGGTGAATAGACAATAAAATTAATAATAGAGAGTAAATAGACAATAAGATTAACAATAGAAAGTAAATAAATAATAAGATTGATAATAGGGAGTGAATAGACAATAGAGTTAACAATGAGAAGTAAATAAATAATAGAGAAGTGTTAGGTAGGTAAATAGATAATAAAATAAAGAAGTAAATAAATAATAAAGAAGTAAATAATAGTTCTTTATATTAAAAAAGTAAATCACGGTTCTTTGTGTTACAAGAGTAAATAAAGAAAATGTTACAAGAGTAAATAAAGAAATATAAGAGACAATAAAATAAAAAAAGACCAGTATTTCTTTATATTTTATAAATATATTTTCTATCATCTTCCCCATCTCCCAAGCTCTTTTCTAGATATAATTATCTTTTAAACCCATTCTTCCCTGCTTATCCCCAGTTAAAATCCACTATCACAGACCTGGTATATTTCTTTTTATTATATTTATTAACAAGACTTATACTCTACTACAGTTTTCTTGGTATGTCTTTCTTTTTATTGGGTTTGTATTTTAATTTTGCTAATTATATATATTATAGTTAGAGATTATGGCAACTACCTCTGGGTTCTTCTTTACTTTACTGGAAATTCACCCTGACATGCTGATGGCGGATATATGCCAACACCTGAAACATTTAAAGGTAAAGGCTATTTAATAAAATAAGTCTATCTATATCCACACAACTGTGATTAGATTTAAAAATAGAGCCCATAGAGAGAATTGGCACAAGGCATTTACCAAGAGCATTGATAATATGTGGTCTTATTTAGACTTTACCAAGACTAATACTAAAGGCAAATGGGTTTGGATCTGCCTAGGGATATCAATCCTGATCTCTTGGATTAAGCTATCTGATAAAGAGCAAGTGATACTTATTTAACATGCCTAGGCCATAGCTCTAATCCCAAATCCAGGAAAGAATACAGGAAAGATTATAATTATTTATAACTGCGAACCTAAACTTCTGCTAGATTTTAAAGCACAGGTGGACTACAAGGATCCCACCAAATTTACTCGCCAACGAGTAAATATCTATGGTTTTTAGCAGGCCCTGGTAAATTATTACTATAAGTAGATGAAAATCACCGGGGTATGGATCAACCAAGATAACTTGCAAAGTAGGCAGTGGAAGTGTCTTGCTAATATTATAGTATAAATTAAGAGAATAATTAATCTCAGTAATCAAGAATTTCAGGGACCAGGAGATGAGTGAATTATAAACTTTAAAATCTATATTAATAAATAGATTATAGCACCTCTAGTAAGAGAGATTAAAAGACTATTTTCTCTAATTTTAGAAAATAATAGTAAATTAAAATTATAGTCCTGGATTATTAATATTATTTTTTAAAAATTCTCTTTATATAACTTTCTTAGTACATAAGCCATAAAACATCCTAATCTTTATTTAGAATCCTCTAAATTTTTTAAACCCTCTAATTTGCCTAATTTAACCAATCGGGGAAACTTCTAAAGATATTTTAATAAATATAATATTTTTTGCTCTGTATTTATACAAGTTGCAACAAAATCCACCGACAGCGGGAGAAAATATGATTTTTTGAAATTTATAATTTTTGTTATTTTGAGATTAGGAAATTTACATTGATATATTCAGGCATTTTAGCAAATCGGGGAAACTTCCAAGGATATTTTAATAAATATTAGGGCTTTTTCTCTATATTTATTAGGGTTACAACAGAATCCACCGACGGCGGGAGGAGATATAGTCTTTTAAACTTTATCATTTTCTATAGTAAGATGTAGGGAGTTAGCAAGGTATATCTAGTTATTTTAATAAATAAGATAAAATTTGCTAGAATTTTAATAAATACTATATATTAAGCTTAATACTTTAATAAGTTTTGGTAAAATCCACTAATAATATAAGAAGATATATTTTATATATTCTTATTAAAGATTTTTATTATAACTATTTTTATGTGATCCTGCAGTATTAAATATTTTATCTAGTTTATTTTATAAAATACTTTATCATATTTAGTTTATGTCTATCCCACAGGGACTAGATGTGACAATTCTAGTCTTATTAAACATGTAACTTATATAATAAATACTACTCTACTATAAATAAGAATTATTTAGGATTTATATAATAATTTTCTTTCTTTTTTATATATTATATTCTTGATTTAATACTTATTTTTTAAATTAGGGTTTCTTACATCAGCCCAGAGCAGTGATTATTATTTTAATTATAAACTACTAAACCACTATAATAAATTTATTAGGGTTTTAATTATTAACTGCTATTCTATAAGCCCCAATGCAGTGGACTTGACTGGAGTTAGGGCTTAGTGCTAATTGGCCGAAAAATTATATACTGCATCCAGATTTCAACTGTACACTACATCAAGAAGTAGTGGCCCGAAGAAGCTGAAAGTTAGCTGTGGTATTTATCCCATAATTTAGAGTAACTTGGTTAAATTATAGATACCAATTCCCCGTGGTTATGGCGTGGTGGTGATTTAAAGTTGGCTGTTGATTAGCAAGTATTTTAGTTAGGGTAAGTTAAGAAGCCACATCTGTACTATCTCTAGATATATATTACCATAGTACATATTATATACACCAGGGGTGAACCTATTTATTGTATAATATTAAATAAGGGGGAATAATAAAAAAATCTTAAATTATATTTTCTCCAGTTTTATTTATTATTTATATAAATGTATGCCCAGTTGTGACTTCAAGCTAATAATTTTATTTATCCTATTATAGTAAATTAATTATTCCAGCATGTACCCAAGTTGGTTATTATTATATGCTAACAATGCTGTCATGAAGTGTGGCCCACCAAAGTTACTAATTATTTAATTAAAAAGCATTATAAGAAGCCTGTGGAAGTAGAACAGGTCACCACTATTATTATATAGTGGGAGGGGGTTGTGAAGGATCCCTATATTATAGATTTTTCATTGCAGGTTAAGCAGCCATTGCCTATTTTAGAGGAGTAGACTAATAAAATGTTATGCTAGCAACCCAATCCCCCATGCCAGTATATAAATTAAGATATGAAGACCATGCAAGTGTATTAACATAGCTATTATAGTTGGACCTAATATCCCCGCAGTGGGCGGATTAACCACGCCCAGCAGGCATAGAGAGAGAAGGAGTTGTCTTAATTATTTTACCCTGTAATATACTAGTAAATATTCTTATTGTGAAAGAGATCTTATTATATCCATGTCCAATCCCCTACACGGGCCCCGGCCGACCGCGAGGTTCCCCGGGATCAGTTGGATGCGCAGGCCATGGTAGATGAGGTGATTACTACATAAAAATAGAATTAGGCCGCCCAGGCCTATTAACTTATCAAGTCATGTATATTGACCAACGCCAATCCATGGTTACGGATGACTGGATGGACGGAATATTTAAAAAATATACATTTCATGAATATTAAGATATGTGTTCAGACCCCCAAGGCTAATTCCCCCAACTCAGTAGAGTATAAAGTATGGGTAATTTGAAACACCATGGCATAAATAACCCGCAAGAGCCAGTAGATGGTGCAGCAGAGTGGCCAGGCCATCTAAATAAAGGCCATCTGATCTGAGAAGGGCCAGACCCTGTATTGCCTGTTGTTAGCATACATGGATAAGTTAAGTATCCAGCACCACGTGTATCCATGGCAGCAGATTTTAGGATTCATTGCATGGATCCAGGAACCCCGGGGGTGGCAAGCAGAGCATCCTGTGTATAAAATAACCCCCCAACAGCGCAGGAAATGGCGCCAGTTGTGATAGTTAGCCCAGTTCTAATTCTTATTTTCGCCCATGAACCCAGAAGATCCCGCAGCCGCCATGTGGCAGATGAGCCCCATTAAATAAGAGTATTTAGAATTTTGCATAGAATTATTAAACCAACATCATTGCAGTCATTGTTATGAGAGTGTGTTGGTATGTGCAATGGCTGTATTAAACCATGGTAAGGCCGGATGGCGGGATTTTAAAAGTTATCCTCCTATATTATTCCAGGTGATCAAGATTACCCGGTTTATAATAGTCTAGAAGGCATTATGGTTGGATTCTAACCTAGTTAAGATTATTAAGATATAACAAAAGAAGCAGAATCATGCACAGTAAATATTAATCAGTACAGACAATATATTGCCTGATATCATGAATAAGGAATATAGAAGTAAAATCCTATTTTTATTTATTATGTCTTTATTATCCCTGCTTACATTTCTCATGGATAGCCAGGACCCCGAGCCCATTATTAATATAAGCTGTTAAAATATGGAGCGGGGTTGACAGCCATTTCAGGATTAGATAAAGACCATGATCTGGTAGTTTATAATTTATGGCACGCATGGGCCCATGCAGACATTATTAAATTAGCAGATATATAAATTAAAAATTTATTATAGTAGCACTGCACCCGGGCATGTAACATGAATGAAGCCTGATTAATTATTATATAAAGAGATAAAGTTTATTATAGGTAATTTCTAGGGATTTGTCCATGATTTAGTCAGCGCCACCTGATAAATATTATAGAATAAGTTATTATATATGGCTGGCTGCTCTAGTTAGGTCCCTGCCATTCTATGGTCTGCATTATATAACAACCCCATCCAGGGCCAAGCCGGGTGAAGTTTTTTAAAGAATTCCCGAACTTCATGGTCTGTGGATGGACTCTGGTGGATGATTAGCCGCATGTGGGCTGATCCCGTGGTGTAGAAGATGTTTATGGTGCATGGCCACGCCTGGATCTATCCCTTATATATTCAGCGATATGCCCAGCGCGTGGCCTGGTTTTTAGAGAAATTAGCTGTGTTGGTGCATATCACATCCGGCCAGCCAGCGTAGGCGCCCGAGTTATTAAGTATTTAACATGTAAATATTAACACTAATCAACAGCAAAATATTTTTATTAATAATGGCATGGTGATGTTTGTCACAGTGTATTATAAGAGATTTTATATTAGTAATAATATTAAAGTTATTTATTGGTATGTCCCGCGCGAGGTGGGGGAATTAGTTATGTGATATTTATAATTAGTATTGCTATTCATGCAGTAGTTAACTACATGGCATGCCTAGTAGATCTAGTATGTTTAACTAACCCTAGAGATCTATCTAACCCTGCTAACCCAGCTAGACCTTAATTCTAGTCGGTCCTGAGATTTATATTTATGGGGCCAGGATCCCAAAACCTGGTAAAAGTGGACATCCAAGTAATTCTGCAAGGTATTAAAGCAAGAGACATGGATACAGTTATAATATATTATTAATATTACTATGTATTAAGAGATTGCCATTAGTATTAGCTGGAAATTCATGTGGCCGTCCAGTGCATTCCCCTAGAACAAGCAGGAGGTCGAGGAGGAGGCCGGCCCCAGCATAGATCCTGATGCTAAGAATGCCATGGATAAGGCATAATAGTGGGCATATATTACTAATTTACAGGTAGTGTATTTATCTTATATTACTGGGATGATATATGCCTGTAGGATTATGGAGCCCGCCGAGACCACAGCCCACTGTTAGAAGATATTTTAATTATCTAGTACTAATTGGCACTGGTTTTTAGTATTTAAGTCCGCGGTTGACCCCCTTATTATGTTAGGGAAATGCAAGCCGGCCCCATGAGAGGACACTGCTAAGAAGAGCTAGGTGGCCCGCTGTCATTAGTTATATACTGTTAATATGGAGGTTATGTTGTAGTAGATGACTGGTGATGAGAGTATGTAGTTCCGCGGCGTGCAGGCCCCAGCCATGCAAGCTATCTAGAATAGGGAAAGTTCTATTATGGCTATCATGCCTACTGGTAGGGGAAAGAGTATATTATTTATATTGCCCGCATTTATGGTCCCCGGGGGGATTATTATTGTAATTGTGCCATTAATTACATTGCGCCATGATATGATCTGTTGATGTCAGGATGTTGGGATATTATATATGGCGTGGGATTGGTGGTAGCTCCCTGATAATACATTTATTATATTAGTCATGCCCGAGTCCGCGGTGGGGCCCCAGTTTGAGGAATTTTGCTGGTTTATAAATTAGTTGTGGTTCACCCGATGGTTGGATTATATTATAATTAATAAGTGCCATATTATATTAAATAACCAGAGCAATTTCTGTCCCATGTTATAGTAATTAAATGAATTAGGTAGTGCCTGGACCTAGATAATATTATTAATAGCTATATTACCCTCCAGCTGGGAGCGCTAGTTATATTAGTGGATAAAGTATTTCTTACTAACTATGTATATGTTCCGGGCCCAGATTAGTTGCTGTAATATTATATACTATGTGTGGCGACCAGTAATCCCCAAGCTTATAAAATTTATAGAGTGGATTGAGGCTGATATAATTATATTATTTATTCAGGATTGTATCTGGCGGGCCTGTGGTGGCAAGGTGATTATATATATTAATATTATTAATTAGGTGGATATCATCGCCCAAGTAGTAGGGTGCGAGGCATATTATTATAAATAAATTAATAAAGCCAGGGTATTAGCATGGTTTTAGTAGAATATTCATCCTGTGATTATGGCCACCAGTGTATTAGGCATGGGAGTAAATATTATTAATATCTACAGCATTATTCACGTGGGCATGCCATGGATGTTGTTGGATTACACACA
Source organism: Aspergillus biplanus (assembly GCA_027569045.1). Taxonomy (NCBI): domain Eukaryota; kingdom Fungi; phylum Ascomycota; class Eurotiomycetes; order Eurotiales; family Aspergillaceae; genus Aspergillus; species Aspergillus biplanus. Next base: position 411,230 of record JAPDEJ010000043.1, read on the forward strand.
GGAAAGCAGGCGGGCTGGGTGTGATAAGCAGGCCAGTAAGGCTATTATTATTTAGTCTATAAATTAAGATCTATCTGTATTATGGATGCATTAGATTCTTCCTGATAAGATTAGCTGCGTCCGGGCATATATTTATAAAAATAAAGATGGCGCGGCCTGTTATTGCCGCGTGGTATTAGATTAGTATTTAGATAATATGATGAATGGATACCAGCGGTGTTATTGTCAGGATGTTAATATAAGTAAAACTATGTGCGATGGATGTGATTTTAAATAAAAGGCTAAGGAGTCTATGCCCAGTTTATCTATATTACAGCCCGTCCTATCCAGTCTGTTAAGTCTGTCGAGTCTGTCCATTTTATCCATTCTGTCCATTCCGTTGAGTCAGACCACGTGGGAAATTATTTTCTAATATTATAACTCAGATCCAGGAGTGTGCCCATTCCCCATAAGAGCCAGTGATTAAAGTAAGTTTATTATATTCTAGGTTCTATATTATCTTCCACCTTCCCTAGTATTACCCCCCATGGCGGCCCCCCGGGCGGAGATCAGTATTTCCATGCGGCAGCAGCAGTATGCGCGGCAACAGCAGTAGATGACTGGGGATATTATATAGCAGTAACAGGTATTCTAGTAGGGATTAGTCAAGGAAGCTGTGGAGGCCGAGTGTTATTAATAATAGGATTAATATTATATTTGTATGTAGCATGGGGTGGATGATAGCTAGCATGATTTATACTAGTATCACCAGCCATGGAGCTAATGGGCGAAGCAGTAAATAATAATAATCCAGGAAAAGCAGATCTAGTATGCACTATTTATGGCATGTTATAAGTATAAGATACCCTAGCAGATATGCCATGGATAGAAGGATTATTAGTTATGTGAATACAAGGGCATATTAATTCCCATGGTGGTGATGATGTTATATGGGCAATGGAAGAGGCAGATTTAAGCTGCATGGAGGCAGAGATTAGCATTATTTAGGATAAATGCCACTGATTATGATTAGATGGTGCAGTTTTTTGGGCAAGCCAGTAATATTCCACAGCATTACCAGTTATTTCAGTTATTTTGTTGGTTGCAGGAGCAATGCCAGGAGTTAAAAGGCCAGATATGCTAATTATAGATTATTGTTCCAATAATAATCAAAGTAAGAAAAAAGAAATATATTATAAGAGAATAATACAGGTTAAGATTAAGAAATTAGGGTTTTAAAAGCAAAAAATAAAAGAAGAAGAACAGATAGTTACAATAAAAGAATAATAAAAAAAATATTAAGGTTAGGGTTTCAAAATTTATATAAGACATAGGATTAAGCAGTTAATATAAGATATAGGGTAAAATAGTTTATAAAAGATTAAAGTTAAAAATATAATATATTAAAAGAGATAAAAAAGAATAAAAATTTTTAAAAATTACAGACAAAGTATTTATTATTAAAACAAGAAGAAAGAAGAAGATGAGGAATATATCAGGAGAAGAAAAATAAGGAGAGGATTATAAAAAAAAAGAGGGTTTGATTAGAGGGAGAAAGATTAGAAAATAAAAATATAAAATAGATATAATAAGAAATAATAAAGAAATAGATATGCAGAATAAATAAGAATAGGGTTTATAATATTTTTAAGATTAGTTAAACAAGAGAAGTTTATTATTAAAAAAAAAAGAATAAGTAATCAGGCAAGAATAGAAAAATTTAATTTAAAAAGATAGGTTAGAGCAAAAACAAATAGATAAAAAAATTATTAAGGATTAATATTTTGGAGAGGATTTAGAGAATATAAAGTAAGAATTAATTAATATATAGAGTTTTTTTATAATTTAAATTTTAAAAAGATATAGAGTTTGGTAATATATAATTTTACAAGAAAAATATAAAAAAAAATAAAAATTAAAGATATTAAAATAATTAATAATGTAATTATATTATTAATTTAAGAATAAATATATATAAAGTTAAGTAATTTAAACAAGGTGTAAAATCAAATAGTTTGTATAAAATATAGAGTTAAGTAATTTATACAAGATATAGGATTAAGTAGTTTATATAAAATATAAAATTAGAAAAATTATATTTAATAATAAAATTAAAAAATAAGAGAGGGTAATATATTAGTCAAGATTATAAATAAAGTAATAATTAATAAATAAAAAAAAATCAGAATAATAATAAAAATAGAAAAAGAATAATAACAGTAGAAGTAGATATAAAATTAGAAATAAAAAATCAAATAAAAAATCAAATAAAAAATCAAATAAAAAATAAGAAAGAAAAAGATAAAAAAGATAAGATAATAATATAAAAAAAAAGAATAAATAGATAAATAAAAAAATAAAAGTAGATATGGAGGTTAAATATAAAATTAGATATAGAATTAGAGTTCGAATTTAAATATAAATATAGGGATTAAATTTAGATGTAGAATTAGATATAGAATTTAGGATTTAGATATGAAGATTAGATTTAGATTTAAAATTAGAATTAGAGTTGGGATTTAAATAAAGATAAATATAGAAATAAAAGAAGAGAATGTAAAGATATATATAAGAATGAATAAAAATAAAAAAAATAATAAGAATAAAAAGAAATATATAAAAATAGAAGAGTAGAATTCAGTGTATAAAATTAAAATTAAAGTATAAATATATATATAAAGAAATTAAAAATAAAGAGTAAAATAAAAAAGGAAAATTAATAAAAGGTTTGATTAGAGTTTTTAAAAAATAAGATTAAAAATTAGAGTATATAGAAATAAAAAATAAGAAGCAATAGTAAATAAATTTTAAATATAAAATTAGTAGATAATAAAAGATGTAGAGTTAGTAGTTATTATTAAATAAAAAATTAAAATATAAAAAGTAGAATTAGATATAAGTATATTAATAAAAATTTAGAAATATATAAAAAGATAAGGGTTTAGGGTTTAGGGTTTAGGGTTTAGGGTTTAGGGTTTAGGGTTTAGGGTTTAGGGTTTAGGGTTTAGGGTTTAGGGTTTAGGGTTTAGGGTTTAGGGTTTAGGGTTTAGGGTTTAGGGTTT